>JBBMOC010000030.1:3317820-3892985 GCA_037975185.1 Centropyge bicolor
GGCAGGGGCGACTGTAGGGTGGAGGGGTGGGAGTTGTGGTGGGGGGGGTGCATGGCCACTGTTGGGTGGGGATCTGCCAGGAGTGGCAACTGGCACTGTCTAAGCTTTTCATACAGTCTGCACAACCTGAGTTTTATCACACCCAATAAAAACCTGTCTGTGTGTCAGAGATGGGCAACGAGATGACGCACATTCACACTGACTGAAAAATGGATAAAGAGCATCTGATTAATTGTAAGTCACAGGTGACACAATTGTTTTTACTTTTATTAGTAATTTAGCCTCATAAAATTAGTCATCAAGCACCTTTGATATATAGCCAGTCAGGAACCTTAGAGTTCTTCCATTTTTTGAGTCCTTCCTCTAATTTACTGTTGTCCATTTAAACCTGAGTGAAAATCCATTAAAACTGAGGGGGAAAGAAAGCCGAAACATTCTTACTGTCAGCTGAAATGGAAAAGTTGGTATATCAGAAAAGACATTAGAGACTGAAAGGAACACAGTCTTTTAAAATGAATCTCATTATTGTAGTAGCAGCTTCTGCATCATCTGGACAAAGCATCATCATAGAATGGTCACACTGAAAAAACTGATTTGTTTTGTGATCAAGCCACACCCACCAGAAAAAAAAGAAAATACACTGATTTGTGTTGAGTGAAATTTCAAACAAGATTTTCATGGCGACATAGCAAACACATTGGTTAGGCTGAATTTATATTTGACAGGATTCCCATCACAGACATATGCACTTTGTATTGTATGTGATCAGGCCATATTGTACTTTATAATATATTCCCAGTTACTGTAGGACCGGCTTTACCTCTTTTTTTCTGACTGAATTATCTAACTTTGTCACATTGTCTTTCCTCCCAACAGTCTGTAATGGCACTGTCAACCTGCATGTTAAACTATAATTCCACCACGACCAGGATACAGACTTTAATAAAACATGCCAACAAGCATCTACCACGCCTGGAGTAGATTAGCGGGGAGAGACGTTACTTTTAAGACTTTATCATGAAGCATCATCCCCATTTAAGAATATTAAGTCACGCGATGACCATTTGCTTAAAAGTGTTCTGCACGACGAGCAATGTTAGGTCCCCTGGTTGACGATTAATCACATCTTTGCCAATCACGGCTGCGGCAGCTGGGTGAAAGCCTGCGATCTGACAGCACTGTGCCTTCAAATGGGGGGAAAAAAATATGATCATTAATATTAATACAGAAAAGAGTAGAAATAGGGTGTGGGAAAACAGGGATGTCGGAGGTTGGGCAAATCAGCTCTTATCGAGTTTAATACTATGGCCCCTCTGTAGGGCTCATATTTTCCATTAATCTGCGCCGCATGAATACTAATAGCCCCAGTGGCTTAATGGCCCTGCCCAAATCCCTGTATTTGATTTCCACTCCTCAAAGTGACCTTTTCCCAATGCTAATGGGCTTACCTGTGCTAGATCATGTTGGAGCATGAGAAGGGATGGGTCGACTTCGCCGCTTCAGCTCCGCTCCATTTTAAAGGAGACGTCCACGCTTTAACCCGGTGCTCGAGCGATCACACGGACAAACACACACGCCGACACACAAACACGGGGTCTGACACTGAGTCACCGAGCGCCCCACCTTTTCATCTCATTTAGCAGTATATTATGAAAAGCCAGGAAGCAGCCAAGCCGTAATGACCTGTTATATTCCATTTCTGGCGTGCTGGCCAGCAAAGACATTGGGTCGCTTTTCGTTCCCTTAGTTGGAAATTATCACCTTGTCAGGAAAGGTTTTGCTTCATTTCCAGTTTTTATGAGCAAAACAAATATTTGACAAAGACACAGAACATGTGATTAATCCTTAATTTCAGACTTTCCTTCTTTCCTGATGCATTTTTTTGTCAACCGGCTTGTCTTTATGATCTTCGATCCTCATAGATTTTAAGTTATATTTTGGCTCAATGCTTCCTGATGGACACTGTTTATCACTAGGTTTTAATATAGAGCTCACGACGCATCCCACTTTGTTGTTGTGTTTGTGTTTGCCACTGATATACCGCTGTTCTTTGCATATTCAATTAGTTGATTTATTTGTGTAGCACACAGACATGCGACGCCTTACAAGGTTACACGCAAACAAGCTCTAGATGCACTTTACAATGCTAATTAGCTCTTCCTAAACCTATACCATAGGAATTAGCAGCTGGCACTTGTGACCCACGTCATAATTGATACAGTACCTACTACAGTCCTCTGTCAATACATGATCATGAGGAGAATTTCTATATATTTGCCAGGAAGCAACTCACTCAAAAAACATTTTCTGATACATTGTCAGCTTAGTAATAAATCACATCATATTATCAAAATATAATAGTCCTCATGACAGTACAATCATTGGCACCATATTAAGTTATTATCTCAGGAGAATTTGAGCTACAGTTTTAGGTTGGATGTCATTGCTTTTTCTTTTTGTGGCTGACTGACTCTAAACAGTGAGTTTACTGTATCCTCTAAGACGGTGGAAACAATAAAACTGCCTCCCAGCCATTACTGGTGTGGGCTAGATGGGATTATCCACAGATTAAGGTTGGCAGTTAGCGGATGATGGGAGGAGGATGGAGGAGAGAAAAGGGACAGTTGGGGGGACTCTGAGATCAAGGCAAACAGGGCTCTCGGGGTCCAGATAAGATTGGACAGGTCAGCTCAAGTTGGGTGCCGGGGTGAAAGCCCAGGGGAAGAGGCCTGTCGCCACTGATAGATGTTTGTTCAGAGCTGAGGCCGCGCCGACTTTAGCGAGAGCTGATGGAAATGGAAGCACGCACAGGCACACAAACACACACACACACACACACGAGATGTCTCCTGACAAATTGGCCCACTGGCTTAACGTCACGAAATAAAGCACGGCAGTAACTGAACTCAACCGGTGTAAGTCATCTAAAGAGGCAGACGAACTGCAATTTGGGTTTGTCATTTTTATCAGTTTTGGCAAGAATATATTTTTAGGTATTACACGAGTCGCACACCTACAAGTGACGCTATTGTTTTTGTAGCATCAAAGCCGCTAGTTCAGCACGTCGGTCCTTTGATTGCGTTGAATCCACGGCGTTAATACAAAGAGCGTGTCATCCTTTCTTTTAATTTCACTTCAGAGTGAAGAATGATAATAGAACTCATTTTCAAAGATCTTGTCTCTCAAAGATTTCTACTCCTTGCTGAGAGTGTGTGGAGGAAGTTTAAAAAATTCTTACTCTAATGCACAAATGTTTTAATCACAGTCAAACTGGGAGCCGATTACTCCAAACTGCACAAACCTGGTTGTGTGATTGTGCATCAGAAATACCTACAGTACGTCCCACCAATGCCTGAAAAAAAAAAGATTCCTTTTTTTTTTTTTTTTTTAAAGCATCTCCTCCCCATCTACCCTATTCTTGACCCCTTCGCCTGTCTTGGAGCTGTGGGACTTTTGCACAGGTCTGCTGCCAGGAACCTACTCTCGGCCTCCTCTGTCTCTCGTTGTCACATCGCCGAGCTGTGCAGGTGTCAGGACCCCAGGGCTCCGTCAGTGACAGAGCTGTGCGAACCCCTGCAGTCCCCACAGGCTTCGAGGCGGGTGAAAAGGGTCAAAAATCTTCCAGCGTTTCACTCCCCCCACCTCTTCCCTAAATGGATCCCCTTTAGGGTCTCTCAAGGGATCCTTCATTTCCTTGCCTGGTAATTGAATGTACGTAGGAAGTTGGATGGATGGGCTGCGTCGTTGACAGGATGGGATGTGGCGTATTTATGACGCCAGTAGAAAATCACGGGCCTTTACAATTCGGCTATCATCTCAAGATCCCTGCATTTATGTGTAGGATGCAATGGGATGTAAAGATATATGGCAGAGTCAAACAGATTTGCTCATTCAATATTAAAGCATTCGTCTCCGTTATTGTGCGTTGTACAAATCAGATGATATCCTTTTATGTTGGGTATCTCTAGTTCCTAGAGCAGCTGTGCCCTACAAAAGAAAGAGGTGTGTGTGTGTGCCTGTGCATGTTTGTGTGTTTCCTTTTTTTTGGTGCTTCTCTGATTTTAATGCACATATATGATCTGAAGAATGATATTTTGATGATTTTCAGACTCTTTTTTTAGATTTGAGAGAGTGTTTGTGTTGATTGGTCCAGGAGTCACAAGATGAGTCTTTACCTCATCCTCAGCTGCACCAGTGACTATGACAGTAGAATTTTGTTGATCATTTCAAGATGAAAGATGAGCCTCGTTTGAACCTTTAAGACAAGTTTTGGGGTTTTTGCAAGAGCATGTCCTCACGTGTGTTTAGTTATTGTGCTTATGTGTTTCCCACCTTTAGGATTGTTGGTTAGTTTCACCCGTGACCCTTTCTTGTGTATTTAGTCTGTGTGTAAGTTTATCATTCTGGATTTTACCTGATGGAGATCTGACGACTGAAGCGCCGCTAATTAGCTGGGTACAAGTGATTGACAGGATTTTTTTCGGTTTCTTTTGCTAAATAGAGATGAAAGAATGAAGAAATGCAGCATGTTTTGAGTTGGTGTGGAGAGTTTTACAAATTTTTCTGGGATGCTTATTTGCTTTTTTTTTGAGTTACCTTCTACCTGCAGCACAATTAGACGAATTATAAAATGATATCTTTCAGTATCCTATGATGCAAAAACTGAGAGACACAAGACATACACATCCAAAATGTGACTCCTGTGATGATGTGCAGTGCAGGTTGTGCACCCTGCTGGTAGCATACATCCGAGATTAAAAACGTCTTTTAAGTCTTGTAGATTTATGGAAGGCACAAGTTTTATGTCGATACAGCTTAGTCTTTGCAGGATATGCAGCCTTCCCAATTCCATCTCACCTTATCACCTGGTGTTGGATGAGCTCAGGACTTGATCTAAGGCACAGCCCCCAGGCACAGGGCAGTGTCAGAACAACCCCCCTAACCTTAACAGCAAAGCCCCCAGGCCTGCACCCATCATCATCTTCATCCACTTCTTCCCCGCTCCTCTTCCTATTTTCTCCCCGTCTTGCTCTCTTTGTCTCCTCCACCTCTCACTGCTTCGCTCCGTCCTTCTTTCTGCACACCCTACTTTTTCCTTTCTTTCATGTTGCCCCCCCTCACACACACACACACACACACCTCTCTCACTTTCTCCCCTCCAAGGCCGGTCTTCATCACAGCCCGCTCATCCATAGGGCCCATCCATCACCATCATGCAAAAAGAACAAAGAAGGAGGGGAGCAGACATATGAGCAAAGACAAGAGTAGAAGGAAAAGAGACGCACAACATCCAACAAAGGTGAAAAGTCAGATGTTGGCATCAGACGGGAAGGCGCTGCGAGTAGGGGAAACAAATGGAGAGATCATGGCAGAAAACGGGAGAAGGATATAGGAGATGACAGAGAGGGTATGTGAAACTGGGACACCAGGTGAAAAGAGGAGAGAGAGGTAAAGATGCATTTTTTGGGAAGACAAAAATGGAAATCAGAATACCCCATAGAATTCAGTGCATTAAACCAGTGATCTCAGTCTGGTCAGGTTCCGAGAGCTTCAAAATAAGAAACAGTTTGGTCTAAAAAAAAAAAAAAAAACACTACCCAGTTTTGAAGATTTTGACTTGTACGTCTTGCTTTGTCTCCTTGTTTGTGCTCGGGGGGCTGACCTTTTGACAGGGTGCTCCCTCTTTTTGTCGAACACGCCATGGGCAAGGCTAGCGAAAACCGGCCCCGACACCGAGAGTGATAAAGATGTTACACACACCGGCAGACGCTTTTTCTGAAAGACGTACGATTGTTTTAAAGTACTCCCACCTTGAGACAGACATGCAACAAAGTCGGTCGATGGGCAAAGAGGAGAAGAAGAAGAAGAAAAAAAAAAAAAAACGTCTGGGAAGAGAGAGCAAGTCAGCTGAGGTGGAATCAAAGCCAGGCAACTGGTCCCAGCACCATCCTCCAGCGATGCCTGGAGGCCTAAATGTCTGCCTGACAATGTCTATATCCGTCAGTCAGAAAATAATGGGCTTTAGAAATCGACCCCTGCGCCTTGAAACCTCAATCAGCAGAAAGGGAATTTATGCAATCTGACAAAAAATTGATCAGTAATGGAGTAGTCAGCCTTGATTTTTGAATCTGAGCGTAGTGTGTTCTGCATGTATACAACTGCTGTTTTCTATATAACCTGCATATCACAGGTTGCAGTGTTTACGTTACAGTCAGATTAGGATGCCGTATAATGCGACTGAAATCTGAGCCAGCGCTCATTCGTTCATCTCCCAGCGGTCATAAAAATATGTCAATAACGCAAAGCTGTCTTGATAATGTGATGAATTACAGCGTCATCAGTAATGTTTATTAAAAATGCCATATGCCTTTTAGCCTGCGTCTGCTTCTCTATCTCGCCTATCGCTTTCTCTCTCTCTCTCTTTTTTTTGTCTCTGTTTTCAATCTCTTCTTTTCAGCGCCACAAATATAATTAATGGCAGAGCGCAAGGAAGCATGTTACTGGTTTATGGATTTTTGATGGTAATCTTCTGGATTAATTATGTGATATATGTGCCTTGTTAAGGTAATCGGGCTCGGGTAAATACAATGCATGAACTTTGATAGCGAACTGGCAGGCGTTTCTCCCCCTGCCTCCCTAAATCAATTTGCGCCGTTCCCCAAGTCATTCCTGCATCGCTTCACACAGAGATACTGCCAGGTATGAAGGTTGCACGTTTACTGAAATGGCCAAAAGAGGGTCAAATGATTACAGTGATTACAATGATAATGGCGTGGTAAAACCCGTGCAATCACTCATCAGCTCTATTATAATGGGCACCTCGCACACCACTATGTTTAGATGCATTTATACTGTAAATTCACAGTTTCATCAACATGGAAATTGGATCCAAGGGTGGGATAGATATCATGCACGTGTGGAACAGCCAATTCATTTTGGATGAAAATGGGCTCGAGTGTGCGCGTGTGTGCATGTGTGTGTGTGTGAGTGAGTATTTGCATATGTGTATGTAAGCTCACAGTACACAAATGGCATCTGTGTGTTTCTGCCTGTGAGGTGAGCTGGTATGTAATGGGAGGCGAGCAAGCTGGCAGAGATAGTAAAGAATGGATCAGGACTGTGGACACCCAACCAGCGCCGGCAGACAGTCAATCTTCCTCGCCGCATCACTGAAAATGCCACTCAGCTACCAAGGTTGTTTAGCAAGTAAACAAGCCTCTGGCCACCATGCATCCAAAGGCGTATATTTCCCGAGGAATAATGGCCAGGCAGAGGGGGAGAAGGTGAATCGGGCATTCTGCCGATCTCCCACGTAGTCAGCTGATGGGTTTCGCCCATCTTTTCACACATTCCTCACACCTACACACGCACGCACACACATATAGATATATGCACTGGCGCCGACTCGTCTCCACACACACAGGTCATGGTGAGGAGGAAAAGCAAGGAGATATTTTTTGATTCCTCCCTTCCTCCAGGGTCCCTGTTGACAGCTTTGATTTGAGTGCTGTGGTGGCAGAGGTACTCCCAGGGCCTCATCTGTACAAGTAAATCACCAAACCACACGTGTGTATGTGTGTGTGTGTGTGTCGGCAAGCAAGCACAAGACAGGAAATTTAACTGTGTGGCTGAACACGTGTTTTAATGGTTGAGAGTGTCAGCTGTGGTTTAGTGTGTCAGCGGTCTGTTGTCTGTTGCTTTGCATAATTTCCGTCTGTATTCTCCTGATATTTCAAAGGAAAGAGAAAACACAGCTCACAGAAACTGACCGGTGACTCTGTGTGTTTTTGTGTATGTGTGCTCACATGTTCACACATATGCAGATCTCCCAGAATTTTGCTCAGTCCCTGTGATAAAAAAAAAAAAAAGATTTACTGCTTTCCTTTTAACCAAATTAAGCCCGGACAAAAGTGACACAGTAACAAGGCTTCATCCAATGGCAACACAGTGACGGAGACACACAGAATGGATTGAAGTGACAAAGCCAATTTAGGCCGAAGCGAGCTCCTGCTGATGACTGAACATGGCTGCATGGGTTTTCACAACAGGCCCATAAATAAGTACAATGTTATCAAGCTATCAATCAAGTCATGTTTTGTGTTTCAAGAATATTCCTTTAAAATTGGATTTCATTTTGGGGATTACTTTTCCGTTACTTGTTTTCATCTTCTTCAAGTCAAGATGAAATCATTAGCAAACAACAATAATGCTTTTTATTTTTGCCTAATTTAATAGTGTCTTGTTTGGTTTTGTCTCAGTCCAATTTCAAGTAACATTATTTTAATTTTTCTTGCACTTTCCATTAATTGTGTCAGCCTTAGAACACGCCAATTAAAGTGAAAACACACCACCACTTTATGCATGAACCCAAATCTTAAGGATCAAATTTGCTTTCATGCAAAATGTCCTGGCATCCACAAACCATGAACGCGCTCTGTGTTGCATGTCTTCTCAGCAGTGTTCCCGGCCCAACAGCAGCATTGTTAACGATGGACCTTGTTTCTCTCGCTTGTTCTTTCTTTCGCTCTCTCTCTTTGGTCTGGTAGTCACTTATTGGGACTTCTGGGGTTGAAAACAGTTCTAGCTCAGGCACACACAAACAAATGCACATACACACACACACACACACACACACACAAGAAGCATCCACTGCCCCAGTGGAGCTCAAGGCCATTCACACAGCCACTGGGCGTGCTAGAGACTCCGATATGGCCTAGTGGTGTGAGCCACACGTGGCTAGCACCATTGTCCCATATTAATACACTATCGACCCACCCAGACATGCTTTGTCAATGGAAGGTGCCGCCACACCAGATTTTCTCTGGGCCGTATTGATGCGGGGGCACCAGAGGAAAGCAGTAATGGATACATACTCGGCAATAAGAACCCCAGCCAAGCTTGGAGAACAGACGAAGAGGGTATTTTTGTTTTTTTTTTTCCTCATCCCATAATCTTTGAGCAGCTCAAGGGTCCTATAGAAAGCATCCGTGCAGTCCTGTTCCCGGCCAGAAGACACAGCCTGGGATGTCCACAGAGGTTTCGGGTTGCTATTTCAGTTTCTGGGCATGATGGATTATTTCTTGTGTCTCCTCCTCCTGTCGCCAGCCATGCATCTCAGCCGCCATAGCGATTTGGCAAATATGAATGTATATGTTTATATTTATGGGTTCAGATATAAAAATGGGTGGGGGCGCGGGGAGGTTTATCTCAGCACTTTGCCGTCCCCTGACGCCTTCTCTATCTGTAAATATCTCCAGACAGCCACGTCAGGGATTTATGTGAAGGTGACAATGCCAGAACTAGCTGTCCAACTGTTTCAGTCAGCGCCATATCAGAGCTGTGTGGAAATAAATGGAATGGATAACACAGAGATTCTGAAAGGAATGCATACTGTCACAATAGCAAGACGCATAGTTGAATCACATTTGGATACAAGCTAAGAGAACACTGTATTTACTATATATTGAATCAGTGTTACATTATTATCATCATTATAACTTCACTGATCGATTTCTTATTAGGAGAATAACATTGTCTTCACCCGATTCCTGGCACCTAACAAACCTTCAAAAATGTCAAAGTACTGAAGTGATTTTAATGAATTTTAAATTGAAACTACTCATTACTAAAAAATTAAATTACATTACAGTACCAGGCTGCTCAGTATTGCATTACCATCCAACACAATGGTGACAAACCTGTAGAGAATGATCTCCAAATTCTGCATTTCCTCTCAGCTCTCCGGCCTTTTAGCCTCTTTTATCTTGTTTTTGGTTTTCAATAGGCAGCTTTTTTCAACCAGAAACCTCTGAGAAACAAGCTTCATGTTGACATTTGGCAACAAGCTGATGAAAAAAGTCATGCATTTAGCAACAGTTATGGTTTATTAGGAGTAGGTGAAGACCAAAACAGAGCAAACAGGAGAGTGAATATTGTAAAAAATATGTCTCCAGTTGTGCTCTGTTTGTGCTGGATGTGCAATTAGGAAATTGTTTGCTGACATGTTCACTATTATGACAGCTCTGTTCCACTGCTCCCATGTGGCCATAACAAATCAATGAACCCAGATTTAACCACAAGCACCACAAGTCAATGGACACTATTTTAGTTTCTGTTGTTTTGCGCAACATCCTTTGGAAAAAAATGACAATGTGGCTCATTCGCTAACAGCTTGCCTCAATGTTGTGGAGTAGCTGTTTTGTAGTTTTCATTTGTTCTGTCCAGTCGACCTTAAGCGAAACGCAGCAGGAGAAATGAGAAGGTTAGCGTGCAGCCCTGAGAGACAAGAACCCATGTCGGTATCAGAGAGTTGTTTAATGCGTGCACAAGCAGAAACATGGCTGTCCGGCCTATGACAATCCCTTACAGTGTGCGGCACGCTGACAAAGAGAGGTCAGCCGTTCTGCCAGGTTAGGACTCTGTAACCGAGTCACAGTCTCCGGGGATGCGGGGTGATGTCCCGTGAGAGCTGACCTAAAAGCTTCAGGTGGCTCGCATTCCCCAACCCTGCTCTCTCTGCTGCTGGAGGATAGATGGCTAGATGGATGGATGGGCGAACAGATAGAGGGACACAGCGGAAAGAGCCGACAATTTCATTTCCCATCTGCCACGTTAGTGCAGCATCAGCAAGCGTTTCATTCCCTAACCTATTTTGGTCTGTATTCAAACTTTTTTTTTTATTTTTCAGCTGGGTATCTCCCATATCAGCATGTTTCAATCAGTGTAAACAGAGGTTAGGTGGGGTTTTGGAGATCGGGCAGTTGGCGTTCGGGCCCCCATGCGGCGTCACCCACCAGACCTTTCTCTTAATCTGAAAGGCCGAGTGATGAGTCAGCATGTGGAGCGTGAGGTGGCGGAGTGAGAGGTCTGGCTTATCGAGGTGTCAGCCCGGCAGCTGGAGCCTCCATGCTGAGAGAGACCCTCGCTGGCATCGGTGGGGGAAAAGGATTGGCTTCGTTAAAAAACATCCCAGGATTGGGTGACATCACTGGTCGGGCTGATAAACCAGCTGAGGCCAACTGTGGAGATGTGATAAATGTCCCATATAACAACTCTGGAGCAAAGAGGGGAACTCTTAGGTGGCGGATGCAGGAAATGCGAAAGTTTGTCTTCACCACGCAAAACAGTCCGGAGGAAGCTGTCTGCGTGCAGTTTTTATTTCAAACGGAATTGAAGAGCCGCGGATGCACAGCGATCCCAGGAGGACGCGGCGCCCAGCAGAACTCCCCTTTTTTCACCACCAAAATGAATCCAATCACTTTAATGCAATAATTTCCAGCGCGGAAGCATCATTACCGTAAAGGCAGATTGATACACTGTCCAGGCAAAGCGGTGGAGATACAAGGGGAATAAAGTCACACAAACAGACAGTTCATTAATTTCACCCACCCCCCTCCCCCCCTTCTCCCGCCTGCCTGCGCTCAGGCCCGGCGACCTGGGTTTCTCACACGGCGCCGGGAAATTTACTGCTTTGACAGACTAACCAAGCGCGCTCCTCCTAATTTGTATCAGCTCAGATTTGTTTTTGTTTTGGCGTCATCTTTATTTTTTATTGCAAATTACAGAGTGCCCCGAGTAATCTGGTGGGTCCGCTGAATGCTAATGAGCTCCTCGCAGGACTTACTGCTCAGGGAATACAAGCCGGATGTTTATGATTATTGGAACTTTTCCTCTCCGTCAATGTTTTCTTCTCCTTTTTTTCCCCTCTCCTCTCTTCCTCTGATGAGCTTCCTGATCATCATAAATCTTGAGACAGTAGCGTCCCCCGAGCGGAGCTACTGATCTTGTAATCTACTGTACCTCCCATGCAACCGGTTTTTAGTGTAAAAGGGGGAATGCTTCTTTGGAGAGAGTCAAAGAAAGGTCAGGATATTTTCAGTGGAAATAAATCTGCCACAAAAAATAGCAAAAGGAAATTAAATATATTTTATGCAATGGAGTTGACTTGAACTAAATAACAGTCCGCTGTGTCCTTACAATGCCGTCAGGTTGTGATGAAATACTATTGGCAAGTTGTACAAGACTGTGGTTTGAAATTCTCTCTCCTGTGCAGCGAGTGCAGCAGAAGCAACCGTCCTCCTACATATATGCATGATGGCATAGGCAGTGCTGGAGGTGAGGCTGCTTTTTTAAAAAGGGAACACTAATGTCATTAAATCAGTCGACCAATTTTAAGCGGTGGAGACTAATCAAATGATTCCAAAAACTTGTCAAGGTTACGTGAACAGATGCAACGCTAAATTAAATTTCACACCGTGGCCGCTTGAAGGAAGATTGAAAAGTACTAAACGGAGTTCACCTCACGTGCAGCTGGTACAATCCCGATAGTTAACGCCTGCAAGAAACATCACATCGTACAGTCTGACGTCGTCCATCTCTGTTTGAAACAAAAATGTTCCATCTTAACATTCAGTTCTTTAAATGACCCTCAGACAATTGACTCAGACAATTAGATGCGTGTATGGTTCATGATCCAATTTATATTTCTAATGTGATTCAATTTAGTTGTGATTGGGTTTTGATTCAGCTCAGATTTTTTTTTTTTTTTACTTGTCCGTGAAACACATTTTTCAGTTACTAAATTAAAAATCTGAAATGTCCCAGATGTGTTTTCCACACCGACACCAACAGTAAGCATGGGCAGTGTAAGTCTCCTCTTCACAAGGATGGACACATTTTTGGCTTATGTTCTGCAGATGGAGTGTTTTGGGGCTGTGTGGTGCCAACAGCAATGAACACAGTACAGTCTGACTTTTTTTCGTAAGACGTTTTCTTTTGTTGAACAGGCGGATTGTTGGATATATAATTTGAGGAGATGAGAAAGATTGCTTTGTGGCAACTGTGTAGATTTTTGCCAAATTTGGGTTGGAGCTCCGGTCGTGTAACAGTTGCGGTAACACTTTATTTGACGCCTATCTCTATAACGCATTATAAATGTATTTATAATGTGTTATAATGACATTATAGCCCTGTATAACTATAGTTATAAACACTCATAAATGATCATAATGCTTTATAGCAATAATCATAACACACTATAAAGCATTTTATCATCACTTATAAGGTCAGGAATTATAATACATTATAACTGTTGGCAACTCACTGACAAATCCTTATCCAAATAATACTTCATGATTGCTGGTCCCTTGCTAACTGATTTTTGTTGCAAGGATCAAAGGGTATTATAATTATACAGAGATAGACGTCAAATAAAGTGTTACCTCAGTTGCTGCTGTAGTCACATTAACATGTTAAAAAGGTTGAAAGCTGTTGGTCGTGTTGCAGTTATGATAAAGGTAGTGGGCTAAATCTTAGCCTTCACATTCAGATTGTTTGAGTATCCATCTATTGTCAACAATGCTATCTTCTACTTACATAGTCCTACTGTAGCCTGTCGGTCTTTCATAAAGTAAAAACAGTAGTAAGAACATTTTAGCAAAGTATTATGTTCCAACGTGTCAGCTCCACTCCCACAGACTCCTTCTTCCCCTTTTTTCATTTCGACACATAGGAAAAGCACAGTGTAAATAATAAAATTAATGACGGCTGAATTTCATTTTCGCTGCTTGGATTTCAGGATCCTGGTATTGTACATGCCGGCTCACTCTCACACTGTCATGGCTTACCGGGACACTTGAACATAATGGAGCCAGTGTTAACGTCGTTGGTAACACCTCTGCTTTGGCCGCTATGACGAGTCAAAATGTCGGCTGTGAAAAAGGCTTGATCCTGCATGGAGGAGCCTGGTTTGTGAGCGTAGGCCGATTTCAGATTTGTATCGGCTGTTAATCTTTACACTCCTACACAACAGTACAGTCAGGACAGTATGAAAACTTCTGTCTCATACTTTCACTTTTTTCCTCGTCTTTACTTTACATAAGGTTGGTCGGTTTGAGACTTAAACTCAAATCCTCCCTGAGGCTTGTCACAGCCAATAATACTGTATTTGTCGTGTTCACAAAGTTAAAAAAAAAAAAGGTTATATATCACATGCTGGGTGACATCATCAACCGAAGCAGGTGACAGATTCGTCTGCCAGATTAAGCATTTCTGAAAAGCTAATCTGTGGAAAAACAAACAGGAGTCGGCCGCTCTTCGTCACGCGGGGGGGTGGGGGGAGGACTCGAGCAGCCAGCAAGCCCGAGTTTGTTTGAATGAGATACAAGAAGTCCTCGTGCTGTTTCACATGACGGCGTGTACATGCGCACGTGCGTGAGATTTTGGTGTATGTGCATACCACGTCATTAGTATGCACGGGGATGTGACTGATGACTTTCATTAACGGGAGTGAACAAGGATTAGGCCCCCTTCAGTGTTGCCTGCTTTCACCTTTACTTTACTCTAATGATTTTCTCCCTATATCCTTTCCTCAAGGTTGACCCTGTCACTCCAGCGGCCTGCTCTTCCTTTTCCTTCCTTCCTCAGAGTCGCGCTCGCTCAGACACACAAGTTTCTTAAGTCTCACTTACGCCTACACGGGCAGGCAGGCACGCACACACACACACACACACACACACATCACGCATATGCATTTAACAGGGATCCAAATAAGGCATGCTGTGTGTGTGTGTGTGTGTGTGTGTGTGTGTGTGTGTGTGTGTGTGTGTGTGTGTTTTGTTAAGTAAACAAAGCCTGGCTCCTTTTATTATCAATGAAGCATAACCAAATCAATTTATAAACAGCCTTATCTGCTCACAGGAACGCGGGTAGCCCAGGAGCGATTAACTCCAACAGCCGTTAACTCTTTGCATACAAACTACCATCGCTAAGCTGTTTAAGCGATATGGAAAGGTGGGATGGAGTAGAGGAGGGGAAGGGGTGGGGGCTGAACTTCATTTGTCCTCAAGTACACATGTGCATGATTATGTGTGTGTGTGAAATTCTCTGTGATGACATGCAGGTAAATGCAAAGAGGTATAAGCTAAGAGAGAGAGAGAGAGGGGAGGAAGAGCGAGCAAGGGTGGAGGAGGGGTTGTGTGTTGGGGAGGGGGGGGGGGGGTGAATTTCGACATGTCATTTCTGAAATTGAGTTTTGATAACTGACAATTTGTTCAGCTAGTGAAATGTCAAGAGTCCAAAAAGATTGATGAAGTGCATAATAGATGTCTCAGATTGACTCTCCGCTGTGGGCTTGAGTCCCACGCACGCATCAGACCACCGAAACGATACAGAAATGAGATCTTGCACATGCACACAAAGACGCGCCGACAAACACACACACACACGCAAACATATACACACGCACGTACTCGACTGCCGGAGAGCACCTCTGATATGGAAAACTGGTCCACGTCAATTTAGTCGGGGGAGATGTGATTTCTGCCTGAACACGGAAGTGTCATTCAAATGATGGTGGCCACCGACTGAGGGCTTGTAGATTTATTAGGAAGCTGAGCTGTTGTAATGGCGCATGTAGCTCCATAAATGAGATCATATTAAGGTAAGCTGTGTTTTACCACTGGAGTGTTGTGTGATATGTTCATGCAGCCCAACACTGATCTGCACACTGGTTGTTACAGTTGTATACCTGTGCACAAGTTGGGATTCTCTTTCCTTCCAAGATATTTTTTTTCAGCAGAAAACAGCCATCAGTGATTTTTTTTTTCCTCCCGACTGACAGCACAGACGTTTGCTGTATCAACACATACAGACTGTGTGTGTGTACAGTGTGTCTGTGTACTGTATGTCTGACAGCTCAGACAGACTGATCTGCAAACTTATAGGAACTCCTCTGCTTTCTTTGCTGCACTTTTCACTCCAGCTTCCTGTATGTGCATAATGAAGGCATCGAGGCATTCGAGCCGGAATGACCGCGCTCTTTTGCTCATGTTGGACATATACAGTGACCAAACATAGCTTCAAGTCAATTTCAATCTGACAACATTTGTGTCTTTCTCCAGGCTTTGTACGCATTCTTCCAGCTACTGCTATGACCCAAAAAGTAAAGTGCATATGGTTATATAGTTTCTACCTCTGGCGAGACGTTTCCTGTGGCAGCGAGATAAGATAAGCTGCGAGATAAGCTGCAAATACAGACGAGACCTTTGAGTGGTGCAGTAATAAGAAAAAAAAAAAACAATCATCTTCTCCAAGTAAGCCAGATAAAGTGTTGACCCGCTGATCAAAGCTTTAAATCAAAAGGATCTCAGGTTCACATTTCCTGTCTGAAACCAAATTACTCAGTTTGCTGTGTATCAATTTCAAAGAGTAGGTGTTGCGAGGGGCAGTCTCACCTTGGTTTTGACAGATTTTTGGAAAAGGCGGTCTCTCAAGACGGCTGTGAGGGCTGTTTGAAGTTGCTTTTTTATTGATGAGGATAGCTGCATCATATGGATAAAGTTCATTATTTCCATAGATAGTGTTAAGACTATTGAGGTGTTGCATATTCTTATGTAAGATGGGCTCCAGCTGAGACACCACAATGTACTGCATTACCCACTGAGATAGACATAGAGTGCTATATGAGTGGAATCATCTCAGTTTTACACTTAAATTTACCTGTTGCATAAAGCTTCCCAGTGAGTGACTAATGCAAGACTGACTTTGAAGGCTTTTTTTTGCGCAATGTATTATGGATGAAACGAGACACTGAGAGATAGCAGATGCAAAAGCAATTTAGCATCTGAAGATCAATTTGACATTGATTTTTTCCAGCTGTCAATCATGACACCACCCAAAATTCAGCATCATCTTATTTGATAAAATGTGAAATATTTTTTTTATCCAGGAGTCATACTGTCAATGCTGTTTCATTTATGTGAGGAAGGTTGTAGAGTACAGTACATAGAGGCAGACAACTAAAAACGGTGTCAGTTGTTTTATTTCATTCTTCTTATTTCAAGAATACGATTTCAGGAAACATCCCAAAATCAACTAGCTTTTTTTTTTTTTTTTTTTTGCAGTGCTCATGCTTATAATATCTTTTGTACAAGTGTAATTTGTCAGCTATGCATTCGATCCCCTAAACCCCTTCTCTTTGTTTAGACAGCGACAACCACACATCATATTAGAAAACCTCTCACACTATCATGTTATGGAGGGATGCTAACCTTGTGGTGATGAACATAAATGATGCTGCATAAGACGAGCATCACTAGTGGAGAGGTTCCCAAGCTCTAGTCAGCAACATCATATTTTACAATTATCCTCAACTGATAATTCTCTTCGTTACTCTCGATTTAAATTTTCTGAAATTTACATGTAAGCGGTCCAAGTTGGATTTACAAAACCTCATGTGGAAGCAAAAAAAAAAACATGCTGCAGGAGGTTTTCCAAATGTAACATCCCTCAGCTCGCAGGAACGAGCCGACACATCTCTCTTCCGTATTTGTCTCGCTCAAGGGTGTGACTCGCGAAAGGTCACGCGTGTCATTAAAATTAAGGCGTCAATAGATGAGATATTTTCACAAAGGTGACACTCTCCCATTCCGGCGTAATTAGCCTCATTTTTAAAGCGAGCAGGTCACTTAAAAGTCAATTCCGATGATCACGCCAATGAATCTTTACACCAGGTGATATAAACCTGTTATGCCGTGGGTACGAATCCCCCAGTGCACAACACGGCTAGCCTCCGTAATACCTGACTTTAGGAAGAGGTCCAACT
This sequence comes from Centropyge bicolor, assembly GCA_037975185.1. Taxonomy (NCBI): domain Eukaryota; kingdom Metazoa; phylum Chordata; class Actinopteri; family Pomacanthidae; genus Centropyge; species Centropyge bicolor. Next base: position 3,335,423 of record JBBMOC010000030.1, read on the forward strand.
TTTCCTGTTATCTTTGGGTGTCCTCTGCGAGTTGTGTGGATGCAGCGCTCCAATAAGCCTTAAGGATATTGGGAGCCATCCAGGAAATCTATCTGACATAACAAAGGAGTTTTGAAGAGCAAAAGCAAACGGCCTTGACGGCATTGAACTTTATTTAGTGCTTTTTTTTTTTTTTAGTTATGGAGTCATATTGTGTTCACACGTCATTTTAGCTGTTACTATATCATGGCACCACAAGATGTGAACTGCATATTATTATATCAGCATAAGACAAATCACTTTAGTCTTAAAGTTTCTCACTGTTGCTTTAATCATGCAGGACAAGTAGTCGATCCTTTGCCAAAGACGGCACCAAAGCTGCGTTTTTAACGACTGAAATGAGAACTTCAATGAAGCTACACCATGCACTCGCTTTGGCTTTCTCTTCTGTGACCGTCCAATATGTTTGCATCATGTGAGCGCGCGGGGGCTGCGGCAGCTCGTCGCAACTGCTCCTCAAGTGTGTAATTTTCCAAACTGGATTCTGCTCAGAGCAAACACAGCGGCATGTTACCAATTTCACCTGATTTACACAGATTAGTCAGTTAAAACCTTTGAAATAGAGTGCCCCGGATATTTGAGCTGCGACGGCGGCTCCCAACCTTTCATGCTTATAACCTTTAAAGGAACAGTTTGATGTTTTTTTGTTTCCTGTCGGTTGCCTGGAAATAGTCTGACACCACCTGTAAAACTACAACATGTCACTTTTACTTTTTTGCTGATTTTGTACACATTGAATGAAGAGGCATAAGGTGTTAGTTGTTGAGCTTTAGACATGCTCTTATGCATCTTTTGGACAGAGCCAGACTTCCTGTTTTCCCATTGTTTCCAGTATTCTTATTTACCATACAGGCATGAGCATTATCAGACTTCTCTGAGGCAAGAAAGCAAATTGAAAGCAGTATCTATTTGTGACTTTTCATGACAGGATCTATGTCTATGAGTTGCAGTATTCAGCAGAAAGAAGCAAAGATAACACTTATTTGCCACCCTGGGAATCCTCTTGTGACCCCTTAGGTTAACCTCATGACCCCTTATGAGGGGTTCCCTTAGTTGGGATCCACTGAGCTATGACCTGATGCTTGTATCTGACTGATTTTCTCTCCAATAGAATTTGAACAGTATTAAAAACACCACATATATTCTTTACTGTTTAAACATTAAAGATGACACAAGTTTTCAGTTTGATGAGAATATAGGCCAGTAAGAGCTGAGGCCCCAGTGTAGGCCTGATTTGTTCTACTGTATGCAGAGTGTATCTCTTGCGTAAACACACTATTAGAGTTTAGAGCACAGGGGCTTTTCGCAGCTCCTCTTATCTGCCAAGGATGCCTTTGATGGCTCCTGATTGAAATGCCAGCTCTGAAGTTCTGTGCTCAGCCACACGTGTAAACGCCGCAACAGAATGTAACTTATTCCCTCAAAGCGCTTGTTTTCTCTCCCCAGGCAACTGGAGATTAGTTAGTTCAAATTCTGGACGGGTGCTTTTTGAAGAAAGCCGTTTTCGGGGAGATGCGCACGAAAAATTGGCAAGCAAGCATTAATATGTATAATTAATTTTGTTGTTATCCACATATTTGAGCAACGGAGGGAGAGGAAGCAGACTGAATTCTGAGCCTGTGCTCATAGGAAACCAGGGACGGCATGTGGATCATTTTTAACATTTACATTCCAATTCAATTTGCTCAACTGGAATTATCTGGCTCCCCTTCTTGGTGGAGATTAATTCACTTTCCTTGTTGTTCATTTCTAAGTTTAATAACATAACCCAAAGGTATTTCTTTTTTCAGCGAACACAGAAAATCTTGTGAGCCCTCTCTGCAGTCTCTTATTTTTGTCTCCTTGTAGATTTTTTTTCACCGCCTATATGTGAATATATCATAAATTCTCACTCTGAGATTATCAATGTGGTCGCATCTCGGCCGGCAGCCAGAGCTCGACGAGATAATCAGCCTCTTTAGCCGGACAGAATTACGTTCATCATTGGCTGTTCTTCACATGTATATAAATGCATCCATGCACACACATATGAAAAGCTCACATGAAATGACAACAACTGCTGCATCTGTTCTTCCTCGTCTTCTCAATCAGGATCAATTTGACACCTGCTCTGTTGCACCGCGTCACCCAGTTTTTCCAGGTGTCTCGAGGCCTCGACAGCCAGCCGCCGTTTGTCTAATAGGTGGCTCGAAGCGTGCCGGGGTTGCTGGTCCCTTCTCTGCCACCCCCTCATCAGGATAATTAAGCTTTCTCAGCCTGCTGCACACAAATGGGGAATTTCGCCAGCCCCTCCAAGTTGTAGAGATAGTTTGCAAATTGCCTCTGATTCGCCACCTGATTGTGCTATGATTATGTTGTCACTGGATGCTGTGATTATGATGGCCCGTAATTGCTGGTGTGCATTAGCTGCTGCACAACGCCCCCCCGATCTCTCTGTCTACCTGTCTATGTGTCTATCGACCTCCTCTCCATCTATAAGTCTCACTGTTCTTTTTTCCCTCTCTGTGTCACCGCTCGGCTTAAATTTCTCTCTCTTTCTTCACTAATTCAGACGAGCACACAGCCCAGTGTTGAAGCTGCTCTGCCAGAGTAGAATCCACACGAGCAGCTGAGAAAATGGAACTCGCATCTCTCCAGGACATCTGGGTTATTTAACGATTCAGCCAAGGTGTGTGTCTTTGGGATGAGATGGCAGCGTGTGTGTGTTTACGATTGTTTTACAAGATGTACAAACACACTCGTGCAACGTGCTCGTGGTGGCGCAGGATTCTCATTTCCCTCAATGGCATCGGGTCACCTGCGGCAAGCCAGCAGCCTGTGCCACATCCTGGTGCGGGGGGGAAGGCGTTTGTTTGGGTGGTAAAACAGAGAAGTGTTTATTTGGGCTTGTTGGACTGACGGTGTCCCCTGTCAAAGCGACGCTTCAGCTGTCAGCATTTGAACAAATGGGGACTAATTTGCATCTCATTAATCCCACCTCTCCTCGCGGCTCCTCTTGGAGAATTCCACTCTCCGTCTCCTCCTCCTCCTCTGAATTCCCTCGCTGTTTCATGCCGCGTTACTGTCTTAAGCCAAGTTCATTAAAAGACGGCACTTTTCTTGAAGTCCAGAATCAGTGGAGCTGCTCCCGCTGAATGACTGATAGACATGTGTTTTCGCTCTTTTCAGGTCTGGAGTGCTTGATTAAAAAGGCATGACTTGGACCCTTGATGAGCATATGGATTAAAAGCGCTCAGTGATTGCCTGGCCATTCCCCCCACTTTAATTGAAAGCCTAATGTGCACCCACCGCATATTAATTAAAACCAGAGGTTATAGGCCCTTGGGGCGCACCATTTAGGTCTCTCATTAAAAATTAATAACCTCAATTAATTATTATTATCGTGTTGTGAATCACGTCAGCAAATAAATAAGACAATGGGGCTGCCCCCCGGCTGCCCCCCCCGAAAGAGAAAGAGCATTTGTTGGGAGGGTGTAAACACAATCCAGAACCGTTCTCCATCACAGAACAACCACTGTGTATTTCCTTTGTCCTTCAGCCGCAGCCGTTTGGTTTGTAATCAATGAAACTAAATACAGAATGAATTATGAAATTAATCCAGTACACAATGCAGATAAGTAGACCATAATCTATACTGCAGTCTGAATGTCAAACTGCTCTGTGTGCAGGAAACTTACTGTTATATAAGAGGTTTGGTTGCAGCCTTTCAGGTGCCTGCGAATAACAAAACCCTTTGTGCTCTGTGCAAAATATCATGCAGAGACTTGAGATGCAACTTGAAGGCCAGAACATCAGGGGCTCATAAAAACATATTCTGCTTTAACAATCATCCCCAACAGGAGGAATACCAAACTCAATTGAAACGTGATTACGCAGATCTATAGAAGATTGCATTTGGTCTGAATGTACAAACAAGAGAGTGGATTTTTTTTGTGTGTATCACTATTTATGAACAAAGCTCCTTTCACTAATTTTACAATAGCTGAGAGTGAAAGCTGTAACGAGGGTAACAGTTTCAATTTTAGCAACTTTAGTGTGTGTTTTGAAAAGCAATGCTGGCACAATGCTTTGCTGCTATTCTCTCTCGAAACAGTTGGCATTCAAGACATTATGCACAATTTTAGATTTCTGTGTTGATTTCTCCATTGCTTGCAATGGCTTCTTCAAAATTCATCCAGCTGGGGAAGTGTTAAAGATCTAGTCCTTCCTACTACTCTGCCAACGCACTTTGAGGTCCTCGGGTCATGTGTCGACTCAAAATCCTGCTTCTCATCTTTAAACCCAACATTTTCACTATTTACTGAAAACAGCTGATATTCATTTTTAGCCTCCAAATGGCTGCTTGGAGGTTGTTCAGGAGTTCGACTATTCTCTTCCTGGACATGTGTATGTGCTTGGTGAAACTAAGCTGTAAACTTTCCCCCAAACTCTGCAACTCTTTTGTTCATTTCTTACAAGTTACACCAAAAGATCAATGCACATAAAGAGTGGAAACATACTGTAGGTTCACCCCCTAAAAAGTCCACTGACAGCGTGTTTTCTCTCTTCCTTGCGTCATCCGAAGTGTGTCAGCGTTGCACTGAGCTCATCTTGAATTTACTTGTTTCTTTCAGCTGTCTATCTTGAACACATTGCCTCATGGATTACACCCAATGACAAATCACTTGCATGCATCCTGACAAAGACTGTGACTGTGTCTTTTAGAAGTGACCTTACAAACACGCAACTTGGAGATTCTTCAATTGCTACGACTCTGCATTGTAATTCTGAGAACCAACTCAAATAGATCGATTTTCCCATATCACTGAGCATTGATATTTTATTAATGTAGTCTCTGGATTTATGTTGGAGCGAGCCTTCTTTTTTTAATTCTGTGGGAATTGTATTGGATCTTGGTGGAAAAAGCCTCTTTTCACCCCAGTTATTTTATTCCTTGCCACCTGAGCGTAACCTATGGCGGGGCGCCTAGATGATTTCCATGCATATATATTTGATTAATGACATGCCAGCATCACTGTCAAGTCCAATGCCATTCAGCACTGCCAGCTACAAAAGAGTGCTATCACCTTGTAACAGATAATAGAACAGAGGAAAAGAGGGAAGCTGTTAGTCGTGCCTCATATAGCGATTTCTGCATTGTTTTTATAGTTGCTAATTTCCCCTTTGAAGTGAGTAATGCTCACCTTACCTGACAACGTTATCATCATCATACCTGTCAGCCTTTTTGCCGCCTAAGATGTCGAGAACGAGCAAACACAAAGCATCTGTTTACATTGTTTTCGCCTGGAGATCAAAGACGCCTCTGACTGCAAACAAGTTCAGCAGATGACACGAGGTGCCAAATGTTTCCTCAACATCAGATGGCTTCTCCCGCCATCCATATTGCATTCTAGGCCAAACCTCCCAAACACCATCACAAGTATTTCCCCTGAGGGCCCTCCCTCTCCATTCATAGTCGAGAAACATCCCCCGGCCGAGGGCGCGCCACATGAAGTTAAACGATTTTGAAGAATTCCAATCATAACATCGGAGGTTTGTGCAACAGCAATCCAAGAAACAAGATAGAAGAATGGGCGAGAGCGGGATGAAGAAAAAAAAAACAGGATATGATGGAGGGAATGGAGGAGAAGATACAAATAACGGCACAAAGGCGGAGCTGCTTGTTGGATTCCTCATAAGAATTATTCAAGGAGAAATGGCACCTGGCCTGGGGGAAATCAGTGCTGCCCTCAGCCGGATTACTCCTGGCACAATCCGGACACAGTCTTGTTTGATGTCCCCCACCCATCCGTCTTGTATGTAGTCTTTTATCTCACTCTAAAGTAATATAGTCTTCACTGCAATTCAATAATGGCCCAGCCGAGCCTGTCAGGCTGCGTTTGCCCGTTATCTCACAAAGGCCTGTCCACTCCAGCAACGAGCCACCCGATATATGTGTGTGTTTTCGTGTGTGTATGTGTGTGTGTGTGTAAGTGATTTCATCCCCCAAGGGAGGGACTTCATGTTTGTGTGTGTGTGTTTGTGTGTATGAAAGAGAGGGAGAGGGAGACGGGAAGAGAGATGCCGAATCAATTGATGTGTGTCTGCACCATGTGGCAGACAGAGGGGGAAGTGGGGAGACAGACGGTCTATTTATCCCTCAGTGTGTTTGTATGTGTGTTTTGACCGGTTATCCTACTTGAGATCTAAATTAAGAAATGGCGTGGGTGATGGTGCAGATGCTGTGGCCAGCACCTGTGTGTGTGTGTGCGTCTGTGTGTGTGACTGTCAGTTTGTCCCAGCACAAGTGAAGGGTTTTAACTCATTTCCTAATTGGATGAAAGGGGCAGATACGACCCAGTCTGACCCAGGCCTCGCAGCGGGACAGTGGAAAGCTCAGTAATTTACCCACAGAGTGACAGCCACACTGATGCATTCAGGTTCCTAAGATGACCTTTGACCTTTAAGCAACTCTTTATTGGTCCAATTTTTCACTCTCAAAAAAGTTGAATTAAAAACTTCCACACCAACACTTCCAACTCATATCCAGCTCCTGAAGTTTGGACGGGTCAATAAAGTCCAGAATTAGAAACAGTTTGTCGATTACTGTACGTTCAGGAAAACAATATGTCTGGCTGATATGTGCAATCGTGTCCATCCACTCCTTGGGTGTATTTGAAAGACACAATTCATCTATAAACTGTACACAGCAGTGAAATTGATCTCCAGTTTTTCTCTTTTTTGGATAACAGCGTCAGGACCAACAGCCTTTGAGAACTTCAAACAGGTCGTTTCCCAGCGGAGTGCGAAACCTTTGTAGAACTCTGAAGGAAGTCCATCAATTCCAGAAGACCGAGCGCGGCTGAGCTGCTGAACCGTTACAGACATCTCATCAAAGGAGATGGTGGACTCCAGTGAAGCTGACTGTGCTTCACGCAGCTGAGGCGCTCCCTCCAGTATCTTAGCCGGTGCAGTCAGAATCACAGCTGTCAGCACTCGATAGGCCCAAGTCGAAGTCTATAGCTGGCTTCCTCGTGTTCGATGGATCAGCTGTTACAGCCCCACGTGGAAGCTTGAGATGCATCCTTTGGTTTTTTTCTTGAACTTATCTCCAACTTGTTTGAGCATCTATATCTTTAATGGTTTGGATTTCAGTTCTAATTAACGCACCCTTTGCTTTTCGTCATTCTCGAGGGTCTGTTGTTTCTATATGTCCCATTAATTGTCCTCATCCTAATCTCCTTCTCTAGTCCTTCATAGCAGTATTGGCTCAAGCTATTGTGTGTATTGCTTAGTTGTCCAACTTTTTTTTCTCATTTTCCAATGACTCCAAAACTGAGTGTAAGGTTAACATAAGCTCACCTGTCCTACCTACCTGTCTGAGACCTGCTGCTCACCTGTACTGCTGCTCATAGTCTGCTCTTTATGTAGACATGATGTGTGCTTGTGGCCAACATCACCATTAAGTATGGAGGGGGGGGCACTAACACACCAGGCCTCTCTCAACTAACAGGTGAATCCAACATGTGAATTAATTAAAGAATTAAAACTCTGCTCGTCTTTTTATGTCAAGCCAGAAGAAAAAACAATCCAAAACAACTTCACACAATCTCCCATCATGCAGTGAGAGGAGAGGTTCTTGCTGGAACCGAGACAGTGACAGGTTAGCTCTTCTGCATATCCCAAATTAGGTGGTTGCTCGATGGAAGAATTTACTGACTGGGACCAAAAAAAAAAAAGACACTTCAGGAAGATCATTGCACAGACTGATAGGTAAGGATGTGTCGTTAGCCAGGATGGATGGAGGGAAGGATTGATGGATAAATCACAAATACACCAAATATATGGATATCTTCATAGCACTACATCGCTGCATAATGTTCCAGGCTATTTTCAGTTCATGTCGGGCTGTAAATGCATCTGCATAAGCAAGCAGCTTTCATTTACCTCACAGTCACGGGGCATCATGTCCCACAGCTCATTCAGCGCATGCTAATATATGGCTGCACAGGCCTCCCCATCATAATCACCCATAACACTAAAATGAGACGCATGACAGTAAATAGCAGTCAAGCCTTACAAAGACTATTTGGCATGGGAATGATTTTTGTTGCTAGCAAACACTTCAGATGCCAATAAATCAGACAGATTTTTGATATATTAAGCTGCTTCTTTTATTGTCATGCCTCAGTGCAGTCTGTGCATGCAAATAAAGAGATATATTTACTGTACATAGAGAGAGGCAGAGAGAGAGAGAGAGAGAGAGACGCTGTTCCAGGAGTCGCATTGCAAATGGAGAGTGATTTGTTTTTTCAATCAAAAAAGAGAATTTGATTTAGGAGCTGTAAGTGAACAAAGCACCTTTTTGCCATGCATAGCCAAACAGTCAACAGAAGAATGAACATGCACAACATTTTTCAGCCGTGTTCTCTGTAATTTATTTTAGCACTGTCTACATTCTCCTGCACAATGCAAAGCCCCAACGCCAGAGCCTAACAGCTTTATTTGTCATACGGATGGTCAATTTAGTCTAGGTCTCCTGCTGCCTTAATGTTGTCTCCTAAAACATGTCAGCATTATTAAACATGCTGAACACGGAGCGGCCATATGTGCACAGTGTGACACGCGTGGCCAGGGTTTGCACATAGAACACGCCGGTGCTAGCATCTGCATGGAGGAGCGCGACGGAAACACCCCGCTGATGCAGGGGGCTCTGAGGGGTCAGCTAGACTTAATTGCACTGAGGGAACATGTGTGCTAGTCCAAGCTGGTGGAGCCACTCTGCGAGGGGGGCCGGCCATCTGCCGCCCTGTACCTCTAAAGCCTGAGGACCAATTTGGGTTTAGTAAAGGAAGCGACAACACTGTCAAAGGACACTATTTCAGCACATGGCTAATCCTTGGAGGCTGTAGTGCTCATGCAGGCAACAGGGGAATATTACTTCACTGAATCCACAATGCAGTTTACTTACTATTAAGTAGGAGCCACCAGTTGACTAGAATTCACCTGCACTCAGACATGCATGTTCTTGCATACAGTTTAAGTAAGGCTGAGCTAGCTGTCATGTACATACAATTTATTATTGCATAGATTATAATGAAGCAGTTTTTGGCTCCTGGTTTGGATGCAATAATCATTTCCCTGTACCTGGACACAATTTCAGGCCTTTGTTTGGAGTTTCAACTTTGCAACTGAGAAAGTTCCTCAGCTTGAACTTTGTCTTTCCTCGGGTCAAAGTGCTGTTTTACATTCGTTGCAAACAAAATTTGGGAGTATCAGCAATTCTGATTAAAGCTACCTGATGGACTTTTCTTGCATTTTGAAACCTGCATCTTGTTGCATTACAGACACCAACTGTCTGAGTGCAAAAGTCCGAACTTGGTAGCAGGAAAGCGTATTGCGTATACACTCATGTGTACTTGTGCTCGAGATCCAAACAAATCCAGAACCTGCTCCTAGAAGCACTGCTCCAAAGCACTGCAAGTCACTCACAAACTCCACAGGGTAGCTTTTATGGAGCAGCAGAACAGCCACTGAAAATCTTGTTTTTGCTCTCCTTCAGTGGCCTAACGTCTCACAATGCTGTCGTGATGTTGGAGTGTACCGCAGGCTGCGTCAGCACCATGACATCACCGTCAGTGTGAAGCTTATCTTTCAAAGTCATCCTTTCATTTGACAGTTTCTATTGATGGGCGACAGTTTCAACAGTTGATTATTTGTGATCTCACATGACTAAAATGGAAGTGTTATGGCATGTGACATCCATCTTGAGTGTCATCGCAAATAGTCCCCTTGCACAGGAGATGAAAATAAAACCAACGTTGTGTTTAACTTGACCAAGCCTGTCATGTATTTCAGAAGAAAAACCAATGTCTGGACTCTTAACTGCCTTCAAGAGAACACAGCCCCACACTTTACTGTGTCTGTCCTCAGCTGGTGTTTGTCATTCTGCATGCAGCAAAAGACAGTTACGAAAATAACCACCAACAAACTAAAGATAAGTGAGCAGACACAGCTATGCGGACTGATAATAAGGGGTGCGAGTTGCCAAGTGTCAATGCCACCGTTGCCCGTGAAAGCTTGCATTCTGACTGCGTGTCTTTGTATCTATTTTTACACTGCACCCTATTCATTAAGGCTGATGACTGATAGGCTACTTTGTTGGCAGCCAGCGTCCGTGGCGTGATGCAATGACCTTGGGTCTGAACCAGGGAGACGGGGCTCTAAATAAAGAGCAGGTTGCCACTGAGTGGAAGCGCCCGTTCCACAGGCCTGAGGTAACAGCGTTTAAGCCGTGGCAACACGCGAACGGAGTACATGAACACTTTACAGGTGTTCATGTGGAGAGGTGGCACGCGTGATTGATGTGAGTTAAACTGCTTTGACTTTAAAAAAACTCACCAAAGTGCTGCGGTAGCACACTGTCATTAGCACATGCAAACAGGAAAACAACTGCAAGGCAAAATAGTAATTTGAGCCCGCGCTCCCAAGATGACAAGAAAGACATGTGTTTGCTTGAAAAATCCCTCTTGCTGTCATTGTGACTCTTGTCTGTCGGGAGTGAAGGAGGAGGTAGTGTCGTGTTTAGAGTCTGCAGAGGAAGGTGGTTGAAGCGGTCGGATGGATCAACATATTGTGGGATTGTGGCACAAGAAGCTACAGTTGATTTCCTATCAAGAGTTAAGGTTGTGTTCTTGTAGCTAGGATCATGATGTCTCCAGAAACTTAACCAAGTAATGCTAATTTTAAACATGATGACGAAGGACTCCAAACCTCATTCAGTCATTTTAACCCAAATCATGATTTTTCCCCAACCTTGAGCAAGTCCTTTTATGTGCATTAACATTAGTTGTTTCAGATCAGAAAACAGTTTGATTTTTGCAGCAGTGGTCTATAATGGTTTTGACACAGACAAATGATGTCATCCCACCATCCAATTAAAATACACTTGTCGTTCTGGCTTAATTTGGAGGACATATTGACTTATTCATCAGACTGGCAAGTGTTCCTCTTTAGTTGTTTTAATCTTTTTTTGGTCTACATTTAAATCTAAATTTGGCTTGTTCAACAAGGTTATGATATTTAAATTGGAGGGAGAGAGAAAAGAGCACTTCAAATTCTAATGCAATGTTTTCAGTCTTAAATTAACATTTCAGTTAAATGTTTGACAAAATTGGTTTACATATATGTGTTGGTGCATTTTGTATGTTTAGTCAAATATATTGCCCTGAAACATGGTAATATGTCAGTACTTTAGTACAAAGATTGGGTCAGAGTTGGAAGTAGCTCTCTCCTCTTCCCCATGGCCTCGGTCAGTCTGAGCCCTCGGTCTGATGTCCCCTACTGCAAGCAAGCACCACCCTGTGTTTTCAAATGGTGTTTACACCAGCTGCACTGATCCGAAATACTCTTTATCTGGTTATAATCACATTATAACCTCGCTTGTAAATGTTCTGAAATCCACTTACACTCTGGCTTAACTCAACTTTGTGAACTTTTTTTTTTGGTGTGTGTGTGTGATTTTTATGTCCAGTAATCGGGTACAAAATCTTGCACGACTGCACACAATGGACTCAGAGAGAGGGGAGTTTTAACCAATGGGACCTTTCGTGTTAATGTCTGTTTTGAACCGGGAGGCAAGACTCTGAATGAAGGCCTTCACTTATATCACATCACTGCCCTCCCGCTTTCTCCATTTCCACTCATATTTCCCTGACGGTCCATAAAGAGACAGCCATTTGAGAGGGTGCATTGATTTCTGGGCATATCTGGTGATAAAATGCGCTTCTCCGCCCGCAGCTCCTTTAACTACCCAATTTGAAGGCCCCTGATTTGGCAGGGCCATGCAGGAACCGTAAATAGAGCTGTGAATCAGAAGGGAGTAGGCAGGAAGTGGAGAAAGCGTCTTTATTAAAGACACATACAGACAGTAGGGGCACAGATCAAGCCAAAGAGGGTTCCCCTTACGGATTTCGTGCCTTGCTGCTGTGTGTGTGGGGGGAGATAAAATGTCCACAAAAAGACAAATCCGAGGCTGGAGACTGTCCTGAGGTAATCAGCTACTTGGAAGCTGTTTCATATTCTTCCAAGCAGAACTGTTCCTCTGCAGATACTTGGCGTATTTGTCCAGTGTAAGTAAAAGTTAGATGTTTCTGCTTAAAATTTGCCCTTCACCTTGCGTTCGCTCCAAATTTCTGCCAAGTCGAAGGCAGCCTTATTTTACGCCCCCCATTTAGCTGCAGATGAGAAAAAAAGGGTGTTACTCCAGGAACACTCCCGAGCCCGCGTCCCTTTCTGGCCATTAATGAAGCATTGTCCCGGTCGCACCACTTTATCATGATCTATGAATCTCTGATTTTGATGCAATAGAAAACCAATCACTTGCAGCGAGTCTCCAGGCAAAGCATTAGTCATCATGTCTTTGACACCACCTAAGAATTGGGTCATTCTTTTAAATTAAAAGCGCTCATTTGTAAATATACACTTGCAGACCAAAAAAAAAGACACACTCTCTTCTTATTTTGATGTATGGAAGAATAAAGCAACAGTGCTCAGGTGGATTAATGCCTGCCCACAACACTGGGACTGCACCTGCGCGAGGGATGTAAAAGGGGGGGGTGGGGTTGCAGATGATTGAGCACTTTTGCTTGAATCTGGCAGTTGTAAATTTGTATTCTTTATTAGGATTATTTGTCTGAGCCGGTGCATCCTATTCACCATGTCAAAGCACACATTAATGGCCGGGCGCTGCGAGATGCCAATAACATGCCAATATATCCTCTCTCTTCATTCTTCTCGATCTTATTTTTCATTAAACCTCTCTCCTCAACATTATTCAGGTATATATCTTTGTTCTCAGCTGGAGAGGCTTAAGTCAAGAAACTTAATCTGTGTTGCTCAATAGAGAGCTTCTGCCGTCTGATGGGGTCTGGCGGTTATTGAACACCTGGGGTGTATTCAATAAACCTAAAGTTTGTTCCTGCTTTAGTTCAATAAAGAAGCACTCTGTATCAATTTGCCCATGAGATATATGTCTCGCATAACTGACGGTGAATTGCCACATGCTCAAGCAATGATGTCTTAAAGATAAATGCGCTTTCGTTTGGAATTCATCCAAAGAGCTGCATTCAAGTCACGCCGGAAGGTTGAAGTTTTACAGTCGTCAGTGGCATCAAAATAAAATCTATTAAGCGCCCGCTTGGGCAGTGCTTTCAGGAAGGAAAAATGAACAACCCAAATATTCTATCCATTCAAAATTTGTGTTTGTACAAAGGCTTCTTCTCCAGATTCACTCTTATTTCTTTGCTTTTTGTTGGCACCGGCGCTCAAAACTCTAAAACTCTGAGCTGTCATTTATCTTTCAATATCTGCTCCAATTCATCTTGACACCCAGTTCTGGAGCTTATCCGTAGTCCCAGACCCAATGAGGGACTAATCTGGTTATTTCTTCCCCCGATCGATGTCGCCGCGCCGCCTTGGCACACCTATCATTAAGGCTGTCTCATTGAGTGAGAGGAAAAGCGCCAAACCTCAGGAGCAGCGCACACAGGGCCTCAATGCCAATGACTCTGGCAAGTGTTCTGAGACAGCCACAGGTTCAGGCCCTGTCTGAGCTTATTGTCCCGGGGGGGTGAGCCGACAATCACCACAGTCACAATAAGAAAATCTTACACGTAGAGGTGGAAGGGGAAAAGACCATTTCGTCCCGCTGACAATTATTCCAGACTGGCGAGGCACTTTGCTCGATCCAATAGGGCTGCTCCGGGATGGCTGTGAGTGAGTGCAACAGTGATATTTGTAGAGCTCATTATTGGCGTGCGGGATGGCTGGAATGACTCTCCGAGCAGAAACGGGGGAAGTGAGAAGGAAAGGTGAGGACGGCGGAGGCGTTTACGGTGGCGCCGCCGCCGTACAGTACGAGGGAGTTGGAGAGTTAGCGACGGAATGCTAATCGGCCTCTGGGGCGCTGAGCCGCAGCAAATCAACTCCTCAGAGCGGATCATGGCCTGGGCTGACATTAGGACCCCCCCTCCCCCCCTCCCCTCTCAAACACACATTCTCATCTTACTACTCACGAGGCGAGAGGAGGTGGCGAAGGAGAGCGGGAAGGAGCGAGGAGGAAGTGAGTGGAGGACAATGCGTGATTATGGCGTGTGTGTGTGTGTGTGTGCGTGTGTGACAGGGATCCAGGGAGAGTTAACATAGGAGGGATGAGGTAAGAGATCCAGGCCGAGGTGCAGAAAGAGAGTACAAACAAGAAAAGGCAGACGGGGAGAGATTAAGGAGAAGAAAGTTAAAGTAATGAAAAATTTTTTGGACATTTTTACAACGGCCTATTACAACCCAATTGACTGTTCACTAAGCCCTGCAGCCCTTTATTACTGGTGCTGCTCCTGCCAAGCTTTCCATTTTTGCACGGCACATATGCAGTTTACCTAACTGTGGCAGATTTACCACTTGAAACTCACAGTGAAGTGACAAAGTGATTTTTTCAATATTTCAGTTGTTTCTTCTTGTGCCATCCGTCACCTTCGTACACAACAGTATCTGCCCTGCAATTACAAAGAAGTTGTCGGTATTCTTAACGGTATTTTCCTGGAAAACAATTTTAAAAATGTTTCACTCAGGTGCTTTTACTAATTTTATGTCCAATGAAACATTTTCTTGAATTTTTCTCAGTGTGTTTCTGGGGACTGAGCAATGACACTATTCTATAACTTGAACAAAAATCCAACTTTATAACTTGATTCAGCTGCATGGTGGAGGGGCATAATACACATTCAGTGCTACTGGCTACTGTAAACACCAATACTCACAACAAGTCCCTCCAGAGCTTTTACAGGAAACAGGAAAATCTGCAGAAGCAAAAAGCACTGTGCTGTTTCATTATAAACTTTAAAAGCACTTTGATGGCTACACACATGATGTCGGGCTAAAGCTATATGTCCCAGGCAAAATGGCAGCATCCTCATCTGCTGGTGATTCATGTAGAAGACATGTAAATTAAGAAACAGCATTGTTATCATTCTGGAATGTGGTACTGGTCCTCGTCTTAATCCAGCTTCGCTGCTTAACTAAACTTAAATACTTGGAGAAGTAGGAGGTGAGATTCATGCTTTAGTGCCCATATTTTCAAACCAAAAATTTGATGATGTCACAAGAGACACAGTGGATGTGCTGGATAATGAAATAATGAATGAATTATGAAAGTAACACTTTTTACTACATTAGTAGAAGTTAAGATCTTTAACAGCTAAACACACTGTGACACTTTTTTCTCTTGTGTTCTGGTTTTGGCTTCGATAAAATAAACCACCCTCCAAACTCTGTCCATAGAGCACCACTCTCTCTGCAGCCCCATGCACACAGTTCCAACATGTGGAGAAACCCAAACCTCAACAGGCCGGCTGTGCCAAGTCACAGTCACTAAGCCAGGATTGGACAATTGTTGTTCAGGGACAGGGTTGAGCCAGCGGTCAATTATCTAATGGCTTTCTCTATAATTGTTGTATACCTTGTCTACAATTTTATTTGTTCCCCCAAAAAAGGATTGTGAGCCATGCACTCACCAAAATAGTTTTTTTTATTTTTTTCGGTAAAGGAAAAGTAGTTAGAGGAACGAGACAAGGGGACACAGGGACAAAACCATTGGGTCGGGGATTGGATCCAAGGTTGGTGGGAACACAATTGTTGCTCCAGAGACGTCGCTCCGAACCATTTGATCATCTCTGAGCATCCGTGTTTACAATTTTAATCCATTGTCATCTTGTAAAAATAAATGGTTCCATGTTAAATGCCGTCTGAATGCTAACGTCCAAAAGCGTCCGGCCTTCGTCTCGTACCCAATATTTCAGCAGGGGGGAAGGTGATTCCTGTCGAAACACCGAACCCTTGTGACAAAGATGATTAGGAGAAAGTGCGGCAGCTTGATCAATTAGAGTGATTGCAGCGCTTTTGTGTTTTTGTCCGCCGTGACACTGCCCGCCTATAAAGACGCCTGGAGCAGGAGGGGGGGGGAGGAAAGCCTGCAGTAACGCACACATAAATGTGAGCACGCACAGTCGCCAACAATCAAAGACAATGACACACAAACAAATTACTTTGCTCCGCTCCGGTCTTTTAGGAGACGTGCTTGCATCAGCATGCTGAGCCCACAGCATCCCTCCTCACCTGGGAGCTGTGTTGGACCACTGAGGTGTGGTGAGATACTACACGCTCCAGGGCGCCCGTGACCTTTGAGTTATGGCCGTCAGAAACTGTATGTGTTTATGTGTGTGTGTGTGTGGGAGAGAGAGAGACGGAGACAAAGGGGCACACAGACGATGGGAGGAACATAAGGTGTCTGTGCTTTTGTGATTCCACTGACAGTGTAATATTGCAAACGACTTTTCCTCCAACCAGCATGAGAATCAGTTTTTGTTTATAGCTGCATCTACAGTCCGACTGCCCTTACCTGTGCGGGGGCTCGGTGCCCTTTTCTGAGCCGTAATCATATTCGTGCACCGCGTACTGTTCCCACTTACATTCAGGCCTCTGCGGAATAAGCAATTGTGGTGGCTGAACATCTCTTTGTAGCATTCAAGTACGTTACAAGAACAATGACGTAAGGGCAAAAGTCTTTCCATGTAATGACCAATTTATGGAGTTTTTTCAAGGGGTCATTCCAGTTTTACACATTTTATCTTTGTAATTTTTAATGCTAATCAGTGATAGCGTCGTACTCACCAAATTAATTCATGATTACACCAGAGATATTAGTATTGACTGTAGAATAACAATCTAAACTGTCACATTCATTTCAGTTTATAGTCAGATTTGCTGGTTCAACTTTGACCTGACGTGCCACATTCTTGTGCTTGATATCCATTTGGTGGTGGTGGATCATCAGCAGATGAGATTGTAGATGTTCAAACTTCCATTGTTCTGAGGACATTTTTGTTCATGTTGGCTTAAAAGCTGAGGTTTGAAGCTTGTGGTCTTCCTCAGGAGTTTGCCTAGTATCACATTGTATTACATATTCTTCTGTAGTCGTTGAGGCTATTAACATTTCCTGTCATCTCACTTTTGGTTTAAATCCAAATAAAGTGGTTCAGATAACTTGCTAAGCTGTTGGCTTGTTTGCAACCCGTCTAATCCTCCATGTTTATGCCGTATCTGACTTTGTCGGGATGATGTCGCCGCGCTCCCGCATCTCAGAAATTAACTTGGTGAACCCGAGTCATAATAAAGAGAGATTTACCTTTAACTACCTTGGCAGGAGCAAGTATTTGCCTGTCACGAATGAAAATTGTGTCTTTTTATACCTTTAATGTTATGCTCCTTTGACACATTTACTCGCTTGTGAGGATTCACCTCGACAAGAAAATGAACCTGAATAATATCTTTGCCAAGTCTTCAGCTTGTTGTGAGTGCATGAACAAGGTAAATAAATTTCCCCTGCACAGCATCATCAGTACGACTCCTCTGGAAACATGAATCTGTCTTATTCCTTTGATTTTCTGTTTGGTGTTAAGAGGCAGTGTAGTAAGGCTCCACAGGCTCCCTGAAAATAGTTTATGTTTTGTTACTCCCACGCACACAAGAGCAGCGACCGTCTCCCATAAGATGGAGAGCAATCTGATATCTCTGCAAGCCTGCTTCATTTAAAATATGGTAAAGCCTTCTGCTTTGCTTCTGAGAGATGCTCTCTGTCTTGTGTGTGTGTATGTGTGTGTGTGTGTGTGTGTGTTTGTGTGTGCTCCTAAGACTCAGGGATGATGCATAGACTCTGACACTTTGACAGATGAACAGATTTAGAGCGCTCGAAGGACCCAGCCTGTTCAATAGAGGCGGGAGCGAGAGTGCGAGTGTGTTGGTGTGTTTGTGTGTGTGACTGCTTGTTTATATGTGACTGCTAAGGTTTGCTAAATGCACAGTTCACGCCGCCTTTATTTCCCCTCATTGATACATGAAGTTGTGTAATGGATAGGGATATACGGGCGTGTCAGTCACGTTTACTGCCAATGATTGAACGGAAATGCTGATGGAGCACGTTCAGAGGAGAACCTCCCACCGACCATGATGCCAAAGCTCACACCCGCTCATTACTGCTGTCGTCCTCATATATGTCTGCCATCATCAGGCCTTGCTTCTGTCATTTGATTAGTACTTTTATTGCCTTGTTTCACTGCAGTAACTTCTCCAGAAACCCAGGAAGCTTTTCAATAGGCGCAAGAACTTCACCTGCCTTTCAGCCAGTCCAGTATCCCCAGAGGTTACATCCACACTCAACCACAATCAATCAAATATGTTAAAAACCTTTGAAAAAAAGTTTATTGTCTAATCACTCAATATCAAAGTTGACCATCGATAGAGTTAAATAATAATTCATTCAAATTATTAATGAAAATGGATGAAAAATTGGATCTTGTACAAGCCTGTGTTGGTCAAGTTCAAGTTCAGTTTTGTTTTTCAAATGCAGTCCAAACACAAACAGGAAAACTTTTTGTGCTCTCATGGACCATTAGCGCCATATTTTTCTCACATTTCCGGTGTGTGTGTGTGTGTGTGTGTGAGGCCGTGTTGTTTTACATGTGCTCCTTCGTGCACATGAATTTGAGAGGGTCGTGTGTGGGTTAGTGAGTGCATGCCCATGTGTGCACATCCTTTCCCAGCTGTGTATGTGCAGGTGTAACTAAATGAGTGCTTCACTGTGAATGTTTCAATGTGGTTTTTATGTCCATGTTTTGCTCCCACATATTTTTCACTCTGCTTGAAAGACACAACTTCATCACTGCAAAAAGAACTAAACATGATGTTCTGTTCTCGTTGTCAAGCAATGGGGAAAAGGATATGATCACTGTCTGGCTTAACTTTTGCCAGGTTCTGAAAATTCACATTTTCTCTGAACATGTCCTCCTGAAATTTGTCCAAAAGGATCACTGAAATCAAACCATAGCCTCAGTGCCGCTGACTGCAGCTCAAGACATGGTTAATTAGCGTCCTCCCAAAGACCACAAGACTTGCCTGGCTCCAAATTCCCAAATCCTAGAGAAGGTGACACAGTGCCCCAGCACACACACACACACATATATATATATACACCAAAAGTAGAATTATAAAAAAAAGCACTTGCATCAATGAGCCGTCATCCCTGCTTTTCTCCTCCTGGCTATCGTGCTCCGGTCCCCGTGCCCTCATCCGGACACAATGTTCTCCTGTCGAAAACTGCCGAACACAGACAAAACGCGCACTTTGTCTGCCTAAGCAAATAATTACTCCGATTAATTAGCCATGCTGTGGATAGCTGGAGGCGAACATTCAATTAAAAAGAGGTAAAACACAGCAGAAAATAGCTGTAACGTCACCACTGGAGGGTGCTGCTCCGGTGACCTTCCCCGGCGAGGCCTGGGAAGGCGGATGATGTATAGGAGGAGCTGCATTTGGACATGAGGCACTTTACGTCCTCTCTCATTTGACTTGTTGCCTCTTCTACTTCTGAGCAGAGCTAATTTCAGCTGTATGATTAGAATACATTAGATTGTTGTGTGTTTGATGGATGAATGAAAGTTTGTATGCATTTTGCCATAAATGTCCTTTCAGCTCCTCGTTGACTCAAGCTTTATCTCAGCTCTTGCTGTACTGTTCAAATGTCCTCCTATATGTCCTCTAACATAATCTTATTAATGCTGCCAAAATAAATACATTAAGCAGTCATTTAAATTAGGCTCAGGGGGCAACTTTTTTTTTCAATCTTATGGCACATGAGAACAGCATATGTTTTCTTTTTTTTAATTCAGCCCCAAGTTGATCAAGATAGTTTGAATATATGAGGGGTTTTTTTATTTGATCACTTCACATAAGATTTTTAAGCTCATATAATCATTAGTTTTGTATCATGTTCCCCTTAGCTCTACAAGGTGTTTCAGCCTTTTCTAGCTCATTGTTTTGGTTTTGCTACACCCCAATATTACTGTTTGGGTCCAGTCACTTTCCATTAGCAGCAGACAGCTGTTCTTTGCTAAAAACCTCTGATACCTCTGACAAAGCAGCTTGTCACAACGCCTCCAATTGGCCAAAAAAAACGAATTAATGCCAGCCTAATATAAAACTGGCTGCTGAAGTTCACTGCACTAAAGTGAGGTTTGCAACATGCCTACAGTATGTACGATTGCTTATCATGGAGGTAAAAATATATGGCAGGGTGCACGCTCATTCCCCTTTATGATAGCCGCTCCCAGTTTCAGTCTGATGGTTGAAAATGTATTCAGAGCACACTGTCCTGTCCAAAGAGAACACTTAAGTTATTTGCCCAGTAGATTTGCAGCATATAAACACACAGTTTTGCGGTTTATCTCCAACATTATCATTCCATGCCTTCTGTCCTTCAGCAGCTGGCAAGGCTGCTCTCTCTATGTTACCGTGCATAAATCTGCGAGTGTGTGTGCCGGGCATGCACGGTTGTGTGTGTGTGTCCACTCGTTTTTTTCGCGTAAAAAGTTCTGACTCTAATCTCTCCCATTCTTTTTACCTGCCCTTGCGGTTTTTCCGGCGCCGTCTGGCACCATTACCCAATGAGTGACTAATGAGTCTTACAAATGTGTATTATTTGCATCAAAAGACGGGGACAGATTTCAGTGGCGCGACGCACCGGTACCTTAGCAATGAGAGGCAGTTACAGGTAGGGCCTGTTGAGCTGCCAACACAGAGAGCAGATGAGGAAAAGGAAGAATGGTGATGATATTTGTTCTGAGCAGCAATCATTTATATAAGAAAGTTTTGTCCCTACTCTGTGCGCTGAATGCAATTGTGTGCACATTGATCTTCCTTCCTTTGTTGTTGCCTGCTACAGCATGCCAGGATATGGATCTGTGTATTTTGGTACTCGTGCATCTGTTTGCATGTGTGTGCACAGAACATTAATTCATGTGTTTGTATATTTGCTATAAGCTCTCATGCACCTTTCTTCCTGATCTCCCCCCTGCTCACTTTTGTCCTGTAAATATTAGAGGCGGATTAGGATTGAATTAACATCTTGCAAGCTACATTTTGCATCAACTACTGACCCCAGAGATGCTGCAGTCATCTCAAATGAGGCCCGAACACAACATTTCTGCAAAAAGATTCACATCGAGTAAACTTGGAGCAGGCTCTTTTAGAACTGAAAACTACTACTCCCCCTAGTGGATGTAGTTGGAATGTCAGCCTGTTTCACCAACCCATAATGTACGTTTGTGCCTATGTGCATACGTGCTTTGCAACATGGAGTGAAGGGCTCTGTAGTCACTCAGATGTATGTGTGTATGTGTACCACAGAGACATAAAGAGCTAGAAGTACGTCTGCATCTTTGTGTAAACTTTGTATACTCACTTCAACAAGTCTCTAATTTCTGAGCGCATCTGTGTACATCAGGATGAGTCTGCCACCAGTTCAGCAGAGAAATTCCTCACAAATTACATTTTCTCCTTTTGTGTGGGCAGAATGGGAAAATCGGTCCCATTTGAGCGAGTGACTGCAGTAATTTCATTTCTATTTTCAAATGAGCTTTCTCTTGTGTTTTCATTTTGCACCATTTCTAAGTGCTTTGTTATTGCTTCATTTTCTTATTATTGTTCACTAAAATTGCTTAGACATTTCCACATGCAATACGGTGCGTTCTGTCCCCTCAATTTCACTTTTGCACAATTACTGATTGTCCAGGAGCAATAATAATTTCATCTGTATCTTCTGGAGAAGCGCTGATAGTTTGGACTCGCCGCATACAGTATATAATAAATAGTAATGAACTTTAATAGTAATGGAGTTTATATGTCAGTTATTCCGGTCGTGGACACATATGGCTGGGTCCATCCTCACAGGGGGTCAAATACGTTGATTTGATGAAATCAAATATCTGGAAATCCAGTGGGAGCACGTCACCTCCTTGGTGCCACACCATGGGTGGTTGGGTAATGTAACCAAATATATTCGCTACAGTGAGACGCTTGGCAACACTCGCCATGGTTGTGGCAGAGGTAATTTAGAGCTCTAACAGGTATGACAGAGTGAGTATATGTGTGTGTGTGTGTGTGTATTACCAAAGGAAAGGTTAGACTCCCCTAATGTAATGAACCATGGGGCAACATCTGGATCTGTATGCTGTAGGTCATCTATTGCATATAATCAAAGCACAGGTGTCCATTTCTGCTGTGTTGCTGTGTATCTGTGATTTGAAGGACGGATTATGACAGAGTGAACTCCACCTCATGACCGGGTCTTCAGGTTTGGATGGGGCCAGTGGGGCAAACCAAGGATAGAATTACTCTCTCAGTCAATGTGAAGGGACCTTGTGAAAAGCAGATAGGGCCAACCCAACACCCGTCCCCGTCCCCTCTCCCCCCTCCTCTCGATCCATTAGATGGACCGCTTCTTACAGCGGCAGGAAGCAGCAGAGGCCGTCTCGATAGCATCCGCCATCTATTTTTTTTTTTTTTTTTAATTCTTATTTTTCAATTTGGTGGCTGGGGAAAGGTCAGGATTAGTTATCGACGTGGCTGTGTCTAAACCAGAGACAGGGAACCACAGCCGCTGCCATGGGTCCCCTAAAGCCATTTTCCTCAGTCCCAGCAGTAGCCTAATCTGTGTGTAGGTGTGCGTGAGTGCATGTGCACATGACTATGGAAACACCTGTGTGTGTACGTGTGCATGTGCGCCCCACGTGTGTACTTGTGTATTTACTTAAATGAGAGTAAATACTACTTTATGTGGCTTTGAGTGTATTTGAATTATTATGTGAGCATGCGTATATATTTTTTGCCTTACATTGTGTTTCTTGGAGGATAAAGTCCACACATTGTGTACAATGTTTATGCATGCCCTCACAGAGTAGTATTTGCATGTATTTGCACAGAAATTGAGGAAAACCGTCCGGCATCTCACTCGGCAACTTAGCATTCCAAATACATTTCCATTCAAGTGCTTCTCAAATGCTGTTGTGTACTATTTCAATCAGTCTGTCAACTCACTCACCGGCTTTAGTTCCTTAAGTGGCTGAGTCTAGTCCACCAAACTGATTGCCTTCCACCTTCCCGTAGCATCCTACTTTTCTTCTTTCACCATCTCCCATCCATTCCCAAACCGGCAGTGATTCCCACTGTGAGAGGCTGCTGTCTCACAGTCCCAGACCTGTGAAATGATGATAGAGGAGCACGAGCCCCTTACCCATCAGTCTTTATCGCTCGCTTTTTGCCCTCCCCCGCTTGCGCCGCCGCCGCCTCCCTTATGCTAGACTGAGCTCTGGTTGTGGTCACTCTGACGGTGACGGATGTTCCCGGTCGGACGGGGCTGCGGACCACCCCAAAGTCATCTCGGTGCTGGCCTCAACCTGCTGGCCCGGTCCCTTAGCAAGGCCTCCACAGGTTAGAGGTCAGAGAGTGATGGAAGGAACTGTTCCTCAGAGGAAAGGTAGAAGAGGAAGAGAGAGAGGGAGAGAGAGAGAAGAGCGAGAAAAGAAAGTTCACTAAATCCTCCTTCTCGACAGGCAACAGGGTTTAAGCTGCTGGAGTGGTGCGATTTGTTTCATGTCATCAATTTATTTTGAGTAGTGCATTGCATTATTTAGATGATGCTTATCCCACCCTCAAAATCATTATCTTGTCCAGACTGGCACAGAATAGCATCCGTATCTCTTGTGCTCATCAAGGCGTCTCATTTATTAACCAAAAGGAATTCTGAGGAGAGGAAGATATGCAAGAATGATTAGATGCTCAAAAATTTGATGCTATCTGTCAGCAATTGGTTTTCCTTAATCTCTCTGTAGCCGCTAGATCTTTAAAAGACATTAGCCACATACTGTAAGAAATAAATCAAACAAATGGATTAGCAGAGCTAAATAGTTGTCAGGAGCCTCACAAGGCCTTATGAAGACAGATCTGCCTCTTATGGAGGCAATCAGGTATGGAACTTATCATAACAGAAATTAGGAGTGAGACCCATTTTTTATTCCACAACCCAAGGCTATATTTCCATAAAAACTAATGGCCAAGTATATTATTCAACTATACTGACTTATGTGCTGGCTCCCCTGTATTTTAAATACACACACACACACACACACACACACACACACACATATATATATATAATGTTAAGATTAATGTGGTGCTGCATTTTGAGATAAGGTGGAGCAGGGTAATATGAACAGTATGTCATTAATGTGCAATGCCCTTTCCACCTCTTGGCACAGGAAAAGAGAGAGCACTGGGAGATGGGAGTGGTATTCGATGTTCGGTGTGTATGAACAGATACAGTATACCTTTCATAACAGCTGCGCTCTCTCTGCGTCTCATCACCTGATAGATGTACATACTGCGTCCAATATAGTCTGTCCCTGGAATATAGGACACTTGTTTCCAAATGAGTTCGCCATCCCTTCCTGAAACTTAAGCAACCATCTGCTGTTTTTCCTGAAGGGTAATAGTTCAGTCGGGCTAGCACGCGCTCGGCCCTTTGGTTCATCTTAAGGCAAGGTCTCGGCGAGCGAGGTGAGGTAAACATCGCTGATTAGAATTTTATGAACTTTCTCTTCAAAAGAAATTTCCTTTTTCCTGCAACCTTGTAACGTTAACGCTGCACTCCTACCAAGTTAAATCTGCGTTAATTAATTCTTTTCTCTTTTTTTTTTGGCCCCCCGGGGCCACGACCCAAGCTGCAAAACACAACACTGATATCTCATCACCTGAAAAAGTTGCTGTGAGGATCTATGAAGGGATCAAGCAGACACAGCGTAACATGAGCTTTCATTTGGAGTTGTGATTTTGGCCACCTGACAAATCTTGTAGCTCGGTTTGGGTCTCCACCAACTCCTGAGTGAAATATCTGTCTCTTGACCTAGTTAAAAACTTCACTGTCTTAACCAGCTAACTTGTTTGTTGCTGGGCTTTTTGCTGAAAACAACTCACTGCTGTGGCTGACAGAGTGTGAAAAAAGTTGTGGGCCGAAAAACCAATATCCTGACTCATTAATTATAAAGATCGTTCTGATTCGTTCCTTTATAATTACCCACATTTTCGAGACTTGTATGTAAAGAATTTTACGTGAATAGCTAGATGATCATAACCCAGTTTAGCCGAACAAAGATGAACAGTGAATGTTAACCCAAACTGTCTATAGTCGACATCCATCACAGTTTACAAATCGGTTTTCTGCTTTAACTTCGACTATCACACTACCCGAGTTGTGCTCACACAGTTCTTGTTTCTGAACATTTTAGTTGTGCTCACTTTTAGTTTCACTGGCTAATACTAAGGTCTCTCAGAGAAAGGATTGGCTCAATATTGCAGGAGAGTGCTGAAGCCTTTCCTGACATTACTGTCCAGTGTTTCTTGGCTCCAGCACTGAATAAAGTTGTTTAATACAACAGGCTAAAGCACTAGACTCTTTATAACCTGGCTGCTTCTGTTTCCTGCCCCATTGAACTGTACAACGCTGCTCTCCAACTCTAACTTTAGTAAATGCCAAGTTAACATAACTGATAGAAATGTCTGAAAAGTAAGACCCGGAAATTTACTTTGAAGAAGTTCACTTGTTTAAATTCAGACACACTTGACTGTGTGTGTGTGTGTGTGTGTGTGTGTGTGTGTGTGTGTGTGTGTATCTTTAAATGTGTGCACTAAATTAAAGAAATGTCATACTCTTCTCAGGCTGTATAGTGACCTCTGGGAGAGAGAGTGGGTGCACAAACATGCTGATATGTATAGGTCACCTATGATACATGTAACTCAAGCTCAGGTGTCCGTTTCCCCTATCTCGCCGCGCATCTGTAACTGGAAGACGGACACGCTTCTCCCACATTCCCGCGACCCTTGTGGCGCCGGCGAACACGTGATGATTGTTTTGGAGAGTTAAACTGCAAAAGGTAGACAGTTGGCATGTGAAAATGTCATCACTGTAAAACTCCCCCCCCCCCCTACTCGGAAATGGGAAAGTAGGGGCGGGCGGGAGGGGAGTGAGGGGGGGGCGCAGCAAGCCAAAAGGCCATTAAAATCTGCGATCATTTATTTCCACTCCCTCGTCTAATCCATCTCTCTGGGGAATGGTTCTGTCCTTATCCACCCAAGGCTACCAATCTATTCTCCTGTCTGTCTCCATGCATCAGAATGAACCTGTGAAACAGTCAGACATGCTCTCTTTCTCTTTTACCCCCTTCTCTTCTTCTGTCTCTGTCTCTCGCCGGCTCAACCCCCTTTTTTTCCTGATTTGTTTCTTTTTATCTCCCCCCTCAACCCTCTTCTCCCTCCGTCTCTGATTGCTCCTGTGTCTTTCTGTTCTCACCTTTCCCCCCCCCTCCTGCGCCCGTTCCTTCCTCTCTCTCTCTCTCTCTCTCCATTTCACTGTGTCAGAAACGTCTACATGAATCCAATTCAAATCATATCCAGAAAAGAGAGCGCAACAACAAGACTTTGTCAATGGCAATTTAATCGGCGGTGAGCAAGGTGTATGTAATGCTGTGCATGTTCCAGGAAGCTGTCTGATTGCATTTGGATTTGTGCAGATCTGGTTGCTGCTCACTTGTGGAGAGAGAGAAAAAAATTACACAGAAAGAGACAGCTGACTCATTTTTCACAATGTACCTTAATTTCTCTTCTTTGATTTTTTTTTTTTGAGGGGGGGTATTTGTACACATTTTTTTCAGAGAGGGATGTTTATTTAAGTTTTGATGGATTTGTTTTGCTCAAAAAATGGGTGTACTTGTGTGCATGGGGAAAGGAGGGGGGTCCTTCCCTCCCCTCCTCCCTCCCTCCCTTCCTAACCTTGCATTTTGGGAAGATAAGAATGAGGGGTCTGAAGCATGCAGCTCATCATTCACAGCCTCACTAGTCATGAAAAGCAAGAGAATAAAAGTAGTGACTCAAACCAAGGTCCAATTCCCCATCAGGCCAGATCCCCAAGGTTAGCCACACCATTGCGCTGTCACGTCAAGAAATAAAAAACTCCCCGCTCGACACAAACGTCTTTTGCTAATGGCCGCCGCAAAGTCCCACTAAACATCGAGTGAATATTTATAGACCATTAATAACCTATGTGTAAACCGCTAGTGTCACCAACCGGGTGAAGCAGATGATGGGGAATCATGGTCAGGGCATTAATATTGGCTCAGACTTCCCCAAAGGTAGATAAATGGGCCTTAGCATCCCGGACTCGTGTGCACATGGGATTGGCTGCCAGGAATCCCAGACGGAGAGGTCTGTGATCTGAGCCCGTCCAAATTCCAGCGACATAATTGGTGTAATCGTGTGATGAATTGCAGCCATTTAGCTTTTTTTTTTTTTTTTTTTCACTATCTGCGAGCTTCAGCAATTTTCCTTATAAAGGTATATGCAGCTGGGTTCGTCGGGCATCTTCTTATAGTCGAGTTGGGAGTGGGCCGGGGCGATGTTAAATATGTACAATTGGGCAAGTAATTAGATTAATAAGGCCTAAATGAGCTCCAGGCCAGGAACTGAAACCCAAAATCCCTCATCCTTTGAGAGTCTGGAGTGAAACACATTACAGTATCTGTTCAAAGTTTAAATGGAGCCTGAAAAAAGTTTCTACGCTGTGGTTCCTCTGCTCGTTTCTCCCCCCTCCCCTCGTCCCCCCGACAGACTTAAATTCCCCCCTGCTCATCTCTCTGTTCACCAGACTAAGAAAGAGATGTTCAGCAGAAGTAATAATGAAGCAAAACTTGTGAAGCTGAAGGAGGAAAAAAAAGAGATAAGAAAAGGCCCTTTAGGATTATTTAACTCCATTCAATCTTTGGCTGCAAAAGTTTCATGTCAGATTTTCTTTGATTTGGGTAGTTATAGCATGATATAGATTCCCTTTGTTCCTGGAGCTTTTGTTGATTAAAATATATGGACCATCTATGCTGAATGCACAAACCGATTCAATTAGAGAGGCGTCGGAAGGAAAAACCCAGGGAGGCTGCAGAAACGTCTTCTCTTAGCATTTTCACTATTGTATTTTAACTTTACTAATGGGCACTGAACACAAAGTAGAGCTGATGGAAAAAATTGAATAGACTGAAATTCTGATGTAGTGATGGCGCTATATGAAAGGTCCAGGGTTCAACAAAGTTATGACAGTTCATCCTGAGAGGGACATGAACATCTGCCCAAAATGTTTGGCCAGTCCTTCCAGTAGATGGCGCTTCATTCCACCATCATGAATGTCAGTCTAAGATTCATAAATGTCTCATATTACACAAAATAAATTGTAATTTTGACTTGGTTGGATGATTGAAGTCATTAGGATTTCACCTCTGGGGACCATGAATGATTAAAATGTAATGGCAATCCAACCAATAGCTGTTGAGGTATTTCAGTCTGGCAGAAAGTGGTGGTCTGAGAGATCAACATTGGCATGCACAAAAAAAAATGGCTGCCTCAGATTTGGCATATTATTTCCATCCCTTGCACACATGATATCTAGTTGTAAATTGTGTGCCAATTTTACTTCTGTCTCTTTCGAATTAAGACCGAGGCATCCAACTTTTAAATGTCAATCATGTCAAGCAAACGCCACCACCTCCATTCTTCCATCCTCAAACGCAAATGTTTGTCAACATGATTGACAGCGGCACTTCTGATCGGGCTAATTCAAAAAAAAAAAAAAGCCTCGCGAGTGAATTAGGTGATCTATCATTAAAGGTGGGAGTATAATGAACCTTTTCACCTCCATTAAACCTGAAAATTGGCTGTCGAGCCTTTTATTCTCCAAACATCATAACTTCACTGGAACTTTCTGTAGCAGGGGAGAGGATTTTTTTATATCACTTTATATGTTTTATATGGATTGCACATTTTAATTTCAGCCATTTCTGCGCTCCTGATTTGATGGTGCTAAGTTGAAATTGGGGTTATACTGTGGTCACATGTATGAGCGCGGCATGAATTGTCTTTTGAAGATATATATTATTTGTTCCGCCCCCGCTAGAAGTGTGTGTGTGTGTGTGTTGAGTGGGGTGCTATAATCAAAGGCACCTCGTAGTTCAGCTCGTTTCCCTTCGTTTTGTTTTTTTTCCTCCCTCTTCTTCTCTGACCTGGCGTGGATTAATTACAGCCCTGCACAATTTACACCCTGCTGGAACTGTGGCAGAGAATAAAGAATGGTTGAAATGTGAGCCCGGTGACAGGGCGTTAGAATGCTGAATTGCTTTGTGCTGCACGTGCTGCGCCTCTATTGCCTTTGCGGGGACCATGTTTACGAGGCCCGACTCAGAGGTGAGCTCCCGGGCCTTAAAGTGACAAAGCGCCCTCACTTAGATCAAGACAGCCACAATGTTTTATGGACCACGCAAGGATCCGTTCCATTTTTGTCTTCCGCACGCTGCGTCTCGATCATATCAGCCTTATCTTGAAATTACAGCGTGCCTCTTAGGGTCTGTCGCTGCTGTAATACTATGCAACTGAAATCCAACAGGGGACCGACATCACACACATTACATACCCGGACGAGAGCATGCAAAATTTCTGCTTATAAAACATGCACCGTGAAGCATGCTCATTGGGAAGGCGGCATTAGTAGACGCCTCGGCCACAGACGGCCTGGCGCTGCCAAGGAGGTGTCAGCAACAACTGGCGAAGCGGGCGCCCTGCCAGCCCGCCTGGCCGCCCTGCCTATGAATGGTGCTTTTGTCAAAGGTGGCAGCGAGGACACTTGAGAGGGCCGCAATTAACACCACCTAAAATTAGAACGCATGACCCTGTGCATCTGGTCTGGATTAAAAGCCCTCCTCCTGGTTTTTTTTCTGAATACATTATGATTTCAGGCATTTGAAGAAGTGATCATTTTGACAGGTTCGTGCACAGAACCGTGTATACGGGGGGGGCAACCACACGTCGGAGGCCAGCTACCGAGTCCGCTCAGGTTAACCGGGTGGGAGCAAACAAGACGAGGGAAGCCATCTTGGCTCAAAGTGACCGGCGGATCAATGCACTAAAAGGCAGAGGCAAAGGTCAGGCTGCTCAGTGGCAGCTCAGGGATTCACTGTGACAGCCGCCAGGACGGGGGGGAGCCACCACCTTCATGTGACCACACACTCATATGGCTACATACATAGAGCACAGACATGGCTCTTAACATACCAGTACTTTTTTGGGCTTTGAAAAACGTTATAAAAAGTGTTGAAACATACTCCCAAAAACAGTTTTCAGTCATTTTTTTATGCCACTAGATTATGAAAACATTTGCCAGACATTCCTAACGTGCAGTATTTAAAATTTCTGTCAAACAGAATATCTATTGGTGACCAAAGGGCTTTCAATCCCCTTCAATTTTAAAGGCATACTCAGAAAATATTACCAATTTGTCACAGATAGGATGCGTGAAAGCGACATCACTGCCTCTCTTCTCGATGCTCATCCCCCATAAAGGCTGTGTTGGCTTGAGAACAGATCAGTTGACACACTGGTCTGGACACCTGCTTTGAATGCCACTTCTGTTGAGTGGCGTGCTTGGCAGACCGCGCCCGAGGCCGCAGCTTTTATAGCGGGCAAACTGGTAAAGTGAACGTCCCGTCCTCACAACCTAAACCTTCAACTCTCACTCAGATGTGTTTGGCACGATTAGCTTGAATCATTTATTCGATGTATTTTGCTACACACTTCAACTTTCTTCCCTTGATAAGTTTCACCTCCATCCTTTGTGTCTTTCACCTCCTCTCTCCCTCTTTCCGTCCCTTATTTCCCTCCTTTCGCAGACCATAATATCAAACTGTCGCACAAATCCAACTGAATTATAGATTTTCTGAGGGGTGTGTTGGTGCAGTCATAGCAGGAAATAAACAAGATGCCCACCAAATTGAAAAGAGGGAAGTTCTCCTGCTGTGCATTCAAATTGGTCGGCGAGATTTGACAGGCCGCTGTCGTGCGCGTCTGTGGGATTAGAGGGCCCCGAGATGCTGTTTATTTGTGTCCGCTTGTTTGCAGGATATCTTCACTGTTGTCCATAGCTTATCAGTCCCTTCCTCAAACGCCGCTGTCTCGCAAATACACTATTAGTTGCCACTGTCAGGGAGCACCGACCCCTAAGTCATCCCCTTCTCCGCCATTGTTGCGCCCAATCAATCGAGCTCAGAGTTTATCATTGAGATTATCCATACTGCTTGACAGCCACATTATAAAGTTGGATAATGTTGAAATATTCTATGTGGAGCCGGGGCCATTTCCGATTTGTCTCACCAGTAATGTGAAGGGTAAGCTCGCTGTTTTCTAAGAGATACGGTGTCTCCAGTGATCAGCATTATAATAAGTGTGCTGTTCTGTATTTTTCTCCCAAACCGGTTAAACGCGCTGAAAAACATCAAAAAGCATTACTCTCACACAATCTACCGCTCATTCCTCCAGTTGTGAATAGTGCTGCACAAACACAGAATCACCCCCGCCTCCACCGCAGCCTCTATTTTCCCCGGGATCGCTGGATGCCAAACAGGCAAGAAAAATGACCAGCAGGCTCTCCTTACTCCCCCGAGAAGTGAGTCCTACACACAGGGATGTGGCTATTACTTATCATCATCAAAAAGTGCTTGTTTGGTGATAATAAGGGCCTGGGATAGAAATCTCAGCTAAAGGGAGGGAGGGGACTACCTGAAGTAGCAACGGAGGAATCCTTCCTCTGCTTACCCAAGCATTTTCTGCCTCTCTGTAAAACGGAGGGCCAGCTCTAAGACCCGGCTTAGCCCAGAAATAGAGGAAGATAGGAAAAACTGTTATTAGCCATGGTTAGAGGGAAGAAATAAGATAAAGAATAATAGACAACAACTTCAAATGTGCTTACTGTGCAAGAGACAATCGTAAGGAAACGCAGGCAGGGGGTATAATAAAGCATTAGGTCGTAGCGTCTTGTTTTTATCTAATATCCTCGTGTCCGCAGCGGTGGACACGAAAGTAATATCGCTTCCAACAGGAAAGCTGTCAATTTGCAAGGCCCGCCTTGAAGGACTGAGACTAAAAGGCCATCGAGTGAACAAGCTTTATTGTGTATCGCTGTGTGTTCTATCCCCACTGTATTCAACCAGAAGCATGGTCACATTGCTAATAGCAACATTCAGCCCAAAGGGAAAGTCGCAGCTCATAAATTTCCATCTAGCTTTTTTTTTTTTTTTTTTTTTATTCCCGCAGTGGGTCAGGGAGGACCGTGCACCCTGGGGGAAAGCAGGACAGCTCACAATTCAACATGAAACATAACTCATGTCATGCAACGTGGGGAGAAAGTTCATGCAATACATAAATTTGGGGTCATATGTTACAGTTCCAGCAGGGGTCACGCTCGATAATAGCCCAATTGCTATGCAGGGCTAGCGGGCCTTATCTGTAAAAAGTTCTCGACAGTGCAGGGCGCATCTCCTCGCCGCCTTCTGCAAGCAGCTCACGCTCCTTGTTTGTTTTATCTATCGCCATTCAGCTATTTGAATTTGACACTAGGTTCATGACCACTTCAATTCACCTCGTGGTATCTGATGATTCCGTCGCTCACACTCCTCTAATGTATTCTGAAGGGGGGGGGGGGGTACGTGTTGGAGAAAAGGCACACGTCCCATCTGATTGCAAGGTCTTCCCTGATGAATCATGCTGCAATGGACAACGCGGCTTTATCAAAGGATGCGTTCCCTCTCGCTCGTGTGATTAATCAGAGAGGGACTTTATTGTTAACACAAAAAGTCACTGCAGATCACTGGAAGACTCATAAAATCAAGTATTTATTCAGGCTGTGAGTTGATGAGATGAGACCTCAGCATAATGGGGTTATGTGCCAAAGCAAATTTTCAAAAAGTTCATCCTTTTGTTTATATTTTGGAGTTGGAAGCGTGTGATCAGTTTGTAATGAAGGAAGAAATACAAGCACAAATAAGACAGATTTCCCTTCAGAAAAACTGAATGGAAGAGGAAAATGGAGACAGAAATAGATTCGTGCTGACAGAAAAACCTGCCTTCCCACAAGCATTTCTCCGTTTTCTGCAGATTTCTCCACTGGTCACAAGCGGTAAAGCTATACCTGTAGGACAGAGGGGAGAGAGAGAGGGGGAGAGAGAGAGGGGAGGAAAAATTGAGAGAATGAAATAAATATCTATTTAAAAATAGCCTCTCAGCATGGCAAGGAGAGATTTGAAGATATTATCCTCAAAGGCTGCTGTGAGTGAGGCCGGGAGAAGGGAAGGCTGTCTACAGTGAAATATGAAAGGCACATACTCCCTGACAGCCTATGGCTTTTCCTGATACTGCCAACACCAGCCCACTGGAGTGATCCATAGACTCTTTGTGGAGACTTGTGATATAAATGCTGAGGGCTAGATGTTGATGATCCTCGGCTCGCCGCCGCCCCACCCTCCTTCGTCATCCTTCGCCGTTGCCTCGCCTGCCGCATGGGGGGAATTTGTTATGTTCCCTCTCGTACGCCTGCCTCGGAAATATCAGGACGGCGGACGGGGGGCAAGTCGACTGACTTGTCCTTGTCCCTTTTCAATTTGACAAGGCAAGCAGCCTTGGGGACTTTCCAGTCTATTTTCAAATTGACCATTTATAATCAGTTTTCTAAAGGAGAAAGAGAAGGGGCGGAGGAGTGGAGCCGGCCCCGTGTTGTTGTGGAAGGTATAGAGCTGGGGGTTGGGAGATGATAATACAGCAGCGTGTTGTCAGATGTGTCAGCAGGTAAGATGAATGAAGAAAAGGGAGTGGGTGCATAAAAGGGAATGCACGGTGGGGAATTGACCTCTATTCAAAAAAGAAAAGGGGGGAAAAAAGGGAAGAAATCTATATCCTGAAGCAAATAAACATATACAGCCTCTCTTTGAAATATGCGCCACCTCTCGATGAACCCAAATCGGAGGGGAAAAGTTGCTCCGGCGACGGCTAAAACACTCCAGGAAGAAGAGGAGCCCGTTGTCCATTTTTTGACACCGACGTGGCTGCATATATCAGCACCTGCAAGGTCAGGCCGATTCGGGCGTGGCAAGCGTGGCGATGGCCCCAGCCCGGGAGGCGTTACAGCATTCTGTCACACTGCTTGCTCCACCGGCACCACACGATGACATTTCCACAAGATGGCTCTTCTGAATTATGCGGCCCAGCGGAAGGGTAAGAAGGGAAAGGGGGAAAAAAAGCTCATTTTCTGGGTGTCTGCTTCCGACCTGAAACCGCCACTTGTTTTCATCAGCGCCTTTTGCCGCTTATGCAAAACGGTGTGCAGGGGTAATAGGGGAACAATCAAGCCGGCCTGCTGCTTCTGTTCTCCATTCTGCAGCCGCCTCTCTCTCTCTTTGGGGTGGAACGACACGGTGTCACCTCTACACCGGCCCCCATCCTCCCCAAATTAATCCCAATTTGGCCATCAAGCACAGGGCCGTCCAAAGGGGCAGGCGGCAAGTAATTGACATTCTCAGGTGCATGAGTTTTGTTTATGTAGTAACGCTGAGCCAAGGCCTTTCACCGTGGATGACAGCAGACCCGGTTTGCATACACCACTTGATTCGGGAGCCCTTGCATGAGTGACTGCTCAGCAGCCCGTGGCCCTGTGGCATTTCAGCAGAGGGCATTTCAGTAAAGATCGCCTCAGGTGTCAAGCGGCTCGGAAGGTGTGGGCGGCGGCGGGAGGTCGTTTGTCCAGTGCATCGATTCCACTATGACCCCATTGCTCTCTCTAACTATTGATCCATCCCCAAAGACCCCTGTACAATGCCCATGCCACACTGGGGAATTAGAGCTGGGACGTCAATGTGGCCTAGCCTTAAACAAAAGAATGGCAAATTTTCAATAGGACATCACACATCACTATATGAAATAGCCGTTGTGCTGGCCACTTACCTCTGAGGTCATTCCGGCATTATGTGGCGTCCATTTTACTTATTGGGATTCCATGAATGTGGGAGGTGGGGAGTTTATAAAAATAAGAGCATGCTGGGAGCAGGGAATGTCCGTAAGTCATTACAGGGGGGGCTTCTGTGTGTGTGTGTGTGTGTGTGTGTGTGTGTGTGTGTGTGTTGAAGTGGGGGTGTTGGCGCTCGTACGTGGAATACCCTTTCCTAAATGCTTTCCTAGGCAGATCTCCCATGCCGTTTAGCATGTCACCCAGGGCCATGAATCACCATTACAGCACCTACATTTTTACCTGGGCACCTCTAAGGCTTTTTCATTAGGGTAAAAGGGACCCCAGGCAGGCATGGACAGGGTTGTCGTGGGGGTTGGCTGTGTTTGTGAAAGGGAGGGTCAGGGATTTGGGTTGGGTGGGTTAATTACAATAACAATGGGGGCGGCCAAAAAAAAAAAAAAACACGCCATGGCAGGGCTGAGTTGCTCTCATTTGTTTCAATAAGGTAAATTGATTCCTATGTCCTCTGGTGCCATTTGCATCGCATCCATTTAGTGCGTGCCTCCCATCCCACTCTCCTCCCCACCCCTCGCCACCTCCTCCTCCCCCTCCATTCACTTCACGTGCAGAGGGCAAGACAACATTGATGCGGACACATTGATCTTCCCGGACAGGAGACGCACGAGAACGCTCATCCGTACGTCCACGCACGCTCATATATTACACCTGTGCATGGATGTGCATATGTGTGCGTGCACATGTGGAACACACGTGTTTTTTTTAAAGTATTAAAAAATAGCTCCAAGAGGAGAATCTGTGTCATTTAAAAGCAGCGATCTCAAAAATAACTTTTTTTCCCGGAAACTTATCACGACAAATTGAAACTTAATTCAGTGAAATAACATTTTCATGAAGTTTAACTTTAGCCATGTTGCCAGTTTTTGGACATGACAGACTTCAGTTTGTCTGACATGTTTGCTTGATGAGCATCACCTGCTTTTTCTCATCTTAACTGTCAAATCTGTCCGTTCTACTTAACATATCATCGTTGGTCTCTGAAAAATCTTGCAAAACGAAATCTCATTAACATTTCTGGTCTGAAAGCTTTTGGGGGTTTTTTTGTTCCAACATGAAAAAGATTCATGCAGCTTTAGTCCCACTTTACATTGTCCTCCCAAATTCCTCCCAGTGAACGTCAACAAAGTCGTCTGACAACCACTGTTTTAGACATTTCTCCCAGTCTGCCGGTGAATTTGAACCACACCACACTTCTTTGTCAGCCCTCCGTGCCATCCAGCTACACAGAGCCAACCTGCCGACTCCAACTTTCTTTTCAGCTGTCCATGTGACAACTGATCCATCTCACCAGCGCCGCTGTCCTTGCTTGGCTGCTGTGCCAAACAGCCCCTGTATTGCTCACAGGCACGGTCAGTGAATGCAGCACTGCCCACTGGCCTCTAACCCAGCCCTCAGTCAGGGTGGTATCCATCTCGCCTCCCTCCCTGCCTGCCTGCCTGCCTGCCTGCCACGGACCCCCCCCCCCTCTTCAGTACAACACACCGTCTGTGTGTTAACACATACACACTCCCATCCCAAACTGCCATCATCAGTCACCGTCAGGGCAGATCGCGGCGGCCGTCAGGCAGATGAGTGACGACTGGGCCTGTTACCTGAGCGACTGCATGACAATGGGCCTGTGGGCTGAGATAGAGAGACAAAAGCTGCAACTGTGCCACACACGCGTCTGACGTAACACACCAGCTGATCCTTATTGTCTGCCGCACAATTAGCTGTCAACCAGCGACATGTAAAGATGCGCTATACAATGAGCCCGACTTAGTAACTGGTAATTGAATGGTGTGTATATGTGTGTATGAGCAAGTCATCACAACTTTTCACCTGCTACGATAAGAGCAATGTTCTGACACTAGGTTTGATCATGCACACACAGCAGTCAAACTACTGTCTGCATTGATCCATATTAGTTGAATTCATGTTACTGTTATCTGTTATCTGTTGTCCATATAACAGGGAGCAGCATAATCATGTATCTAATCCAGTCATTATTGCAGTTTCAGCATAATATCTTTCACCTCTTCCTTCAAGATGACAACACTCCGAAGGGCTTATTCCTCTGTTAATACTATAACTTAAAAATATACGTTGCAGAGTGAAATTGCTACCAAAGGTATCACAAATACCTCCTTGAATCAGCAATAAGCAAATCCTATTAAATCCCTTTTAATTGGGCCTCGTTCAGGCAAATCCTGACTGCTCGTGAACAATATAAAAATATAGATTCTGATGACTTCAGGGAGGTGGAAAGACCTCGCATATTAGACTCGTCAATAGTTTTTTTTTTTCCCCTCTCCCCGTTCTGACTCGCTTGTGCATGCTGCGAGCGTGCGACGGTCGCAGGCCGGGAGGGTGCACTCGCCTTGGAAACCTCGCAGGTTTACACAAGCAGATGTTGTACCCAAGCTTGCATTTGACTCCCTGGCACACACAAACACAGTCACTCAAACATACACGCTGAGAGTACGCAGCAAGATTTATAACAATAAAAGTCTCCCCAAAAGGCATTGAAACGCACCAACCATCTCGCGAGCAGCCTTGAACTCTGGCTGATCTGCTATTTGTTACCTCGAGCACTTGGCAAAACAAAAACGGCTCCAGCCCAAACACTTGAAAGGGCTTATTGCTCATGTTGCCCACAAGTTCAGCGCTGTCTGGCTGAAACAAACCATCACAGTTAAGCTCGCAAGACAACAAACCGAAAATACCTTGATCCAATTTGAAACACGGGCTTATTCGCTGAGGTATAAATGCTTAAATTGGTAATACCAGCAGGTAATTATTAAAGTCCCCCCCCACCCCACCCGCCCCCTGCAGAACGTTTGTATTGCATCTGGAAACACTGTGGCACAACAATTGAGTCACAGGTTTGGGCAAGTATGACCAAAGTATGATGATTATGGTAATCCAACAATGCCAAAGCTCTATTGTATGTCACAGATTTTTGTTGCAAACTCGTGACCTTATTAACCTTCTTAATCCTCAACTGGGTTCTCATGATAAGGGGCTTACACACACACACACACACACACACACATGTACACGCACCCAAAACACTTTCACTTTGATGCCCGGCAAACACTTTAGAAGCCATATCCACCTGTTTTATCCGGCACACCTGAGGTTCTCTGCATAATATCAGCAAAGGCCCTTGAGTCATCCAAGACAATTAACGCTCTCCCTTAGATCAACAGTGGGGAAAAAAAACAAAAAAAAACGTGGATGGCGGCATTTGGAGCAGAGGGCCCTCCCAGCGTAGGCACATGAGAAAGCAGGTCTGATTGGTATTAAGTGGTGAGATTAAAAAGCCATCTCATAAGTCAGGTCAGCTGGTGTTCATTTGAATGCATTACCAGGGTCCGAGGCTAGATAATTCTCTCATTAGCGCCACTCAAACCCTGAGTGACAACACGGGTGAGAAGGGAGCATGTCGTACAACACTTAGAGTTAATTAGTCCGCGCGTACTGTTGCTCTGCGCCCTATGCGTCCGCTCTCTCTTGAAATGGCCTGAACCTAAAGCCGCTCGCAGTTAATCAAAGATGAGCTGAGGAGTTTTCCAAAGGAGCCACTTGTTGTTTCGGGAAATACCTACGAAATGGGCCGCTTTTTTTTTTTATGGCATGTGGCACGTTAGAGTCTTTGCATGAGACTTTAAACATGACTAGACTGAAGTTTAGCCAGAATATTGATAAACCAGCAATTATCCAAACCCTCATTTGGCATTACAACACACACACTAGACCTTCATCTCCCCTCCTCTTCCTCTTCAGCTCTCTCAAATTCTCACAAGCTCTCAATGTTTTTGGTGTCACCCAGCTTGTTGCAAGGGGAAAAACAAGGCACGTCGAGCGGCAAAGTCGGCGATGATGGACTGATTATCTCGCATTAGGATGACCTTAGTTCAAAATCATTATCCTGCTGTTGTGGGCATGACAGGGAGCGATGGAGAAAAGAGCAACAAAAGATGATTACATAATTGAATTCCGCAATTTTACTAATACATATTGTTTCCTCACAGCCAGGCAGTGGATGTTGCCAGGTCAGGCTGCGGTTCACGTCCAAGGAGCTGATTTAAGCCACTTTATTTGAAAGTAACACAGAGTTTACACATAGCCAAAATATAGGTAATAATCTATACAACTGTGTGCACACATTGTTTAAGTGCAGCAGGTCAAAGCAGGAAGTCATCCTATAAGCAGTGATGGATGTTTAACACTGAGAGATAATTTTGTCATTTGCTTTTTAAAGATGTATTTCCAGATCTTGCTGAGTATTATTAGTACCATTTGGAATGATTTCCAAATCTACAATAAGAACTAGGTTGGACAAAACTAGAATTGTCTTTGATTGAAGTCGGACATGAGAGGCCAATGTAAATATAAGATGAAGCTGACACTGTAAGTTTCCCCCTGTACTTCCTTCATTATTTTCAGCCAGATAACAGGTAACCATTTTCTTTAGAGCAGATGAATTTTTCGCTCTTTCTTTGTTGATGACACCGTGTTTGCATATTGGGAGCATGAGGTTATATCCACGCCATTAGTCTCGCTGCTTGGATCCAGGCCCGATGACGACGACGCCATCACAGTTATATCCACTTGGGTTCTAAAGGTTCCATAAATTGTCTCTTTCCCTTTCTCACTTCCGTTCTCTGGCACTCCTACCACTGTTCCCATGAGACACGCCGCTCGGCTCATTGGCCACCACACACACGCACACGGAGGGGGGTTCTCTCTTGCCGCCACCGCTGGGCTTACCCACCACACACACACACACACACACCCTGAATACCAATCTCTGCATGTGTGCCCCCACATCACCAACCCCAACCGAGCGCACAGGGTTAGCTGAATATTCTAGGAGCTTTCAATTTTTCAGGCAGGTCTGCGAACCCCCTCCCATCACGCGGCGCCATCACACTCAAGGGAGTTAGAATTTCAACAGTCGTTAGCAGGGTCATCTGCAGTCCCTCAGGGAGGGACTTAAAAGAAAAAGATTTGAATTGCCTTTCTCGCTTTTTATTCTCTTTTCGTCTCCCCGCTTTAGTTCTCTGTATGGGTCTGTCACAATTCCACTTCCTGTCTTCAAGGCCTAGCAATATTCATCCCCCTCAATCTTGTCTCCGCCGCCAAATTCATCAATCAGAGACGAGGTCTTTCAAAGCGCTTTTTATAGCTCCGATGTCACGCTTCTTACGCCACTGTCAAAAGTGGTGACAGAGCTCCAAACCGCTGGTTATGCCACGGTAAGGCGTTTATCCACTTGTATAATGTACTGTAGTGCTCATACAGGATCAAATACTGGATGTGAGGAAAATGGCTTCCAGCTGAAAGAGAAAGAGAAGGGAGGGGGGTTGTGAGGAAGATGGAGCAGGGAGAGAGAGAGAGAGGGGGGAAATGAGAAAACATTTCTTCTTCTAACTCTTTTGCACTAATATGAATTCCCACTGAAATGTCTGGCGAAGTAGGTCAATGGGATTTAGAAAGTTTGTGCTGTTTTTTTTTTTTCCTCTCCTCCCTCTCTCCTCATACTCTCTTGTCAATGGAAAATGAGCAATGCGATTAGGAGAGGGGAAGATGATGAGCTACGGAGAGTGAGTGAAAAAGAGCAAGAGAGAAAGACAGAGAGAGAGAGGGAAAAAAAAAAGACAGGCTGAGTGGTGGTTTGGGCCTCTCGCGGGTCCCTCACCAGCTGACTGAGAGACCCAGACAAAGAGAGCGAGAGGAAAGGGAAGAGAGAGATTTGTATCTGTGCTCCAGAGGAAGGGAGTGGCTGATGTCTCTTCATCTTGATATTGAAGCAACAATCTAATTATACAATTTCTCCAGGGAATATGCATATGAGGGTAATCAGTAAATAGAAAAAGGTAATTATGTGCCAGAAGTCATACCCTTTGCACCTGTAAGCACTGCAGAGATACACGAGATTGCGCTTTTCCTATAATTCACACGAAAAAAAGATAGTTTATCAGCGGCTAAATTATTTCGTTAATTCATAATAAGTAAATGAATTTCCCAGTTATTGAATATTTCATCGCGCCTGTCAAAATGTAATGAGTAAAGTTTGGTCAAATACAAATGGGGCCTCTCTTGGTAATTTGCCAGAATGTTCCTCGGGGTAAATCTCCGCCAGCGAATGTGATTGAATGTTACAATTAAACGTACTAATTCATTGTCAAAAGCAACTTATCTATACACATGATATATTTGGCGCTTAATTGGAAAGCACATTTAGAAATGGCTTCTTGGGTGACTTTCTACATCACGGCCTAATCAGAATAAATTCCGCCCGCTGTAATGAATTGAAGTTGAATATTCGTCGTTGGGCTATTAAAGAGACTTGAAGGAGTGAATTATTTAAATGCTAATTAATGTTTTAAGCTTTCCAACCTGCAATAGGCACATATTATTCCTCAGTTCCCCGCAAATGGCTAATTTCAACATAGGCTAAGTGGAGAGCAACTTCTCGCTCATATTTCATTCAATCAATTCAGCAGCAGGGGAGGTTCTTTCACCCATGCAGCTACCTCCAGCCAGTGATGGAGGAAGATGGAATCCATCAATACTGGGAGACAGTTGGTGGAATTACTAATCAACTCTTAGCTGGGAATTCAGTTGCTCATCGGCTGCGTTGATGGATCGCGGGCAACTTTGTCTGTGACACAGGTGAGAGAATTTTCAATTGTTGCTTTTCTTTTTTTTACCATAAAAGTTTTTATTAAAACAATTGTTGTTGCACCAGTCAACAAGTTGCATGTCTGTTCAGCAAATGTTTTGTGGTCTGTGCTGCTGACTTAAAGATCACCAGCAGCTTCTGACGCAGCTACAGATATTAGTCGAACTTCATTAGCGCTGAAATACTGTGAGATGCGGTTTAACTCTGTGTTCAAAAGCAGCCTGCAAAGAAGTTCTAATGTGAGCGGCGGTGGCATTATTCATGTTTCCACAATAGCTTGTTATTCATCATAAGACAAAGGAGAATCTCACTCGGCTTGACATAGATGGAGGAGGGCCACAAGGGTATTACTCACATCTGTTGAAAACAGTATGCACAGCCAACTGGATGTCACGATACACCATGCTTATTAATGCAAACAAAGTCTCCCAACACAGAATATAAATGACGTTTTCCTTCACATCAGAGCATAAATATTAATTGTGTTAAATCTGTGATGTATTGTGGTTAGGGAGCTGCTTTAGTTGTTTATTGTTAAACCAACAGGATGCATTTTATTAATCAAAGCAGCACATCATGTGACACCATATTGTGTGGAGTGCAGTGCAGGACACACTGAGCTGTTGAATTCAACGCTGTAGTTCGCTTTGACACCACAAGGTGGCACTGTAGGCTTACAAACAGGTGCCATCAAACTGCTCATCCTCGTCTCTAGTTCTCTTTTACTACTTTCTGACAGGAGCAAAGATCAAGTTGATTTTAATTGCCATTTCCTTAAACTTGAATCTAAAACAATTTGAATTCCACCCACTTTCTTTTGTTAAGACACTTACGTCAAAGCCTAATATTCAATATGGCTCTGCCAGCTTTGTGGATCTACAGGGCATTGTTCAGCACTCCATATAAATAATCCTGCCTTCACCACAGTATGCACAAAGAATCAACAGAAGGCTTTTCGCCTTGTTCCCTCTTTTCTTCCTTTAAGTAGAGA
The DNA here is from genome assembly GCA_037975185.1 of Centropyge bicolor. Lineage (NCBI taxonomy): Eukaryota > Metazoa > Chordata > Actinopteri > Pomacanthidae > Centropyge > Centropyge bicolor. The sequence continues at coordinate 3,377,984 of JBBMOC010000030.1, forward strand.
GTTTGCACAGCTGTCCATGGAACACAAATGGCATTACGCTCTCTTCCTGTGGCAGGACATCTGTTGCTTTCAGCTGGCATCCCTTCTGAGTCCACTGGAGTGTGCTTTATGCAGCCTGACGGCATTATGATAATAACTGAGTTGACAATTTTGCTTTTTGATGGTTCTTTTCAGCACGACAGGTGAGGCCGTACAGGTGTTTTGTGTCGAATATAAAAAGGATGACCAAGTAGACTGTATAATGCATGATTTATTTTTATTCTCTTGCATTTTCAGGGGAACGTTCAACCTTCCAGTCAACCTGAAACTTCCAGACGACAGTGTTGTATTTTCAGATTCATCACAGCAGGTGCACAGTCACTTGACTCTCATAGGTGGGATGGAGGAGAAGATATAGATACACTTTAGGCCTATACACATAAGGGGCATGCATGTACTGAGGCACAGAACAATGGTGTTATTCAAGATGATACCACCATTAATATTGCTATTAATCGCTGACAAATACATTCATGCACATCCTTCTGCTGCAGGCCTGTGAAGTGGCTGCAGCAGCTTGATCTTCCAGCTGCTGCGGCCCTGTGAGTGAGGGACTCTACCCTCTCCATAAGCCTCCTTGTACAGATTGACTGGGATGTGGGCAGGACAGAATACTAATTTGCATTCCATTGAATCGACTTAACTCTTCTTCCATGTCCTCACTTCCCCTGCTGAAGTCAGATTTTCTATGAAGGCGACCAAGTAAGCCTATTTGCTGGACTTTTCCCTGACCGTTTTCGAAACCGAAAAGAAATTCAGAGGCAATAGTTGTGCTCTAGATTTCAGATCTACAATGAAGGAAGCGAGTTGGTTAGTTGAACTGGACTGACTCACCTAATCATCTACAAGACAGATGCAAAAACTGCTTTTTTATTAAGAAAAAGTTAAACATTTTAATTGTATTATTCAGTCTTATCATATGGATTGACCTCCTTTGTATTTTGAAATAATCTTTGCATACTCTCGTCCAGAATGGTACATGCTTCGTGTCAGCTTTGTGTCTGCGAAGTCCACATGGAACAATCCAAAACGAACACTGAATCCATCAGCCCATTCAAAGTTGTCCAGCAGTGACCATACAAAGTATCCACGGACGTTGACCCCGTCTTCTTGTATAGCTTATACATTAAAACACAGAAAAGACTTTTGTCATTTTGTAGATCTGAAAAGAGTGAATGCAAGTGACCTATTTTCAAAACAGCAGTGTATCGTCTTGTCGACACAAGATGAGCATCTTTATCAAGATTTCTCAAACATACCAAGAGCATGAATTGTTTGCAACAAGTAAAAGCACAGTGGCCTCATTAAATGCTCATCAACTGCAAGCATCTTGGCAAGCCATGCATTAACTGTGTGCTACGACTATCATGAAAGGCAACACGTCTAATCTCATGCCAACTCCATTAACAGTCTTTGATATTGCACAGTATATGTAAGCTAGCCAAACAGGCTGAAATCATTTTCTAGTTCTCCTTCATCTTGCCCTGAATGACTGATCTGCCATCCTACAGAAACCATAAATCATGGACCTCTTACTTACCTGGCAATAAAAAAAAATACACAGATTGGCCAGATGGTGGTGCCAAAACAGACAACTTTCAATTTGGGCAATAATTTCTAAACCTTAACATCTGAAATGCAAATAATGTTAATAGTAAGAATAATGTTTTCTTTTGCTTTGATGAATCAATAAAAATCTAGTGCCCACAGATTTTTGTTTTCCTGCCATTTGAATGTAAATAACTTAGTGATATATGTAAATATCCACCCAAAACATCATGCAAATTAACAAAAGAAAATGGATGCAAAAAATTCAAATTCAAAAACTCTTGATGCTAAAGAACCAATCTTTGCATCCCAGAATAGTCACAAGAGGGATGAAGATATAACATATTTGATGCTCCTTAATAGCACCAGTTTTACTAAAGGCAACTTGTGAGGCAGTTGTTCACTGGCAGCTGCAGGTCTGTCTTCAAATTATTAAGTACGGTGTTTCATGTCACTGTCAATTCCCCAAATGACTTAGACCCTCCCACTGTCTGCTAATGGCTATTTGCTTATTTCAAGTTTGTCAGGTATTACCTTTAGCCACTTCCAAGATGGTGTCCTTGTAATACTCTGAGCGCTGGACATCCTCAATCTGCAGCGGCCCCATCTGGGAGAAGCCATTCTCTGTAATGTAGACTGCTGGGTTGTTGAAAGTGTCCTGGAAAGTCATGGGGCAAATATTATTGTCAAACAAGGCATCTCACCTGTCAGACATTTCGGGGAGAGACAGATTGGTCTGCACTGTGCCGTTTAGCTGCATTTCAACGGTGCCAAGCTCAAACTAATGGCCTGTGACAAGTCACAACAGCAGGAAATTGCAATTGCAAACACTTTCAGCAAAGTAACTGTTTCATTCAATGTGACAGCACTAATGAAGCATCAATGTGTTTCTGGAGGTGTTAAAAGGAGATTACTGCATATAAAATCGATAGCCAGACACTAAACAAATGTCACAGTGTTCTCCTCGTTTGGTTGAAGGTGATTTGTCTTCTTGTTGGTCAATTCAGTTTGATGCCAAGAGGAAAAAGAAAAATGACTTCACATTTCAACTGATTGAACTCACAGTCAGAATAAAGGATGTGTTTGAGCCTTGTTTGGGATACTTTTAAGTGACAAGGACTGGGAGCTGATGTTCAGATAAACATGACAAAAAAAATATTCCAAAAGATGAGCCAGTAGTTGTAGTTTTACCTTGATGTATTTAAGAAGCTTTCTTAAGCCGTCAGGCACGACAGCGAGCCAGGACACCCCACAAATAGGCCAGGATGGATCCAAAACTTTTTCTGTATCGTGGTCGCTTTGCATACTGAGCGTCGTTCCACAACCTCCTCCTGCCTTCACTTTACGAGATGTAAAGTAGTTCAACGCAAAGAAGTCGGCTGTGCCCAAAACGGCAGGCTCATCCTTTGAGAAACTGGGAAGTCTGGAGCTTCCATCATACCCCAACTTCTTACTTTGAGCATCAATGGCTGATCTCATGATTTCCGGATAATCTCCAGTCACAAACACAGGCCAGGCAAACCAGCCCAGTGTAAATGCAAGGTAGCGTTCAGTGGCAGCGATATCCTCGGCGCAGCCTGCTCGTGATGGTTCAAGCCAGTCGCTGTTGAGGCCTATAGTCACAGCACCGTTCTGCTTTGACCTGTAGGAGGAGTTGTAGCTGTGCCAGGCCATGGCGTGGGCACGCAGCATGTTATGGCCGACCAGGTAGACAGCAGTCCCCGGTTCTTTTATCCCTGGGGCATGGATGCCGTCTTCATGGCCCAGTTTGGCACACACATAGGGCTCGTTGATGGTGATCCAAAGTTTGACACGGTCACCAAATGTCTGGAAGCAAAACTTTGCATAGCTGTCAAACGTGGTCGCTATATCTGGTGATTTCCAGCCACCTTGATCCTGGAGAGCTTGAGGCAGGTCAGAGTGGTACAGTGTGACCATCGGTGATACATTACAGGCCAGCAAATCATCGATGACCTTGTTGTAGTACTGAACACCTGTAGAACAGATAATGAGATAAAACAGGACGACAACAATCATTGAGCTTGTTCCGTCGTGTTGTTCTGTATTCAAACGTGGTCTCATGAGGACACTGAAATACCTTTTTGATTGACGTGTCGTGTGGTCCCATCAGGCAGGAGGCGGGCCCAGGAGAAAGACAGGCGATAGTGTGTCAGTCCAAGCTGCTGGATACACTCCAGGTCCTTCTCCCACAGCTCATAGCTGTTACAGCTCACATCTCCATTGTGCTCCCCAAACACTCTGCCTTTCTCGTGACAAAATGTGTCCCAGATACTCGGTCCCTTGCCGTCTGCCTGCCAGCCACCTCAATGTGCACAAATAGGTTGTTTCATTTAATAAACGTTTGGAGGATGCTGACATAAAAAAATAAATAAAATAAATTCACAGTAATGCTTCTGTTGGGACTTAAAGTGTGTCTGTCTGAGGATTTGACTGAATTCACTGTGACTTGCTTATCTCCAGTTGCTCTGAATTTGCTGTAATTTGTCTTCTACTATAAAAAAATGATCTGTTGATTTTTGTCAGTTTTGCACGATGGTGACCTGTGAGCTAGTTCCAGTTGGTCCTGGACTTTGTATTGTTTGCGAATTGGTCAGACATTCAGATGGTAAAGGTCAAGGGCCGTATGGGTTAAAATTACAACCCGTGATTAAGAAAACTGCCTTTGTGGTTTGTGTGGTCTGTGTCATCTTCAGGGAGTGGACACAATAACATGAACACTTGTGCAGTCTCATGCAAGTGAATACAAAGGTCCTGCAATAAATACAACCTTTATGGAGCCATTCCTGTTTATATATTGGAAAACAATGTTGGTCATGTTATCTCCAAAATAGTCATAATGCAGTAGCTACAATATAATATGACCACTAAGTAGGGCAGGTAGAATAAACGTTTTTTGTCAAGTAAATATATAGTAATGATGAGCATTTTGTATGATTTATTGAGGAACAATTCATGGATGCAGTTTGGTCAGAGTCTAAACAAAAATAGTAATTTAACTGTTTTACATTAGCTCATAAATCTCACCCACTTTAATCGACAATCCATAGGTTGCGTTCACATACCTTCTATTTGATACGCAGCAGTGCTCGCTCCCCACGCAAAGCCACACGGAAACATGTTTTTTTGGTGGTAGGACCCTGAAATCTCACAATTAAACTAGTCGTGTTTGCAAAATGCAGCTACAAGTATGCGACAACCAGGAACTACCTCCGGATGTGACGTTTAGAGGCGTGGCGGTTATCACAAATTGAATGTTTTACAAGCCAAGGTAAACTCAAAATCTGTGCTTTGCAAAACTTATGCTTTGTCTTTGCTTGATTCTGGCCCCTTTTATACAATTTGAATGTTGTAGCTAAATAATAGTCAGCCATGAATACATTTAGCCTTTTTTCAGTCTTGTGTTTTTTCGATTTTCCCTCGAAAAATGCGTTCACGACTTGGGATCCTACAAATTTACCGAGCAGCTCTTGAATGCAGCACAAGAGCCGGTTGCAGTTTGTGGGTGTCAAGTTTTAACTTTGTGTCTCAGCACCTTCTACTTTGTGAGTTTTTCGTGTCATTTTCTTTTTCTGTGTACTTGTTAATGTGACAAATAAACACAAGGGTTTATCATAAATTATTATAAGAAACGTTCAATAACATTTGAAACAAGTTTGAATTTGCTATACAATTTTATCTTGCTAGTATAACAAATGATATTAGCTAGCTTAGCAACATAGCAACAAAAACTATATAACAAAATGTCATTCTCTTAAATTCATAATTCAAATAAGCTAAGTAATAAATGTGCCCCTGGATATTTATGGGCTTTTTCACATTGTTGAATACCTTTTGTATTGACTGTGATAGGCTGTGATGATCAGACTGAAAGTAGTAAATTGGGATTTATTTTTAGAGTCATCCATTTTGTCGCTTCACAACAATGTGTCCTGTATGCAGACAAAAAAAGGTCAAAGGGTTCTTGTCAAAGTACGTCAAGCCTCACAGGTCCTGAAAACAAATAGACCAGTGGAGGTGAAAGCATCATGGCCTGGAGGCATGTGTTCCCTGGCCTGTGATCACTTCAATACTATCCACTGGTCCAGCTTTCTGTAGGATGAAGTGACTCACTCGACCTGATCATAACAAAGAAAATGGATTGTATGCCAAAGGGCAAACCAATCCTTATCAGCTAAATGTCCTCATATATAGCTACAGGATACAATTGTATTTTCCCCATGTGACTTCATCTTTCATGGCTTTTATCCAGCAAACTAGACTGAATTTGTTTAGTGGCATGGAAGAAGTATTTTAATCCTTTATTTAAGTCAACGTAGCAACATGAAATCACAAATATACTCAATTTGATAATGTGAAAATCCTGCATTGACAAGTATACTGAAGTGAAAAAAAGTAATGTAATGAAAGCATCAAAAGAAAAATTACTCTACTGATGTGTAGAGAAATATTTTTATGCTTATTGCTTGATTTATTTATTTTTTTTACTTATAAGCAGCATTTTACCCTAGTAGTTGCTCAAGGAGAAGCTATAATTTAACTATTTTACTTATTATTGTTTCCTTATTGTTATATTTTTGTGGTTATTTTATGTCTGATTCTGTAATGTTATTAACTGCTGTGAAAAAAATTGAGAAATTTTGCCTCCCAACGTGGAGTAGCTCTCAAAAGGAGCATAAAATTGAAATACTCAAGTTAAGTACAGGTTTCTTACAAAGTATTTGTGCAGTACGTGAGTGCAGTTATTTTCCATCACTGAAGCATGGATAGAGGTAAACAAATAACACAGCAAACAAAAAAAGCCTCTGCCGCTTTTATTCTGAAACGCGGGCCGGATGTGCTTTGAATTCAATGGGACTTGACAATAGTGGAGGACCACGGGACGAGGACTTCTCAATGGACAGAGAACTGGCTTTGAATACTTTACAAAGAGGAGCTAAAAAAGTCACAACAACCACTTTGGATTCTCTTTCTTTGAGCCATGTGGAGCTTTTTATTTTGTTTAAGGAGCCTTCGCAGCCAAGTTTGAGCTGAAAATTTGTTGTTGTAACTTTGGTGTGTTTTTTTTCCTGAGTAATTTCCTGTTGGTGCCTGGAAAGGAAGACGGGACGGGGGAAGTTTAGTCGCTCTTGTTTGCTTCAGTATTTTAATCAAAGTTGTGGAAATGAAAGCGGGTGTTTTGTAGAAGCCTGACCGGGTTTTGCTGAAGTCAGTCCGGTTAAACTGGGAGCTCTGCAGCCGCCTCCCCTGGAAAACACCAAAACTGAAACCCACGTTATGAGCAACAAAGAAAACCTCCCAACAAGTGGACAAGTTCTTTAACAACAACCGAGCGCGAGCAGCATGTGAGATCTGCGCTTTGGCAGAGTTGGAGGACATGAATCCGGGATGGAAAGGGAATCGTAAATGAGTCGACTGGCAAACAAAGGAGGACTCAAAAAAGCCTTGTGAGAAATGGAGGAGGAAGGTTCACTGGAGCCAAACAAGATCCTGGCATTTTTGTCTTTAACAGGGTCTGGATTTCAGGTCACCTCTTCATAACAAAGCTACACAGTATCAACCCCTCATCCGCCCTCTTTTTAGTATCAAACATTGTTTCCTTTCCCGGCGCAGTGGTGGGGGAAAAATGAGGGTGGATGTGTTGTTTGTGATCCTGCTGCTCGGCGGCGGATCGGCGGGATCATCTGATTGCAAATCACCTGATGAACGCTCGAAAAGCGGTGGGAAAAGCCTGCAGTCCGACAGGAAGGTGGTGTGCAGCAACATGGACCTCCATCAGGTGTTACCCCCGGACTCCTTCCCCAACAGTACGGTCACACTGTGAGTATGCAGCAGATGCACTCATTTCACCTCGTTACAACATGTCACTTAAACCTGATTTAAAGTTTGAATCTTTATGGTTTAATATCAGATTTGCTAATTTGTGTCACATGTTTTGGTCATACCTCTCTTACAATATAGTGCAAAGATAAATATGGCTTCACAAATGCACTTAGTGTCTGATGGACATCACTCCATCACAGCTGCAGACTGTCATGGTGTAAATGGAAACCCCATGTCCTGTCTTCCTGTCCTGTGGTGATCCACACACAGGAAGATATTGTGGCTCAATCAGTGCTCACATAGACACAACTATCTTTCCATATCTACAAGGCTTTCTAAGAGATGTAAGAGCTCATCGACTGCTAAATTCAGCTCTTATCTCTATTTGGTGTATGAAGGACTTTATTATTGACAACACGTTTCAGTAAGCCTGATGTTTATCTTGATACACTGTTTTGATAATCGATCAATCATTTGTCATTTTTCAAGCAAAAATGTCAAACTCTTGCAGGATCCAGCTTTGTAAATATCAGTAATTGCTGCTTTTCTTTGTAATTTAGGATAGTAAATGAAGAGTATCTGGGTTTTGTACTGATGATGTGAAAAAAGCACCAATTTGAAGATGGCGCTTTGTGTTCTTGGAAATTATGATAAGCGTTGACATTTTATGGTGAAAATACTCATTAGTTGCACCCCTTGATTATATGAATATTCAGGTTGGTAACTAACCACCAATCTTCAAGTAAAATATTCAGTTAATTCAGTGGCAGCAGTTGTGATTGTGTGTCCTCCACGACATCAGTTGAGCCACCAGTCTTATTGATACAGTTGTTAGTCTCTGTGTGGCCACCCTCACGATCCATAACACACACACTGAGAAACTGACTGATCACAGGTGGACTTTCTTTACAAACCTGTTCGTGACCTCATGAGTTGAGATCATAAAATGTCTTCGCAGATTTGAGCAGCAGAAAGGCAGGCATTGGAAGCTGTGGGTCCAGTGCACTTGTGCTTTGTGGTGGTGGTGAGCAATGGGGGGAAATATGAGAATACCAGGGCAGGGTGCAGGAGTAGAAAGCAAATAATAGACTCCGGGGAGGGAAAGAAAGGAAGAGGACTGCGTGCGAAGTTAAGTGAGTGTGCATGTTTTAACCCGTTTACCACAAAATCACATGTACATAACTTTGGAGTACTGTCCGGAGTCGTAGATTTTCAAATCTGCTTTTCATATACATTCTTTCGAAGTCATTACAGGACTGCATTAAAGTACATTTGCAGAGATCTGAAAGTTGAGTGAGTTAGGTAAATCCATAAGTGAGCAGTATGTTTTATTTCTTCTGCAGGATGGAAAAGTCAGCACAGGTGCAGGTTGGTTTTAAAAACAGGTTGTCTGTGATATATTTTCTGCAGGGACGTTTTCAAGGTTGGACATTGAATTTGTTTGCAGTGGTCTTGTCAGTTACTGGAGCCTAAAAATCCAAATTAGGCCAGCGTGTTGTAGCCTGGGTGGAGCTGAACACCTGGCAACCATTCAACTGAGTATTATAGCCTAAGAGACCTGTCAGTAAAACAGACTAAATATCCCTTTAAGCAACAATTCCCTCCTCGGTGACTACCACATTGTCTGTCTTTACTTAACGGTATCAAGCAGCCATTAGGAGTGCATTACAACACACTTCCAAATTAGCTTGAACATGTTGTGGTGCTGCTTGTATTCAGGAGGTGAAATCTCAAATGTTGGAGCTTCTCACAGACACTCAAATGCGCCACATTGGCAAAGCGGTGAAGAAATCAGGCCAAGGGATCCACTGCACAACCGCAAAAATAAACAAACTGTGTTGAATTACCTGGCTCCTGATCCCCATTTCCTTCCTCTTCACGGTCTGGAATTATCCATGTGTCGTGTCACATATTTATAGATTTTGAAATATGCTGATCTCCTTTAAGCTATGGTCTGCTCTTAAAGGCATATCCTAAGCCTTCCATCTAGTCCTGGTGTTTGCTATGTCTGCGTGTCTACAGTGAGCTCGGAGTCTGTCATCTAGATCTGACAGTGACGGATAGGAGGTAGAGTCAGGCTCCTCATGATTTACCATTGAGCTTAAGCACTGTAACGTGAAGGATGGCCTCCAAAGAGCAAGAAGGATGTAATTAGAGAGCACAGACAGAAAACAGTCAACTCGGAGGAATTCCTTTCAGTCCCCACTTTTGTATTTCTGGACATTTGTTGTCATCCATTGCAGAACAACAACAGAGCTACGTTCAGGTGGAGCTCTCTTCGCAGTTCCCCCCGCAGACACGAGTGGCAATGAAACAGCAGTTTATGTTGACTGCACAGTTTTTTGGTGTTAATTTATGACCTGTAAAATCGGTAAGCCCCCTCAGTAGGTGTGGCCGCCCTCTTTTACTGCTTTCCCACTCACTGTCCTGTGTCGGGGTTGACCGTGGCCGAGACACAGCTGGTCTGGACTGCAGTGAGCTGAAGCAGGGGTCTCGGCTTACTACAAGAAATCTTTCTCAAACTTGAAAATTACAAGCCATTACTTCTCCTTGTTAAGCTAAAACAGATCCCACCCTGTTTCGCTTTTCTCACGGAGAGTGAGCACATAAAATTTTCAATTCACTGCATCCTGTTGTGGCTCAAGTGGCAGTGAATGTTAGTGAATATGAAAGTATGCAATGCAGTGTCAGCAATAGCTACTATTGAGCTTCATTTTAAGAAGTGTAGAGACTGTCAAGAATTGAATTAGCATTCTAATGTTTCTTTGACTTATAAAGCCATGTTAAACACTTTGCAACTAGTCCTTTGGGTTTCTGTGGCAAAGTTCTCCAAATATGAATGGCTTGTGCACCTAGTAGACAGACATTGCTTATATATTTTTTGCAATTAAAGTTAATAATTTTCCCTTGTCCTTTAAGACATGTGTACAAATGTCCATAAAATTTGAAAGTAAAGAAAAGGTTTAAAAAGGATAATGCTATTTCGCTCATGCAGTGACGTGTGCCAGTATCGTTCCCTTGTTATTTGGATGGTTTCCAATTTGTGTGTTGACACGCCTTGTTGTGTGTGTCAATTAAAGGCCTTGTCAGAAATGGCAATATAAACCAGGTGTGATTAAAGAGCAGTTCCATTCATCAGACTTGCCCTCCTCATTTGTGCTTAAGGTTTCCTGTTTTCCTCTACAGGGGTCTGGATTGTAATGCACAAAAAATTTCAATCTGGCTTTTCAGAGAACATTAAAAAGAAATTTAAACCACACGCACACTTCATTGAGAAATGTCTTCATTACTCTTTAGACCATAGTGAACTTATTCAACCGCTGCGATAATTGTTTTGACTCCACGCCAGAAAACTCACCGCAGAAAGTCTCACGTGATGGGACTTACTTTTACCTTACCCTTTCTTTTAACCACGCCTGTCTGTACACGAGCAGGTACACAGTTAAGTAGCTATTATTTTGCCAGACTTAAATGATTGCTGGTTTTAGTTTACCCAGAGATAGAATGCATGTAGGTTTGGTGCTGCTCTACTGTGAATGCCTCTCTGCAGAGGAGAAAAAAAATAGAGTGATGCATTCCCCGCATTTGTGCTCTCCAAATGATACCGCATGCCGAAGTAATCCGAGAGGAAATGACACAAATGTGTTTACAGCTGGCCTGTTCTCCCATGTTAGCGTAGGCCTCGGCTAAAATGCGAGGGCTTGTATTTAACCTTTGCCTCACATGGAAGTGGGTAGTCTATATGGGTGTGTGCACGAGCATTTATTTCTCTGTACCTGTTTCAGTGTCAGCCTACATAACCATGCAGACAGGAACCGGCTATATTTAAGCTTTCTGTACTCACCTGGCTCATGTTTCTTTACAGGTCTTGTTTAGTGTAATCAAGATCCATTCACAGAGCACCTGGGTTGCACAGTGTAAATAAGCGCACCTGGTTTTGGCCTCTGCAGAGCAGCACAGGATTAATGTCAGGAAGAAAACAGGGATTTCCTCCCTCGCTGCAGGAAAAGCGCCCTCAGCTTGATGACACATCGGAGTGCAGTAAACTGTCTTGTTTCACAGCAGTGCAAACTGGGAGCTTGGGTTACACGCTCATCTGCTTTCCTTGAGACTTCAGGTCAGACTTGTGGAGAAGTTTCCCTTCGGATTTCAGATCTTGAAAGTCCGATAGCATGGACAGACACATCGGTCTGGAATGCGCGGTGAGCCCTTGTGCCAATCATCTCTGCGTTGTTTTTTTCCTCCCAATCTTAAAAAGCTACTATGTCATGCTGTGAGTCTTTTGAAGTGCTTGTGTAACTCGACCACAGGTGCCTACTGTCATGCATGTCCTGAGAGGATTTGTTTTTGTTGCTTTCCAGGCAAGCCATTGGTCTAAGGGCATGCCCCTGTGCTTTTCATAGTAGGTCTGCAGTGTTTGCAGAAGAAAGCAAAATCCCAAAGGCGAGGCACTGACAGCTGCACATTTAGTCAGTTTGCAGCCTTTCATTTCGCAGACCTGTTGGGCTTTGACGTTGCCAGGTTGCCCCAAGTCTCATTTAATCCCAGACAAGCACTTCAGGTTAGTGTTTAGCAGACATGAGCTAAGGCTGTGCAGTGCCTTCTCGTACGCGTATTTTACTGCTCATCTGCTTTTATCCCGGTGTTTGCATGGCGGATCATTTTTCCATTCAGGCAGAAAGCTATAAGGTGAATTCCTTGCTATAATAGCGTGGCCTGTCGGATGCTGAAAGAGGATATTGCAAGGCCTCCCGTACAACTTACAAGAATGCAGGGGCAAAAAGGGCTTGTATGACAAGCGCCCTTTTTAGCTTACTCAAATGCAACTGAATCCCTTTAAATGACTTGATATTACCCCAGTTACATGTTAAACAAAAGTTCTACCCTTTGGTGCACATTATCAAAATAAATCCAAATACAGCAGAAAACTCTTCATACTTGGATCATTTGTGGAACAAGAAAGCACTGGATAACCGCAAGAATTACCTTGGCAAGTCGCAGCACCTCCGCTGTTGGACCAGTTCCCTTTTCCACCTGAGCTGAGGCCCACTTTTCCATCCACTATATTCAGAGGAAGTCACTCTAGAATGGTTTTTATGAGCTCAACTGCAGCCTGAAACTTATTTGAAAATCCGTTGAAGAGTTACAGCCCTCTGCTCTTGGGAGTCCTTTGTTTAAAAGCCTCCTGAGCATAAAGAAAGAGTTGAGAAAGCATCAGTTGGCCTTAAAACGCTGCGTGCCTGTGAGTGGAGTCTGTAGTGGCCGGCCATTTTTAGCCCTTCTGTGAATAATATGCCTCCAGCCAGAGTGCTATGCTTTCACAGGTGTATTTTCTTAAGTGCAAAAGAATTCGTGACTACCTTCAGTAGTGTCATATTTACTCACTTTGAAGCAAGATGAAATCTAGGCCGATGTATTTTATATTACTCTCTGATTCAGAGTCGAAATTCCGGTTTCAGAGACAGCTTTTCCATAAATGTCGTTGAGATTTATAGCATCTGTATCAGGAGACAGGATGTGAGATTTGGTGGGATCCCCTGCAGCTTGTTCCTGGCTTGAGCTCAAGCAGGTCTTATCTATGCATCAAGATAAGGGAGACTCCCCTCCTCCGCTGTTTGAGGCCTGGCCCGGAGAAATTCCGTAGACGCTTCATTTGCCTGGAGACCTCAGGCCCACGTCAAGAGACAGACAGTAAGGAAGCAGACAGTCTAGTTACAGACGTCCCGAGGCCAATGAAGATGCTGGTGGTTAAATGGCCATAATCGCCATGCAGATTTGAGGCTTTGCTGTATGTATATTGGTTATACAGTATAATCAGCAGTGGTATTTCTTTCTCACCAACGCAAGTGTAAAGACGACTCAATTTTGCAGCCGAAGCAGTTTCCGACATACCAAGGTCACACTGCTGTCATGAGGGAGAGGAAGGGACAAGCCTAGTGAAGGAGGGAGGGATTGGGAGAGGGCAAGAAAAGGGCTCATGATTCTCAGGAGAACTCCCCTGCACAGATTTATTTTGACGACCTATAGAGGCACAGGGCCAGGAATATGTATTTATGATGCCATATTCCCAAGATGTGTTTTATGCTCAATTCATAATCTATTCTGTAAACCTAATTAGGCAACTTTCCATGTAGATGAAAGGCCTGTTCGCACTTTGTGAAAATTGCCATTAATGATGGTGAGGGACTACTTGTGACCACTCCATGTCTTTTCTATTAATCATTTCCTGTTTGGCAAATGTCTTCATAATTTGTCATACATTCCTGTCAGCATATTGGATAATGTACCAGTTTTTCTGCTGTCTTTGTAGCTCTGTAAATTGGCTTATAACGCCATATTAAAAGGTGATTGTCAGGCCCATGACAGCTATGGTGGAGAAAAGGTCCTGTGTCTTTTTCGCAACTCCTGGAAGTTGCTCGAACTCCTCCCGGATTATGTTATTCATACGTTTACAGTCTCATCATAATATAGTGAATATAGTGATCCTGATTTTCCATATTGTAATTTGTTTTCTGCTCTTTTCTGTACGCAAGACAAAACTGACTTCGGCTGCGAGTTGGCATCCAACTGAGAGTCGCTATCATAATTTCTGGTGCCAGCACTGTCAGCCAAACATTATGAGCTTCCCCAAACTGGCATTAACTGTAGCTCCATTGTTTTGCAAGGTGTTTCCTTGAGCTCTCTATATTATGTGGATTGAGTGCCTCATACCTAGGTTCACACAGGCTTCATTTTAAGTGCATCCCATTGGTATGCTAACTATTCTTCAATATAAATGAGGCGTTTGTGACCTCAATCTTGGGAGGCCCAGCGTCTCTGCCTATATCATCAGATCATGTGTAAACAGGCACTGATAGAATCTGCAGCCTTGTACATCACCGTGTTTTAACATCTGCCATTTCAGCCTGCACAGGGACTGTTTCTGTGAGCACTTTCTCTGAGCAGCAGGGAGCCAAGCAGCAAATCTCCAATGAGTCCCCACCGTCCAACCCTGTAATAAAACAACCCCTCAACACCCCATAATGACTCCAATCTGGCCCCAGGTTGTGGGTGCCACTAGCATGTATGTCACCCACCACATCCCCTCCTTGCTGGCCAGAAACATATGCTAACCACAAGTCCTTGCTCGGGTTTTCTGCAGGGAGTTAACAGTGCTATTGATTTCCCAGACCATTTAGGAGTAGTTTGGGAGAAAGACTGGAACTCTCAGGGCCTTGGGCACAGAAAGTGGAGCTTTACTTTGCAGCTTTTTATGCAGTGAATCAGTCTGTGCTACACTCAGGGAATAAACTGGATAATAAAAACTAGTTTATTACCCAGGGAGGAAGCAATCAAGAATTCACACTTGGACTTGAAGGTTTTTTCCTCAGGCTGCCTCTTATTTTTGTGGTGATAAAGTTGAAAACAATGACAGATTGTTTCATAGAACAGGATATGTACCTGTTGCTTGGATTGAAGGGGTATGTAAGGAATACCTCAGGCTTCTTATTATTATTGTGGGATTTTTCTCCATTGTGTGCATTTGTTGCCTCATATCACATTGCACTTAATCCAGTGTTAGCTGTCAGTATGATTATTTCTCTCTACTCACTTACTTGCACAGCTTTTCCCTTGTATTTAGACTTTGGGTTTTTTGTTTGTGTGTCCTATAAAATACTGAATGCCTGCTCTGTTTAGAAATGCAACCCCAATTAAAGACTTGTTTGCTTTGGTTGATAGTGCTGTTGTAAATAAGTACATAATGTTAGATTTTGCCTTCCATCATGGCTCTATTTATTATGATCTTATGAAAGCATTTCTTATTTCTTTGTATTAGAATACATTTATTTAATGTGTCAGTTAAAGGAAACAATGAGTCATTCCTGCTGCAGATCTATGTTATGTTAGATATGTTTACCTGTTAAAATTAAATGTTTGATAGACAAATCAGTTTTAATCTCATCTTGGCTATCGGTCCCTAAGTCGGTCTCAGATGCTGCCAATTTAACATGAAAGAAAATAGTCAGCCGAAGTTCACATTGTTTTTCTTCTGATCTCATCCTGGTGGTTGGGGAACATTCTGTGACTGGAAGCTCAGAGTGGCTGGAGGACAAAGAGTGAGACTGAATATTTTTACCTGTCAGCAAGTAGAAGCATGGCACAGTTCCACTTGTTGTAGAAAAACACACGAGATCCTTTTGAATCCACTTTCTCGATTTAATTAACACGCATTCCTTGCCAGTCTTTGCAGAGCAGTAGCTGGTTTTCTAGGTGACAAGTGCTGTTATTTGGCAAACATTAAATGAAGGCCTATATTAAATTGGAATAAGTGTGGTAATTTGACAGAAACACTTCAGCTGCCAGCAATAATGCAATACATCAGAAGTAAAAAGTTACACAGTTGTTTTTAGTGCATTAACAGACATTGCACATTTATTTTTTATTACCACAACAGCAATGGTGCAATAGTTTGTGGACTTCTTTTCTCTTGCTTTGGGTTCACAATTTTTTTTTCTCCACAGAATTTTAAACAACAACAAGATTCAAGAACTCAGAAATGGATCCTTCTTTGGATTATCTGCTTTGGAAAAATTGTAAGTATTATCATTTTCCCATTTCTGCCAGCGTGACGATTAATATATCTGTGTTTATAGTCATGCCCAAACTTTGTCTTTGCCACTGCTTCCCAGCATATTTTAAAGTTGGCAGTTGAAATTTGTGCTTGGATTAAGATTCACACCTTAATAAAAGAAATAGTCTCGGCTTTAAAAAGTGATGTTTTCCATCTCCCAAAGCGGATATTAAGGCTCTATCTATCCATGAAATATCACCCATGGACTACACAATGGTGGGGCCTCTCAGTATTTCACGTTATATCTACCAGTGCATTAACAGGAACCATCCATCACTCCACAAGTGAAGCTGGAGCTTGTGGAGACGAAGGTTTGTAAAACTCACGCTGGCCTCACGCCAGTGGAACATCCAGGTCATAGAAAATGAGTAGGCATCCACACAGCACTTAGCCTCAGTCAAGACTATCAGTCTATGGTGGAGGACTGGAGATGGTACTAGAAAAGGCTAATTATAGGTATGCCCCTAAGGGTTGGTTGTTGTCTGCCTGGTGACAACATACAGCTGCTTGGGTATTCTGGGGATGGGGCCCATTTCAGACAAGTATGCCACATTGCTGCTTCCCCGATATACAATAATGCTAATATGTAGCGTAGCCTGTAAAGTCTGTGCTTTATCTTGAAGGAAAACCTTTTTCTGGGAAAGAAACTGTGACAAAGAAGTGAGAGGAGGCAGATTTTTGTTCTAGATGGTAAAGACATTTATTGGTATAGTCACGTATGTTCTCTGAGATTCCTTGGACAACGGAGAGATGTCGTTCCACCATGTGACTCTGACTTTGGAGATTGGAATGTCATCACCCGTGTTTCCTTCCTACACAGATTTCAAGAAAATGGCTCTGGGCCCGTACATACGGGCCACGGGTGATTTATCACTCCGGAATGGCTTCATGCAGATAAAATAACCAGACCATTAATGGCCGTGCTTTTACCCAAGGCTACAATAACACATGACTGCATTGATATGGAATTCTAAGGCCATGTTCCCCCTGTCATTCTTCCCACTTGGGTTAAAAAGACCAGAAATATAGAAGGTATATGAGGCCAACAGGCCACATTTATCCTTGTTGTATCAGTTCAATATTTAGGTTCGTGTATGCCCCCAGTTGTCTGATATAGTTGGTGATTGGTGTCCATTGATTTTGATTTTCAGAACCGACAGACTTCTTGTTCACTGGGGAAAACCTGAAAAACAAAGCTATGTTTTTGCAATCTTCTCCAGACTGACATATACTTTTTCAATTTTGGCATACAGCATTCTCCTTGCAGCCTGCTGATACCACTCACAGCCACACAAACTTTGGTTTTGTGCGTTACCAGTCTAAAGCATTTGCGGTATTTCCTCCTGTTTTCATCTTCTGGTCATAATTTGTTGTGTGAAATTGTCTGGCGTGACTTTCCTCGGGTTGACTCCTAGTTTAATGAGACATTTATGTGCCTAGATTGTTTAGATTTGCAGGAGAATTCCCTGTGGTCTCTTGAATTGGGTCAGATGTTAGTTTTTAGAGCTGGGGCCTAGAGGATATACAGGAGGCTGTGTACTGAACATGCAAAAAGAGAAAAAAACAGGCTTTGATCTGCCTCCACCAAGAAAGCCTTTAAGGCACTCATGTGCTTTGTCTGTGAACGGCCAGTCGATTTGGTTGTAAAGTCTGTTCTGCCTGCCGTTGCATCAATCCACAGGCAAGTTTACCTCCAAAAGCAGCTCCCATTGTGCCTCGCAGACCCCACCCCGCTCCCGTCCATCCTCGACCAGTGAAGCGAGATTGCGGGATGGCTTGCTCGCTTTTGTCATTGTAATGAGGCCAAGCCAAGGCCAGAGGTGTCAGCAGTACGATTCCCAAACACACTCTGCATGCTGAAGCCTCTCCCCCCTCTGAAGTGTTCCAAACCCCCCCACCACCACCACCACCTTCAATCACACTCCCCTTTTCTCCTCAATCTCTCAAGTCTGTTTGAATGCGCTGAGGCTCTCCATCTTGCCTTCCACCCCTCCTTCCTCCTCCTGCCTTCACAGCTTCTTTTTTTCCCCCCCTTAGTCCACAAAGAAACTCTCCCTCATTTGGACTGCCTGTATGCAGTCGTGAAGACTGAGACAGCAGCTGGCTGTGAGTGCCAGAGAGGGGTAGAGAATCGATTACGCCTATCCGGCACTCTGCGTGAAATTGCAAAGTAACTGTGGAGACCGCTGTGTTTTGTCAGGGCCAAAGGTGCCCCTGCTTGGAAATAAGCCACACAGAATCCCCATTATCACTTTCCTCATAGAAATAGGAGCCAAGCTAGGCGACCGTCACATGCTAATTCCTTACTAAATCCGCTGCTGTGGAGGAATGCTTATTGTGGAAAACAGAGCGAGGATAACAGCCCTAGTGTGCAGTGTTTCCTGAAGGACTCATTGTTGTCTATTCAGGAATGGCACAATGCTTGTGGAAGTAAGTGTGTACGCATAAATATAAAGTTAGTTTGAAATGGATATTGCAGTGCTGCTTTTGCTTGGTGCACCTTTGAAAGGAGGACACCGTGGGCAGCTCTAATTTGCTTAACCAGTGGGATTAAAGCCAGACTGTGGAGATACACCTTTTTTAAAACACAAATGAAAAGTTGAAGTCATAAGAAATGAAATACACCCTTGCTCAGTTCGGTACACTCAGTAATTTTGTCAAACTTGTGGGTGGCTAATGTTTAGTTAAAGTTTGCAAAGTTTATACACAGTAGATACTGCTGTGTAATTGACATTACTGCATTAGTTGTCTGACTTAATATTGTAGTTTTCTGCCTGTGGTCTCATTCCTGCTCCTAGTCAGGTCCAGAGTGGCATTTTTCTTCTTCCAAAAGCATGGAAATAAAATCAGATTTGATGCCATTATCCTCTATTCCTCACCAGTACCAACAGTGACTGCTGTTCAGAAAGTGTTACATTTTCTTTCACTATGTCCACAAGTGACAGTTACTGGATAATGGTTCATCCAAAAATTTAGAAGTATGTATAGAAGTAATGTTTGTAACACACTTGTTACAGGCTTGTTTAACTTCACAATGTCAGTGTCATGCCAGTAACCCCCAATTAATTTATATATATAAGTCCCTCCAGAAAATGATGCCAAATACAAACTTCAATTAATCTTTACTCCACGTCACAGGCTTTCTAATATTATTATAAATCACACCTTTGGAAGACTGTGTGGCAGCAGCTGCAAAACCACCCTTTGGTTTGGGGCCAGTTCAAGAACAGTTTTGGAACACGCCAAGACATATTGAGCCAGCTATTTCAATTTGAGCATGTCGAGAAAAACCTGGCATTTTTCTCTGCAAATAGATTTAAAAGGTGCCAAGTCATGTGTGGTAAGCGGTCTTTGGAATCTGAAGTGCAGTTATGGATGGTTAAGCATGCACTGGTTCTCTCTCACTCCCCATATTTTATCCACAAGTATTAGACTATCAGAGAGTGACAGCGTTCTTTTTTTTGTTATTAGTAGTGGTGGTTACTCTGGGCAATTTTGCAGGTTTCCTAGTGTGACTGATACCTGAACCGTGAAGACCACCTGCAGATGTCTTTCAGCAACTTTGCCTGTGGGAATCATTTAAAGCTTCTTTAGATATTCTACTTTAATATCAGTACTTAAAAATAGCAACATTTATTTTTTAACATTTAATTTTTAATTATCATGTTTGATCAATGTAAATGAGTCTATATAACAGAACAGTATTGATAGTGACATTGTTGTTTTTAAACCTTATTATGTGCCTTACACATCTGACCAAACTGAAGCAGAAGCACATTTCTCTCGACTCATCCGTCAGTTGCCTTCTGAACCTGGACACAGAAAAGGATGGCTGACAGTGTTTGTGTCCTGCTTTCCCTCAACTGTAACAACTCTAAAGTTTTCATGAAAATAAATGAGCCACAGCAACAAGCGAATTAGTAGACTCAACATTTTGCTCACCAAATACACACTCCTCCTACTACACTAAAACTGGTTGTAAGAATATATTTGAGCTCTTTATCCTGCCTTCTCATTTTTCTTTCAACGCTCGTGTGCAGAGAAGCCAAGTCTGCAACTCACATCAAAAGCTTTAAAAAGCGATAGATTTTTTTGTCTATGACTTATCTATGGCCACCTACCCACCTTCAGATGACAGGTCCTCGACATCAAACGGGCAGAGTTACCCAGAGGCCCTTTGTGTGGGTTCAGGTGGCGACTAGAAAGCCTCCTGAACCTCCACCGTAATGAGTGACTAGGCATTGCCAGCCCAGGTGAGCACCGCAGGAATTCTGTGATCGTAAGCCTTTGAACCTCAGGAGAGAGAAGTCTGAGAGTGTGTGTCTGTGCATCTGTGTGTCGGGGGGGTTGTGACAGTTGGAGAGCACCTTTGAGGCTGACCGTGGCTGTGTTATCATGATGAGTGGGTGAGGTTGTTCTGTGGGTGTTCGAAATGAATAGAAATAGAAATGCAGGCATGTACAAAATGCGCTCCATTGTGTATCATGTAACCATGTTATTAAAGGTGTGAATTTGTATGATTATGTTTTAAGGTTGGCAACTCAAGTCTTTCCTTGCCACTTGTGCTTTCTCGTCGTGTTGGTGCTCGCATACTGAAATGTTAATTAATACCAAAAATACATTTTTTGCCTTTTTATAAATCATAGCATAAAATGGTGAAGCATTATAGCATAAAAGTCAATGGAGAAGCTTTAACCTCACAAAAAACACAGATATTTAGTTAGCTGTCATAAAACAATAAGAAAGCCATAAAATATTCAGATTTGAAAAGCTGGAAGAAGTAAATATTTTCCATGTATTTCTCTTTGAAAAATATGTGATTTATCGATTAGCCAGATTGTTGCTGATTAATTTTCTGTTCAACTTATGATTGACAAGCAGCTTGACTATTTTAAAAATTCTCTCTTTCTTTTTTTTCCAACAGGGACCTACGGAGCAACATGATCAGCCGTATTGAACCAGGCGCTTTCTTTGGATTGCCAGCACTCAAAAGACTGTGAGTAGTGGTGTCGAAGCTTCTGTAGCCTCACTGTCTCTTTCAGGCGGTTTCTGCACGTGTGTGTGTGTGTGCTTTTGAGAGAAGGTTTGGAGTGCTTGCTGTAATTATTTGCCATGCAAGAAAAGTGGTTTCTGAATATTGTGAGCCAGAGAGTGTTCAAAGCCATTTTCATTTGGTATTTTAAACTGTTGGAACTGTTTGTTTTTTTGTAAGCTTTTACAAATTCCTCGAGAGTCTGAGCTGGGTTATTTTTAATCGCATTTACTCTTAAGACTGCTTCCCTGCTTTCAGCAATGACTCTGATTGCGTACATTGTGTTTAAAGCAGCTGTTGTTTTGGATCTGTCTATGCAATGTGCTGTGCGTGTTCTAGCAGGTCTAGAGTGTATCCAGTGTCCATAAGGGAGCATGGTCAGACAGCAGTCTATTTCGACGGCCTTGTTTTCTCTGGCACACTGCCAGAGTTCACTACAGACAGCATGAGGCCTTATATGCTTTCACACGCTTAAAAAAAAGAAAAGAAGATGGCTGCATAGATGTGTGTGTGTGTGTGTGTGTGTGCATGTGGTATGTATGAATATCATGTGATTGTGATTTTGATATGTAGAGAACACATGAAGCTCGACTCCATCTGGGATATGTGCTGTGTGAGTGTGGTAGGTCAGAAGCCGTGTGCGTGAGCGTACAGTTGTGTGTTTCTCTTTGCATGTGTGTGTGCGTGTGCTTGAGAGAGAGCATGAACACAGCGTGAATTGGAATCATCCGACAGTACCCAGCCGCTGCCAACACAAACTTGAGCTTGGCTGCTGCTGCGGAGCAATAAGAGTGAGACAGGAAGGCAGTCAGCTCCTTGGCTCAGACCTGCCCCCCCCACCCCCCACACTCCCCCCTCCATATCCTCAATGCATATTCATGCCACACTCAGATGGATTCATGCTTGCCTATATGTCTTCTGCATATCAAAACCTTTACCCCACACACTAGCTATTCATAAAGACTTTCCTCATCACCACAGCGTGATCTCCAACCTCACATGGTTTGTTCCAGAGTGCAGTTTGGTTTTGCCTGAGGGCAACAGAGTTTAATTGGCCCCACCACCCGTCTGAGTTAATTTCAAAGGGTGGTTGTCACTCACTCAACTGTGAAAGGGAGGGAGCGCAGAAAAGAGAAGACGAGCGAAGGAGAGGATGAGGTACTGCTGGACCCTGGGAATGTAAACACATGAAGCCCTACATCAAGGGTTGGCATCCACCGCTTCTCATCCACCCTACTTTTTCCCCCCCGACTCTTTGGAAAATAGGAGTGAAGTTAATTTGCAGCAAGAAGTACTTAAATTTAGATTTTTACAGCTATGCATGTCACATTTATTTGACAGGCTTGTGGCACAAGCTCCTCTACCTTTCTCTTTGTCCTTATCTTTGAGTCTACTCGAGCCAGTATTTGATTCCCTTCCATCTGTGTGTCTGCCTCCCCCCTCAGTATCACCTAATTAGATTATTTCTTATTTCAAGATGTGTCACTTGGAGGGCCTAATTATCTTATGTGTCTTGTCACAGAGCAGTGAAAGGGACATTTAAAGAGAAGGCTGCAGAAGTTTAGCGAATAAGGGTTTAATTAATCTTGACATGCTCAAAGGTTAGTTGTATTTAAGAATCATTTGTAGTTAGTTGCAAAGTTTGAGTCATATTCCTCATACCTCCTTGGAAAATATGGGCTTAGTGGAGTGACTGAGAAACACTTTAGCTGCACACATACCTACTGCAGCCATGTGCAGAAACTCAGTAGCTAGATGACGCCCACCTCAAAAATTTGAACTGTGGAGATACCACGTGCTGTGATTTGGAAGAATGGACTGTTTGTGTTTTCTACAAGTTTCTGATGCCAGTCCAGATGACTGAGAGTGAAGACAACATGAAGCACATTGAAAAAAAAAAAGGCTCAGTCTTTCCTCTGATTCAGTTCCAAACATTTAGCCATCACCGCTGCGAATGCTCACCGTGACCCCTACACACTGTCTCATTGGATGACATCATATGACCTCATGTTCAGTCATAAAAAAGTGTTTCCAAGTGTTGCTCAGATCACAAAGTAAATGAAAGAGTATAAGCACAGGTATAATTAAAGCATGACGCAGCCTGATCAGTGATCACGTATGATGCATTCATCTCGTGTTGCAGTGGTGCATCAAGCAGAGAAATATACAGTGTAGGTTTTTACGACGGAACTGCGGTTAACCCCTCCTGTTGACCATCAATCCAACATTTCTAAGTCTTTACTAGGTGTTTAACGAGGCACTTTGACCATGAATCCACTAAATGATTTTTGCATCTAAGGTTTTTCCATTATGGGGTTTAAGTTGACTGTCTAAAATGAAATGCAAAACAAACCAAAAAAAAACTTTACTTTTACAATTATAGTAATGTTTTTTCTTATCATTATTATTTTGTATTCTGTATTTTGCATTCAAAGCGTGACAGCATTAAAATTTGCTATAGCTCATTTGATCTATATGTATTCACAGTGTTGGGTTTTTTCCATTTCTTTCCACCTTAGACATTAAACAACAACATTAAAATTTTTGAATTTGAAAGATGAGAAAACGCCTATTTGAAAAATGTCCATGAGATTGAGAATTGTCCGGGCAACCTCGAAGCACTGGACATGAAAACCAAACCCTTCCCTGAAGGTATAGAACAACAACAATACTGTCCGTGTCACATTAAAACCAGATCTGCAGATGAGAAGACCTCTTACTTGCACCCTTAGAGCAGGACTAACATCCGATCTAGAAATAGTCAGCGGGTCCCACTTGTCTGAGTTTCATCATTCATGCTGGGAATTTGGGCGCGGGGCCTCAGGGGACGGATAAGTGTATCCTTTACTTCACTTTACACACAGTTCACACACATTTTCCTCACAGTTTTACACTTAGAAATATTCAAAAAACAACATCCAACAGCAAAACCATATGGATGTCTGTGGCCTCGGCCCTTTTCGCTCTGCATTCCACCAACAGCTGAATCGTCCCCGCTCGAGCCTAATCGCATCGGGCTATTTTTGCCTTTGCTCCTCGTATCATTCGCACCGACTGAGTGCTGGGTGCTGTTAATGTGCTACGTGCCTCTGGTTGAAAGACGCGTTTGAGATTAGTCTTTGGTAATGAGCACTAGTGGACTTGGAGACGCAGATGGAGAGCAGAGAGAAGAAATGACATTGATATGTGGAGTTATTTTCATAGTTCTGAATAAATACATGAGAACAATTCCTAAAAGTAAAAGCGAGTGAAAGTCTTAAGTACCTTGATGTAGTTGTAACTCTAGGATTTGAATCCAGGCGATAAAGTGAGATGAAAGTTTGCCTTCAGTGAGAGGAGCCCCCTCCCTCCCTCCCCCTTCACTTCTACTGTGTTATCCTTCCCCTGACACTCAATGCTCGCACAAATTGGCAAGCCTGCAAAAGGCGGCTTTTTCTTCTCTTCCAAGTGGAACTAATAACCTCACACAGTAAATTCCCCAGCTGGTACCTTAAGGACCAACACCAATAATTACATAAATGCTCGGATGTTAGCATATGCCTGACAGTCATTTTCCAGGTATCACTTTGTGTCGGTATCACATTCCTGGAGCACCCCAGGATACAGTTTAGCTTGTGGGTTGAGGTAATGATCTGTCTTTTCTCCCAGGCTCTTGTTTCTTTACTTGGCACTTTTCAATGATTGGATCATTCACAGTGGAATATGTGTTACAGCTATTGTGGAGGTGCTGTGACTTTGAACCTCGGGTTTGCTTTAAATGTTATCTCTCTGGGAATGTAAAGTGCCTGAAATGTGATTGATAGATAATAACCGTGTTTGACAACTAATCAAAGCTGTGTAGATTTCACTCTCAGCAATTTTAAAGATGCACTATGATATTTTTTTAATGGATCAAATGACTGTGTGGATAGTGAAACATGTCGGTTGTAGAGACAAACTCAAAGAATTATCACCACAAGGCTTTGACACAGACTTTTTTGTGTGTGATTAATTCTCACATCAGTATATTTTTTTAATTTTCGCACCACAAAGAATCAACCAATCATGTGGTGCGGAATGGACGTACGCTAATATAATAGATTTAAATAAATTGATATCCTGTTCTCACATTGTTTCATGTGCATAGTTTCCTGAGGCCTTATTATTATTATAGTTTTTCAGTCAAAACTCCATCAACGCTCGTAGTTTAAAGACTTAATTGTGAGACTAATATGTTTTGGCTTGTGGCATGGGGTATGTGCTTGTGAGGGGGCTGGGGGTCCCAACCAACCCACAGGTGTGGAGCTACTGTAACAGAGGATGGTGGACTAAAGTTTACCTGGAGCCTCCAGTGAATATTTCCTCTTTGCAGCTGTTTCTAAATGTTTGCACACTGGGTGGAATTCACACAGATCAGATCAGTCTTTTCCGTGCTCGGTTCTGGATTCGTCAGCAGTTCCTTCTGAAAGGCGTCAGGAGTCTCAGACACTCGATCTGATGTTTGCCAGAGACTTCATGTTAGGTCACATCCAGAGGAGAAACACACACGTTTGACATGTTTGACATTAATCATAGGCAATTAATCATCTCCCAGAGTGTTACCTTTGATGTGCAGGCTCCCCCCCCCCGGAGGCCCACACAGACATTATCTAAAATCACCTTGAAAGTTGTAAACCTGTCAGCTGAATTTTTGGGCTCTTTGCCTCAACCTGTCTCTGTTGAACTTGGCCCTTTCTTTAAAACAATCCTGCAAGGCTTTATCTCAGCAACTTAAACATTTCTCTGTGTATCAGTTTGTCTGAGGATACAATCTGATTTTCAGGGCTTATCTCGTTGGAAAACACTCCCACTCAGCCTTAATGCAGCTCACTAATTGATGGTCTTTTAGGACGTCGTCTTGTTTTGTTATTTCTGAAATGCCAGAGAAATAAACCAAATACTGTTTTCCTGTGTGTTCTACAGAGACCTGTCCAACAACAGCATCGGCTGTCTCAATGCAGACATCTTCAAGGGCCTCACCACTCTGATCCGACTGTAAGTCAATAGCATTTCTATGAATACATCAATTGTGTGCTAAAAACAGGAATTTATTAATCACCACTTTGTAATGGACTGAGATAAATCATTTTTACATCTTTTTTTTCCCCCAGAAACCTTTCAGGGAACATGTTCTCTTCATTGGCTCAGGGGACCTTTGACAGCTTGGTGTCTCTGAAGTCACTGTAAGTATGATGAGCATATTTCTGTGCACTGGCATTTAAGCATTAATCTGTGAATGTGTTGGAATATTTACAATTAAAATTACTGCAGTCAAAACTGTTTTTAACAAAATGGTGTTTAAGTCATAAAATATGGCAGCAAAATTGGGGTTTTCTATTGGGGAGTTGTCACTTAGTTTGATATTTGGTAAATCCCCATCAATTAACCTGTCTGTCCCCTTTGTTTCTGTGTGTGTGTGTTCATAAATCCACAGGGAGTTTCAGACCCCTTACCTGCTGTGTGACTGCAACCTTCTGTGGCTGCTACGTTGGATCAAAGAGAGGAACATTGCAGTCAAGAACACCAAGTGCTCCTACCCCCAGTCTCTCCAGGGACAGCTCATTACCTCCATCAGACCAGAGCTCCTCACCTGCGGTAGGGACACACCCACATGAGCAAAAAATGTGTATACATATGTCACCCCAAAATAGCAGTCGCTTGAACACTCTGAAACCAAGTCATTCATCATTTGGTGACGCTATCCGATGCATCATTTGTCCGGACATTTTGAAAGGTTGAAATAAGTCATGTTGAGTTCTGACATAGATTGTCGCAATATGCTGCACTGTCTCTTTAACTTCTCTGTTTTGGTATCAGTGAGGCTGCTGGTGTTTGGGGAACAGGGGCTTGTGCAATGACACGAGATAAGAGAAGGGCTGCCCAGGCCAGTGCCGCCTTTGTTTGTACTTGCTCATGTCTTATCAGTTTGGCACTCATCACAGTGAGGGATTATGAAATACATGGCAGAGATCGAGCAGGAGCCGCGGCCTGACATGAATGTCAAAAAGCACTAATGTAGCCAGAATTCACGGCACTGTTTTAGCTTCCCTGTGTGTCCAACAGGTGCCACGAGTGGGGAAAAAAAGGCAAATATGAACCGAGTAAGAATTTTTATTTCTTTGAGAAATGGCTTCCTCACTCTCTTCCTTACACTGTCTGCTTTTCTCAGATGCTCCACTTGAGCTGCCCTCCTTCCAGCTGACTCCGTCCCAGCGTCAGGTGGTCTTTCAGGGGGACAGCCTGCCGTTTCAGTGTCAGGCCTCCTTCGTAGCAGAGGACATGCAGGTGCTGTGGTACCAGGATGGCCGCATGATCAAGCCCGACGCCGCCCAAGGCATCTTCATTGAAAAACGCATGGTGCAGAACTGCTCCCTTATTGCCAGGTATGGCAGTTTATATTCATGTTTATGCTAAGCTGAGGAGTAGGTAGAGTTAGTAGGTAGTATTAACAGGGTTCATAACAGCTGGAATTCCTGTATCATCTCTGACTAGACTAGCTCTCTATGTTCACTATCAGGCAAAATATCTGAAATTTGTCTGATTTCTCCTTCCATGTTTCCCATCAGCGCATTGACCATCTCAAACATTCAGCCTGGCTTCACTGGGAACTGGGAGTGCCGGGTCAGGACGAGCAGGGGCAACACCACCAGGACCGTTGAAATTATGGTGCTGGAGAGCTCTGCCAAGTATTGTGCTCCTGAACGCGTCGCCAACAACAAGGGAGAGTTCAAGTGAGCGTACACACACATCACCAGACACAGAGCTACTCTATTAAACTACACGTCCTAAGATTCAAGTGCAGCTCTATCCAATTTGAAAGCCTGATTTATGTGGTAGATTTGATGCTGGCATCTCTTTATATAATTAAAGGGCTTTGGTCGACCTGGCCTAACCCCCAGTTCCAATCATTTAAGTCTTCCAGCTGTTTACATTTCTACAACTAGCTGGTTATTTAGGCTTTAAATGGCTTATTGGGCATTTTGACTGAATGACATAAGCACACAGTGTCTTGTCATAAAAATAATATGGGTTTTTAATTTGTTCACCTGACCTTGTAATTTGCTTAATACTTAAATGTATACATAGATTCATCCTCAAAATGTGAAAATATACATATGAACAATTATATTTAAAATGTGGCATGTACAACATTCTGCCATGTCAAGCACTATGGCCCCCCCTTGTGGTTATCCTCATCAATTACTTCATAGCTTTGGTCATAATCATTCCACTGCTCTGTTGCTACTGAAGTCACAAACATAATGGCTCACATGACACAAAGTTAGGGGAAAATAAGGCCGTCGCATGTGTCAGTTAATGAGGAATGGAAGCAGCAGGACTGAGATCTATGTGGCTCCTTCCAGGTGGCCGCGCACCCTGGCGGGGATCAGAGCCTACCTCCCCTGCAACAGACTGCCGTCAAGCGCGGGCACATACTCGGGCAGCTCGGGCGAGGAGCAGCAGGCGTGGCGCTTCTGTGATCGCAAGGGGGTGTGGGCGGAGGAGGACTACTCCCGCTGCCAGTTCCAGAAAGATGTCACAAGATTTCTTTATGTCATCAACCAGGTGTGTGTCTGGTTTGGTGAGAGTGCTTTGTTCATGCCCTGTAACCTCATTCACTGTGTTTTCTTTCTTAGCGTTTCTGTGTTCATTCTCTCTCCTAAGTTCATATTTCCTTTCTGCTCGTCCCTCTTTGCTTGGACCAATTTCTTCCAAAACAGACTGACTTTCTTTCTGTATCTTTCCTCTAGATGCCTCTGAATGAGAGCAACGTGGTGGCCAGGGCTCGACGCCTGTTGGTCTGCACCATCGATGCTGCCAACTTCTCGGACAAGATGGACATCATATTCGTGGCCGAGATGATCGAGAAGATCGGCAAGTTTGTCGAGAAGTTCAAAGATGTAAGTGCTCTTGTGGCTGCCCTTGTTTCTTTCCAACCCAACACCAAACCAGAAATCAGAATGAAGCGCTTTTTATAAGCTTATGCTCATGGTAGAATGTGATGCATGCATTCGGTGTATTCCCCCCTTTGAATGACAGAGAGATTAATGCTCAGCAGCTGTTTGTTGTCATGTTGTTTAATGAGAAAAGATGTCTCGTCGCGACGTTCGGCACAGCTGTGGGCCAACGAGACGAAAAGTTTTCAAAGTAGAGGAGCTCCTAGCGTGTTGTAACGGCTGTAGGCACAACAGTTTCAGAGCATGTTAAAGTTGGGCGACACCGTGATTGAAATGTGCCTCCAATAGTCACTTAACTACAAGTATCTCCCTTGAGCATGTGTTTAGCGCTGATACAAACAAGATGCTGGCTGAACATATTCACCTCATGTTTCCACTCAAGTAATTTAGAATATGAGCTGTTGAACTGCTGCTACATGTAGTCAGTCAATATTTCTGGCTCACAGAAGCTGTATTAACTTTTCCATGTTTCCAGTGCCATGAATTTCCCTGCCATTTGTGTGTGTGTGTGTTTTCACTCGAGTCTGTATTTTTTATGTCTCCCAGCTGGGTGAGGTGATGGTGAGCATGGCCAGTAACTTGATGCTGGCTGATGAGAGGGTGCTCTGGATGGCTCAGCGTGAAGCCATGGCCTGCTCCCGCATCATCACCTGCCTCCAGAAGATTGCTGTCTACCGCCTCGCCACAGCACAGCCCTTCTCCCTGGTTAGTCCTGTCAAACACACTGTGGGCCCAATTTTCATGGCACCGCTTACACAAGTGTAATAGGGCTCTTGTGGTGTATTACACTATACTTTTGGTTTGCAAATGTAATGAGTCAAATTTCACTGTTCCGTTTGTCCTTCCAGACATCCCCCAACATAGCGCTGGAGGCTCACGCTGTCAGGGCCAACGACTGGAACGGCATGACCTGCATGTTGTTCCAGAGGCCCAGCCCTGAACGCACACCCGGACAGGACCGCCAGCTCACCTTCAAATGCAACACAACCAGTGCCTTCTCCAGCATCCT
Source organism: Centropyge bicolor (assembly GCA_037975185.1). Taxonomy (NCBI): domain Eukaryota; kingdom Metazoa; phylum Chordata; class Actinopteri; family Pomacanthidae; genus Centropyge; species Centropyge bicolor. Next base: position 3,408,040 of record JBBMOC010000030.1, read on the forward strand.
TCACAAGGTCAGCTCCGACCACAGATCATTACAGGTTTGCTGATTTCAGCCTGTAAGCACATACAACGAAAATGTTTTACACAAGTAAAACAAAACAATAAATCTATGATAAACATATGAAATGATTGGATTTTTTTACTTTATGGCTTCTCTTTGTCCATGTAGAGCACTATTGTGGAGGCGTCCCTGCAGCTTCCTCAGTCTCTCTTTACCCAGGCAGCACTCCCTGGGCAGGCAGAGGACACAGTCTACAAGCTCCATCTACTGGGCTTCCGCAATGGCAAGTTTTTTCCCTCCACCGGCAACTCCTCCCAACTGGCTGATGGTGGGAAGAGGAGGAGTGTGGCCACCCCTGTCATCATGGCCAAGATAGGTGAGTCATAATATTTAGTCTTTATAAGAAATCTGAAAACCGACCACATGGCAAGATCCATATTGAGCCCTGCAGCTCAATCAGGATGTATTATCACACAACAAAATGAAAGCCTGTCTGTGTTTACCGTCAGACGGCATGTCCCTGCACGTCCTGAGGACTCCTGTTAACATCACCCTGCGGCGGTTTGCCCGCGGCTCCGACGCCGTGTCCGCCTCCTGGAACGTCAGCCTGGTGGGAGGCCACGGAGGATGGCAGAGCGACGGCTGCCGCATCCTGGGCCATCCGGACAACTTCACCACCATATCCTGCAACTCTCTCGGCACCTACGGCCTGCTGATGGTAGGTTGGATTATTAAGGTTGTTGTGTGACATGTTCATGAATCTAAATTATGTGGAGGCTGCTTTGAATCTGGCTCTTTGTGTGTAAGTACTATAATTCCTGAGTTATGATATAAAGTGACGGGACATAACTATATTATCTAAAACTGAGGATGTCTCTCCTCTTCTGTCATGCAGGACCTCAGCAGTGTGGAGTTTTTCTCTCCAAGCATCGAGCCCCTGCACCCCGTCATCTATGCCACTGCTATCATCCTACTTCTCTGTCTGCTCACTATTATCATTAGCTACATCTACCATCACAGGTAAGAGATAACCTGTTTTATTTTTCTGATGATCAGTCATGTTAGTTGTACTTTTTCCATTTTAATTCTGTGATTTGTCATTTCTCTGACTCCAGGTCTGTCCGTGTGAGCCGCAAGTTTTGGCACATGTTGGTCAACCTCTGCTTCCACATCTCCCTCACCTGCGGGGTCTTTGTCGGTGGCATAAACCAGACGCGATATGCAAGCGTCTGCCAGGCAGTGAGTACACCCCAACCGCACATCTCCAAGACTCCTGCTGCCAGTGCTTTCCTCCAAACTTAAGAGTCAGCTGTGAAAAATGAGCAGGTTCTTTGGGTGTTTTCAAGGGGAAAAAAACATTGAAACATTTGCCTTTGGCTCGTAAAAATTGTGGAATCAACAGTGAAAATACATAGAATGATATTGTTTCCGTGGCTGGAGGCAATCCTGCACCTCCCCTCATGGAGTGTTGTGCTGGGGCACATTACTTATTCATTTTTCATTGCACAAAGCACCTGGATGAAGGATTTTGGCAGAGAAGTTTTTTGTTTATTTATTTAATCCCCCCTGGCATTAAGATACATCTCACAAGGGATTTTTCAACTCAGGCTGATGATGACATACTCAGTACAAAATTGCTCAAGGATCATGTTGCCATTTAAAATACTCCTATGTCCAGCATCATCCATCATTTTTGTTTGTACTGGTGAAAACTTAACAAAAGGACCATTCTCATGGTGATGTATGGGACTGATTGTATTTGTTTTGCTTTAATAAACATCACATATTTATAACGATGCCATCTCTTCCAGGTGGGCATCTTGCTGCACTATTCAACTCTTGCCACCGCTCTGTGGGTGGGTGTGACTGCACGCAACATTTACAAACAGGTGACACGTAAGGCCAAACGCTATGAAGAGCTGGACGAACCTCCACCACCACCGCGACCCATGCTCAGGTATGATACCACCCCTCCTCCATTACAGATGAGTGTAATGTCAGTACTGCATGAGGATTGTATTGTCTGTGCAGGACGAGGCAATTTTGCATGTTAGCGCCTCCCAATGGCAGCATTAGTTAACTGCTTGTTTATGTTTTACTTTGCTGCTCAGACATCTTGTAACATGTCAGTCAACTGCAGACATGTATGTTTACCATGCATGCCTCACTGTGACACTTAATATCAAACGTTGCCAAGGGGATGAGATGCTGTAAATTACCACTTTCTCCCAGCCCTGTATTTGTGCTGTATCCAGTTCTCACCCTTGACATGTGTGGTGCTGTCTGTTTCTTTTGCCATATGCCTGCATGCAAATGTAGATTCATTCAAAGCAGTCTGACACAAGACTCTGTATGTGTGGTCTTTTTAAAAAATGTTCCCAGCATTTTTAATGCAATATAAACTAAGCTGAAGTTTCTAGCTGTTCAGAACAAATAAGTCTTTATTATCAGGCAACATTTGTATTGTGACCCAGGCTAAAGATAAGTGTTTTTTAACAGGACAAGCTCTACTACATTGTGAACTGACCTGTTAGGTTTGCATTCTTGGACTAGTTTCGGTTGATGATTCGAAAAAAACTGAGCCTGTCACTGAGCTTTTTGTTGTAAGTGGTCATGTTTATTGGTCAAACTGCCACATGGTGTCAGTGTCGAGGCCTGAAACATCATCGGACCTCTGTGCCCGGCTCATGCTCACTTGTCATCCCTACAAACAGCTAGACTAAAGCTCTCTGTGTTTCCCCCTAAGGTTCTACTTAATCGGCGGAGGGATACCCATCATTGTCTGTGGGATCACTGCAGCAGCTAACATCAAAAACTACGGCAGCCGGACCAATGCACCATAGTAAGTAGTCCCTGTATAGAAAGCAATTAAAGTTCCCATCCCTCAGGATGCACTCATGGTAATGTTGTGTCATCTTATCTGGACAGCAGCGTTTAATAAAGAAGCATCCAGGCCCAAGAGATCTTATGCATCTTGTCTTTAGGAGGAGTTGGCTTTAGTCATCGACCGGCCAGACTGCATTGCTTTAGTAAATAATGGATATTTTTATGAGGGTAGGAAAAGTTTATTCCCTGAAGTTTTGATTATGGAGGCCTATTAACGGTGTGTGCATCCAAGCAACAAGCAACTGCTGCCAGTTTACAGCGAGCTTCCACCCACCCACCCCCCCCTCTACAGTGGCAGCTGTTTAGATTGTGCAACGCGGCTGACTAATTGAGAAATCTGGACCCGTATCTGTCTGAAGTCTTTGGAGTTTAATTAATTTCTTGCAACCAAGATGAATCCAGCCTATGTTATTAAATGTAATGGGACAGTTATTGTAAAAATTAGACGTGAAAGTTTCTCAAAGAGTCATTTTAACTTTTTGAAGTAAATAATGACAGATTAAGATGTGGAGATGTGGTATTGTTTTAATTTAAGTCATTGCTAAAAGAAGATCTTGATATAATTGTGGGGAAAAAAATCTCTTGAAGAATTTTCAAAGCCTCATCTATTATCTCTGCATGTGAAATGTTTGACTGATTGATTGATTGGTCTCGTCTGTGTCTTCTCCCTCTAGTTGCTGGATGGCATGGGAGCCCAGTATCGGGGCGTTCTATGGCCCGGTGGGATTCATCATCTTCGTGGACTGCATGTATTTCCTCAGCATCCTGCTCCAGTTGCGCCGCCACCCTGAACGACGTTACGAGCTCAAGGAGCCGACCGAAGAGCAGCAGCATCTGGCTTCAGCCAACACCGAGGCCGGGGCACACGGCCCTGTCAGCCAGTGCCACCCCCTTACTCTCCAGCTCCAGCCTCACGAGGCGTCTTCCTCCATAGCGTCTGCCCCCCACGCCGTGCCCCTGTCAGCCCTGGAGAACGAGCACACCTTCGCCGCTCAGCTGGTGGGTGCAGCAGGGGCGCTGGGGCTGTACGCGGCCCTCTGGGTGTTCGGGGCCATGGCTGTATCGCAGGACCACCCCTTTGACTTGGCGTTCACCTGCCTGTTCGGCGTGGCCGCACTGGCGCTGGGGGCGTTCATGGTGGCGCATCACTGTGTCAAAAGGCAGGACATGAGGCGCTATTGGTCCCAGGCTTGTTGCTCTGGGAGACGAGCCTACTCTGCACAGGAGGACGTCCTTCTGCCTCAGCCAGGCGTGGCAATGACATCCACAGCAGGATCTGCTGACAAGGCAGATGGGGAGTCAACAAAGTGTGGCCACAGCAGTGCAGACTCTTCCTGCACTAATAAAAGTGCCCCGAGCATGCGCAACTCGGCTCACGGCAGCAAACTGACCAATCTGCACGCAGAGGCGGCTCAGTGCAAGTCCGCCTCTGCACCGGCCACAGCCAACGGTGCAGCTGTTTTGGACAACAGCCTGACTGAGCATTCACTAGACAATGAAATTAAAATGCACGTAGCGCCGATCGAGGTGCAGTTCCGCCCGATGAACAACATCAACAATCCAACAGCTGCCACCAACGGACACGCGAGCAGGCATCACAAAAACAGAGCGCGAGCACACAGGGCGAGCCGGCTGACTGTCTTGCGAGAGTACGCCTACGACGTCCCCACCAGCGTGGACGGCAGCGTGCAGAGCGCCCCCCACAGGCGGCACCACCATTATGACGTGGCGGCACGCAACAGTCGGCGGGCGGCCTACATGGCCTACAGAGAGCGGCATCAGAGCCAGCTGCAGCAGGACAGCAGCGACAGCGCTAGCCTGCCACGCCGCTCCCGCTACTCGGATAAGGGAGGGGGCAGCGCCCTGGGGAACGGGTCAGTGGTGACTGTAGAGACTGAGAGGGCGGCCCCCGCTGCTGCCGGCGCCATGTCGAGCTCAAGCAAAGACTCTGGTTCTGCCAAACAGCCCAGCAGCACAGAACTGGAAAGCCAACCCAAGTCATACGGGCTCAACCTGGTGACACAAAATGGCGGCACACTTAAAGAGAACGGACAGCCAGTGCCTTTAATTAGCACAGAGAGCGCAGCCAGTGTAAAGACTGGTTTGTGGAAACATGAAACTACTGTGTAGCGACAGTTTCCGTCCCAAAAGACTGCATCGTCTCTCGCCTTTAAACTGTGAAATGTCTTTTTTTTTTACTGTACATTTTTTGAATGAACAGTCAATTCATAACTGCCACTGAACTGTCTTTGTAGATATGTTTTTGTAAATGGTCTATTTTTATAACTTTTAATCCAAAGCATTTTTATTCCATTGAAAAAGTCCTGTACATGAAACTGCATGGTCTGAGCTGTGGCCCTGTGTGGACCCTCACCACAGGGATTTGTTTTTTTTCCATTCTCTAGTTTGTCCCAACAATAATAAAACAAAAGTTCAGTTTATCTAATTGAATGTTTTTATTCTTGTGATAACGCCCCCAATCTCCTCTTGGGTCTCTGCAGCCGGTGCAAAGGTGAGTCAGAGATGTTTTGTTTCCACGAATTACTCTTGCTGACAGTATATGACAAGCTGGTAATTGGGTTTTTCACTGACCTTCAGGTGGCCTCAGGTTCCTTTCTCCTCAGCAGAGCAGCACTTTAATTGCAACTGGCTGTGGCTTTGGGCTCTATAGGTGTTTTCTCCCTTCCTGCTGGCAGATTTGATGAGTGCACCGTTCACTCCGGGCTCCCGCGGGTGGTGATTGACAGCTGACTCGCGGGGCAAGTGAAGCCACCATGAGAAGAAAGGATAATGAGAAGAGTGTATCCTGGGCCCTCTTCCACCTCCCTCCAGTCTGCGTCTCCTCTGCAGCCGACAGCTGAACTGGAGTCCCACTCACAGCTTGACACCGCTGTTGGGGAAGAGAGCATATAACAGACACAAAGTATGATTTGACTGCTGAGTGCTCTGAAAATGGATTGGTGTGACTTTTTGCTGGGTGAATGCCGTGTATCTGACTTGGTGGTTGTGTCAACAGCCACGGACCGTTGTAGTCTGACAGCGAATCAGTTCTTTTGCATTTGTATGTGCAGTTGTGTTTTAGGGTAGTTGAATAGTGAAGGACGACAGAGATCCTTTAGTTATCAAAAAACACAAATAAAACAACCTTAAAAACATTCAATTACAAGTAAAAGTCTTGCCTTCAAAATCCCAAAAAACAAGTGTTACCCACAAAACTTACTGAATTATCAAAAGTAAAAATGAATATTAATTTGTGTCACAGAACTGTTTTCTTCTTTCTGACCCCATTAACCATCTCACGAACCATCTTGTGACCCATTGCAGGGGGCTCAACCCATGGGTTTGATACCACTGCACTAAACTACTGAAACACTATAAAATTCCAAGCTGCAACAATAAAATGCCGCCTATACGTTTTTACATCAGTATTAACAGCCTGATAACTCAAAATACTGTGTAATAATGTAACAGTCACAGGGACATTTTACTGCGGAATATTTTTTCAAATGTTAGGTATATTTTGCTGATAATACTTCTGGACTTTTACTTAAGCTTTTAAATACAGGAGCTTTACTTGTAATTGAGTTTTTTTTTTTTACTTTATTGTTTTGTTGCTTTTACTCTATTCAACCACTTAAGATCACTAAAAAGAAGCACAATATTTCCATCTGAAATGCAGATGAGTAAAACTACTGGAAATACTCAAGGACATGTACTTAAGTACAGCCAATGCAGTGAAGTTACAAACCTTTAACATTAAAGCTTTACTAAGAAATGAGAAATTATTTTCAGTAACTCTGCGCCACAGTTTGAGCTTGACTCCTCTCCAATGCGTAGATATTATAAATCCAGGCAAGTAATACCCATTTAAGATGATGTCATAATCGTGTCTTCTTGCCGCATGCCACAGACTCGAAATTCTGAAGGTCATGCTGCAAAATATTCCCACGCTTTTTCCACACTGAAGACGTGATCGGTAATCGTCGCCCACTGATCATCCCAGTCACAGATGAAGCGGAGAGACAGCGGGGCTCCAATAGCTCCAATTTTTCATTAATAGCGTATTAATAAAACACATATTTCACTCAGGCAGAGATATATTGCCCGGCCATCTTGGATGTGACAAATTATAATAAGACTTTTGAATTATGTAGAGAGCAGTTATGCCTTGATTAGTGGCAGCCTCACTGATTCCCCCCAGGCATGAAAGAGTGATCTTCAAATAATTGCTGAGGTTCTTTAGCACTGCCATCTGTTATTAAGTTCATCTGAGGTTGTCAGCGAGACAGGAATGACAATCGGAGGATGTTTGTGCTGCGGGTGGGGGTGGGGGTGGGGTGGGGGAGCTCATCAAGGCAAATGAACTGATAGTATCTCTGCTTTAAGATCACAGGGACACCTTGGGCAGAAATCGATACTAAATTAAGATAAAACAAATGAAGTCATTTGGATCTTTTCTCGCTCTCTTTCGGGAGTCTTAAGGTCAGATCAAACATCTCGGGAATAATAAATCAGAGATGAATCATATTCACCCAAAAGCTTCAGCCGCAGATAAACAGTCTATTTTCAGATGCGGTCATCATGACGTCTCTTATAGTTTTTCCACTTAGTGCGTTCTGTGGAGCATGTCTGAGCTCAGTTCCTCACCAGGAGGCTCAGGGACGACCAACATCAGACAAGTGATGTGTTGTTTACATTTTCCAATCGCTGCTTGTGGCGCCTGGAGGAAGCATCTGGCTCTGTTGTGGAAACTTGCCACTGGAATGAAGATTGATACTTTCTCCAAAGTGAAGCCATCTGACTGTGTTGATTGTAATTAGGTGGCTCCGGCCGTCCAGGGGAACCCAAATATTTTTACCTGCGGCGTTGCTAATCACCCAAAAGCCTCCGAGGCCTGACATAAAGATTAAAGCATTAATTAGCATCCAGGGTTGGGGATGATCACCGTCAGCTGTCAGGCAGCTGTCTGCAGAGATAATTGGTGGATTTATGTCGTTTATGTGGACTTTATTCAAATACTTGCAAATGAAGTCGCATCAGTATGCAGGTAGTGTTAAAGGTAAGGTCAGGGCTTTTGCAAATGTTTGCATTTAAGCACTTTGTCATTCAACACTGCAAAACTTTTTTTCAAAGACGGATGCATGGATGCTAAGCAGAAACCGCCAATTGTCCATCACACTACAGGAAATCTCTGACATTATTCATATTAATTGCTGTTTTTTTTTTCATCAGACATTCCTCATACTTGATGAATATTATTTACACATCATTTACTTGGAAATGGCTTACTCACATCGGCGCTGAAGCCAAAGCATGTGACCGCTGCCAATTTGCATTCTGTGATGCCAACTTGGTTTTCATGCTGATGATGCTAAGGAGGCATTTCAGAGGAAGTGAATCTGTGATAGAGAAACTGAAGTGATGGTCACCTCAGTGTCAAAGTCGTCAGCTTGTAGTCATGTCTTGTCCAGCTGGTGGAACACAGAATATATGAAAAAGTCCTTTGTTCTGATGCTCAGTCTTTAATGTGAATTATCAAACACCCTCTGTCACTTTATTTCCTGAACCTGTGTTTCATTTTTGTCTCCACTGCAGTTGCTCCTTCAAGCTGACATCTGACAGTCCCGTGACTTCTCAAACACCAGAGCTCCTTGTATTACATTTTTCAGGAACAGTACAGATCTGGGTGCTGAGATTGCCTTGGTGACATTCAGCCTTGTGCCTGAATATGATGAATGCTTTGCCTCTCTGTCTTTTTTCATTCAGACTGATTAAGGTGTCCAAAGCAGGAGATGGCTGGAAGTGCCACCTGAAGTAATGGCGTCGAAAATCCGGAATCTGCATGTCATCGGTTGGAGATTGCAATTTCATCCCATATAATCACATAAGACTGTAGAATCAGCCACAATTTCCACCTGACAATTGGCTTCTTCTCTTCTATTGTAGAAAAAAAAATCGGCCTCAACCCCGCGGTAGTTCCCACTCTGCTGGAATGTGTTTGATGAAGATATTGCGTTCATTTTTTAAACTGTGTGTTTCGATGAATCGAAGTGATGGAATTCTAATATCGGCGCAGTCTGCTCATTAAGCACAGCACAGAGAGCTCGCGCAAACCAAAATATATCATGATTAAACTTTGGGCACCATCAGAGAGTAGGACAGAAATAGATGCTCATTTGATGATCACTTGGGGAGGGCTGTGCGAGGAGACGAGCGCTCTGCTCCTGGTTTGATATCATTAGATCAGGATCACGCTTCAATGTGTGTGTGTGTGTGTGTGTGTGTGTGTGTTGGAATGTTTTTTTCCACAGTGAGCCTTGAAGAAACTTCGATTAATTAAAGTTAAAATAATATTTATTGTCTACAAGAGTAAAATCAAAGCTCTCACCGGATGTTGCTGTTTTTGATATTTTAATTTTTTCCCCAAATTCTTATAAAAATTATAAGGAAAAATGAGGTTCAATCACTCTCTAATTCCATTTTACAACTTTTTTTTTGGTTGATGCAATGTACACACACACACATCCACACGCTGCCACATAATGATGACATCAAGCCATCTGCAGAGCTTCTCATCCCCATGTGTTGGCGGACCTGTGCTCTCATTAATGCCCTCGCACTGCCATCCATCTACCTGTGCCAGTCGGTCTGAGCACATTTTGGCTTCATCTCTTCTGTCCAGGTGCTGCGTTATTTATAGCCGCCTCGAAAAGCAGCATCAGTCATTGTTGGCGGTGACAGTTGCAGACAGTGGCCCTCGCTCACACACACACATCCTGGAAATTGAAGGTTGTGTCTGTTGGAATGCATTTGTCTCGTCTGCACGCTAGAGGGCTCAGGCAGAGGCTTTTACACACATGTGGATGGGTTTCCAAATGTTGAAGATTTCCTCTAGTGTGTTTGTGCTGAAGAGGTGATTGCTGTGAGATTTTTGATGATCCACAAACAGGGGAGGCCAACTTTTCAATTTGGTTTGGAGTGAGATTCGGTATCAGTGAAGTTGGTTTATGAGTAGGCCGATGCAGTTCAGGGTCATCACTCCTCAACCCTCAGGAATTTTGTTTAAAAGGCTCACAGACAAATTCACAATTTTAAAGCACTCATAGATGAAAAGCTGTGTCAATAGTGGTCAATGATAAATAAGTATAGTTGATCAGCATAGCATTCATCATAGCAACAGCAGCCCAAACTTAACCAGGGTATCTGGGGGAAACTGTTAATGTCAGACTTTTTTCCCTGCATTCTAGTCAATTTATGGCTAAGTTTTGTTGCCGAGATGTGGAGTTGGGAGGACAGGGGAGGGAAGGGGGCATCAAAAAATGTGACTCTCAGGAGAATGTGGAAGATTGGCAAGCAGCTACAGTAACATTGTATGAAAAGTAAAAGAAGGAGGAAAACACATTCAAGGACATCGGAACCTGTAGGATAATTCTGCCCCAAAAAAACAAACTAGATTTTATTGCACTAGCCTAGAAATATAAGAGAGAGAGTTTTGAGCTGAATTACTTTGTTTGGATTTGTCCAGCTAATTAGTATATTTCCCCAAATTGCCTGAAATGAGAAGTTGATAAGTGAATTGATTTGACTGGTGCAAAGTAAAAGAGGGTTTGAAGACAATGTCAGACTTTACTTTGAACTGCTTTAATACCTTTTTGAAGTAGCTTTTGAGAAAGGAAACACTGCATTGTTTCCATTACAAATGAATAGTTCAGCTCATAAGCGATTTTAAAATGCATTATCAGCATTTATTAAAGTTGAATAGGTGCGCTTTAAGGCCTCAACAAGTTTTTTTTTCTTTTTTTCAGATTTGACTTTGAAAGTTGCTTCCAGGGGATCAAGGCAATACATCAAACATCAGGTAAGCTGTACTTCATATGTACCTCATTCACTTTAACCAACATCTGTCTTCATGGATCACTGAAGCTCCTGGATTTGTTTTCAGGCTCATAAATCTTCTGGAATCCATATCAGCTATGTGGAACATTTCAGCACCTGGCTAATACTTTCCTTTTTATCAGCTGCATACGATTCATGTATATTCCAGAAATAAATATGTCTAAAAATATTCACTCCGCCGTGGATCAAAGCAGGTACTTGCTCTCACAAACATCAGAATAGTTTAAGGGAGAAGCTCCCGTTTTTGAGAGGTGTCAGCGATTTCCTATAATACCAGCAGAGTAAATAGCCTCTTGTTTCATGATTTGTCTAAATCGGTCTATTGTTGGACTGAACTGAGTGTGAGTTTCACAGCGAGACAGGAAGCTCTGTCCTTTGTGGTATTCTTGGGAGATGGTTAAACAATCCTTTGCAAACTCTCCTCCATGAAACAGATGTGTCATGTTGTTAAAAATGCTCTAATCTTCAAAATAGCTGACAGTTGTCTCGGCTTGCTGAGATGAAGTCTAATTTACTCTGGGTTTGTCTTTACACCGTGGGCTTGTTCCACTGCTACAGCACGTGTGCGAAAAATTCCAATTGAATACTTTGCATGCAAGATTGAGAACTCTTGAGATTGAGAGAGATGCTGTGCGTTGAATGTTTGTGATTTCACATTAGGTATTTGTCTGCACAGTCAGGTTTTATCAGGCAGCCTCCCAAAGTGTTTGGGCTTACTGCAGACTTATATAACTGTCTAAACTGTTTGGGGGAAAGTGAAGAGATTTATGATGAAAACATGCTTAAAGACCCTTGCTGATCCCTGAACCATACTTTGGGAACCACTACTTGAAAGTTTAATGGAGCCTATTGCGTGCCAAACAAACCACCCTGTAACAGAGACACTATAAATTCAGTTTATGCCAGCGGATGGAAATGCAAGCTTGGAATTATTAGATGTGTAGAGTGCAATTCTGAGATACTAAAGGACAATAATTTGACCATTGGGTGTGACAAGGTATCTGGACAAGTGTATGCAAACAGCAACATTACACCCATATGTCATTGTTAAACTATGGACATTAACTCCTTTGTTTATCCATGAAGGATTTTCACAAGTTTTTAGAACCTGGCTGCAGGGATTTACCTCCCATCAGCCACAAGAGGTCGGGCACTGATGGGAGCTAAGGCCTGGCTCACAGTCAGCTTTCCAACTCATCCCGAATGTGCTGGGATGGGGTTGAGGTCAGGGTTCTGTGGAGGTCAGTCAGTCTTTGACCTCAAACTGGGCATCCATGTTGAAACAGGAAAGGCTGTTCTGCAAACTTTTAGCACAAAGTTGAAATCACAACCTTCTCTAAAGACTGTATAATGTAGCTTTTACATTTATCTTGAAACAAGGAGGTTAGACCAAAACAGTGCCAGTTTGTGCCTCTCATGCCTGTAATGTAGTGATGATACATGAGAGAAAAAAACTGGGACGAATCCAGCCAAAACTAAGTACACAAAAATATGTGGACATGGTGTCCACACACACATACCCACACAAAAAATGAAAGATATTTAATGCGATTCCCAAAATGGCTCATATTAACTCGAGGACATCATGAAGTCAAAAATAAAAACAAATGCATGTGGATAATTGGGTGGCCAAATTCTTCAAGACAGATAATTTTAAAACATATGAGAGGCTGCAACTCACAGTTATTTTCATTATTAATTTATGTCCTGATTTAAAAGAAAAAAGATTTTTGATTAATCATTTAAAATACTACTTAGAATTACTGTTTTGTTTCAGTCCAAGGATAATGATTTAAAAAAGCATTCATGTTAAACAGTGGAGCAAATACTATCATAAAATATAAAATACATATCCTATATTTTTTTTCTTCATAAATTATATTTAAAAAAAACAAACAAATTATCTAGATTGTTGTCAATTAACTTCCGGTTAAGCAATCGATTAATGAACCAGTAGCTTCACCAATAAGTCTAATGTCTCATCTCCACACACTGAGACCACACACACACACATACCATCATCGCCTCGAACGCTCACCCACCGTCGCGCGCTCCCGCCTGATCCACAAGGACGCGCGCGCGCTGCTCCAGCTCCGTCTCTCTGCGAAACTTGAGTTGATTGAGCAGCAACTAGTTCCAGCCGATAACAAGCCGGAGCCGCAGCCGCTGAAAGCAGCCTCTCTCACACACCTACAGAGAAAACTATGGAGGCAAAGAGAGTGGAAACCATCTCAGAACGGGTGGATGCTGCTGTTTCTTCAGCTGGTAGGACTGTGGACACCGATATTTCTGATATTATGAGCAGATTTATGGCTCCTCTTCTGTTCGCTCATGCGTGGAGAAAATCAGGCAAAACTCCCATTATAAGAACTCCAATTTAAAGCTGCCTTGTTTATGGGTCAAAAGTGTTAACCTGAAAGAGTGTAAATTAAATTTTGTGTGATTTTAGAACCACTCATTTATTAAAATTTTAATTAATGCAACTACAAACACATTATTTTTTGCTAAAACTACAACTTTTTAAATGCTAACGCTAACGCTAGCTTGTCCACAACAACCTTGCGTCAAATTATAATTTGACGTTGACAGCGAATTCAATTTAGTTGTGAGAAGTTAAAATTTGTGCGAATGATTGACAGGTGATTGGCATTTCCACTCAGTTTCCTGTCGACATTGATTGATAGTAGGTAGTTTGTGTAGCCTCTATTTTTAGCATTTGTTGAAAGACAACATTAAATTGATGTTTTTTAAATGGAGTTTGGCCTGTTTTTTCTCATGCTAAAGTTTAGCTTGCATGTTTCTGCATCATAAATTTCTGTGTTTTTTTGTCACTGTGTGTTGTGTTTGGACTTTTGCCTTCTCTTGAAAGGAAAATATGGTTGGTTGATCTTTTTGCTGGTGCAACTTTGGTCAATCTCAACTGAGCTGCTGCCATTTTTGTTCATCATTATTGCAACTTCTGAATAATTTTACCTGCAGGGAATTAAATTTTAGTTTGGGTTGGCAACGTTTGGAAATCCATGTTGCAATAAATAGACTTATTTTCATGTTTATCTGCTGCACTGTGGATACACAGAACTTTCCAACCCCCTTGTGATAGTTGAATGTGAGGATATGGGCTCAGGGGCATGAGTGAAAAAAACGACCATAATGGATTCAGGAGCACAAATCCTCTCCTGGGTTCCCCCCTCTGCACTACCTGGCCGGCATCCAGAATAATGATCACTCAGTTATACTCCATAGGTTTCCCCTCAGGCTCCTCACTGCCTCTCTCGGAGCCAGAAGAGCAGTTAACCGCTCATCATCCCTGGCTCAGGTTAATGTTTGTTTGCACACCTAATTGACTTCTAATTATCCTTTGTTAAGGATATGAGTCATACCTTCAAGGTTTGAAGTGGATTTGAGCTGTCGAGAGGCATCCCTCACCAACTCACTACTCCCTGAGCAAATGTTTTATTCAGTCACGTCTCCAGAATTTTGGTTTCCCATTAATAGCCCTGACCCACCGCACAGAGAGTGGTAAACAATTTTGCAGTGCAGCTGCTAAAAGAGCTGCTTTTAAACAGTCAAACACATGTGGACTAATGAGGAAATGCAGAGTTTTATCAATGCTTGTAAAGGGGGTAAATAATCCAGATTGTGGATGTTTGCACAGACAGAACAATATCAATTTTTTGAACAAAATAAGTTGCTGTAAAGGCATCTGATTGTTATTCTCAGGTGTCTTTAATTTCTGTGTAATAGGATACTGCAGTATTAGAATATAAACTGAGGTGTTATATTAGTGAAGGATATTGATTTCTGTTCTCTACCCAAAAGTAGCTTCTTTAAAAACACAGATGCCTGTTTACTTGAGCTTATTCTTTACATTTTTGGGGGGTTTCATTAGTTTGCCTTGAGCAGCAAGTAACCAGTATCCTTTTCTTCCACTTCTGACCAAGCTTCTATTTCGTCACGTGGATTCAGTTTAAGGTATAGAGGGTCAGTCTAAGGGGCCAGAGATTTGCATTTGCTTCTGTTTCTAAGTAATCACAGATTCTGGTTGAGAGAAGCCAAATCATGACACAAGATTGTTTTCCTCAGTATGGATTTTTTTAATCAACTCTCTGTAGCCCCCACCACTTTGCCCCCCAATAGGCTACCACATCATGGTTTCCCCTAAGGGAAATCTTAAAACATAACGATCGCCCACAAAAATGCTACAGCCACCCAGCCATGAGTTGATCCTCCCAAGAGCTGCTTCCTTGGTGCAGTGATTCTTTGCATCAGTGCCTTGGAGCTCTCTCAGATCACCGTTGCAACTTCTGTCGGTGCCTGCCAGAGGCTCCCCAAGACATTTCTCTCTTTTAGTACCGTATCCTTGACTTTCACAAAAGACGATATATGAAACGCAGCCCCGTAAGGTTTATTGTTCCGAATGAGCTGCTTTCAGAACCACGGCTAGCTCCGTCTTTTGCAGCTGAGAACGAGCTGCGTCCATTGTGGGCCTTTGGTGATGGATGTCCTCTTTTCCTTTTGTGTCAGTATGAATTATCATTGCTAATTATGCCTCATATTGTATGTCCAGGGCCTCGAACAGTGCTCAACAACATTAGGCAATAAAACATAAACAGTAAAAATGTTACCATGAGGCATCACTTCATAGCTGTTGAGTCACTGCTTCATTGACTCTAATTTGCATTTAATTACTTTGGCTTATGTTTACCCTGCTACATGCATAATATTGTCCAACAGAACTAGTTGATGAATTAAAAACTCTGCAGATTATTGTCCGTCAAGAGGCAACCAGAGATATATGTGATGATAGTACACCAGTGGAAACGACTGCAAGCGTGAAGTGGAGAGTTAAACATGTGGAAGGTCAGCCACAATACAGATCTGCATTTGCATGACTAAACAATTCGCACCGAAAGCAAACAGACTTTTTCCGACATAATCAATATTTAGGACACCAGTACTGAGTCAGGATTTTAAAGTTTGAGCCAGTGAGGTATGTACTTTGGCTTTGATGCAACCAAGTGCGAAATCCCATTTGCAGCATTTATCAATGTTATCACTGAGTTGTTTAGATTTCAGGGAAGAGTATGCAGAGTTTGACAGCGACTGCACAAACAGGGCCACTTTCTTCATTGAATGTTTGTTTGGTGACATTATTGTAGCCAGATGAAGCTAGAAAAATATAGTTAATGATAACTTATAGAATGTAGAAGCTGGTTGTTTGTTTGTGTCATGTTTCAGTTAACAATGTCTTTGTGCTAAAGCCATGTATTTCTTTGGTAGCGAGGAGTGAACCATAGCGTGCTTCGTCTGCTCTTAAATGTCAGCTTTGAGCTTTTATGGTGTCGAGAACTGACCTCATGCGGCGTGTGTGTGTGCGCGTGTTTGTGTGTGTTTCCTCTGCATCTGTCAGCCAGGGGTCCTGCGATCAGAGTGACGCTGAAACTGCTCCAAATCTGTCAGACTGCAGAATGTTGTGTTTTAGCTTTTCAGAGGGAAGTTTTGACAGCAGGCAGCACAGGATCACCAATCTGAAAGTTTCTCTGTGTCTTTGTCGCTGCAAAAGATGCACTGTTTGATTTGTTATTAGAATAAATTACAGTGTGCTGGATGTGAAGGAAAGATTATTCTAATTAAGCCATTTAAAGGCAGATAAATGCGACTCAGAACTGGACCACAATTTTTAGCAAGTGGCAGCTTCATGAAAGACCAATTTTGACAGCATGTTCAAGTGCTGTTGTTTATATAATTATGGAAATTTTTGAAGTAATGGTGTGACTTCACCCAGTCTTGCTTTGCACCGCTTGATGAAACGAGATATTTCACAGTTTTGCAATACAGAAATCTGTGAGATTCACAGATTTTTAGGTTTTGTTTGCCTACTTTTATTTTCACTCCATAGACGGATTTAAAATTGGACAGTTTGACTTATTAAATAGCCAGATCTGGCATGTCAGATGGTCTTAATAGTGTACCAACTGCTGTGAAGTCAAGTGTACTCCTTAGCATCAAGACGGGAACCAGAAAGAAATCTTTGTCATTGGTAGATTTTTTTTTGGTGACCACCTGTGTGCTTCCTCTCTACCTGTCGATAAAACGCAGGCCCTCGGTCAAATCCAGGATTAATTGTACCATGAACTCCCCGCTCGTCTTCCGGGCACCCTTCAGCAGATTTTGTTTGCTTTGGATCCAGTCTTTGTTTATCCCTCGGAGAGACTGGGTGGGGAGCATCTGCTCGCATGGACCATCTGCCTTGGGACTCAGGCCAGAGAAGAATGAGGGAAGAAAATAGGGTGAGGTGAAGATGCAGGGGACCGACAGTGAGACGTGTAGTAAAACATTGATGGATGAAGAGAGGGGGGCTGATCATGATGCAGAAGGGAAGGTGGAGGACGGAGGGTCAAAGCACTGTTGCTGTGGCTCTGACTATAGGGATGGAACATAAGGTGCTTGTTTATGATCACTGAAGTCGTCTTTCATGTTTATATTTCCCCCCACAGGCTTGTTTATGCCACAGACTCACTCCATTTGACTTCCTTGGATAGAGTGCCAAGCAGCCGATGCCAACTGGGTGGCAACGCCTGGCCTCAGCTTGCAAACGTGTCTTTTCTTTGTTTATGCCAAGGTCACGTCGAGGATAAACCCTGGTGCCCAGAAAAATAACAGGAAAGAAAAAGAACTTTGGTCATGTGCCGTTTGTAACCTTTCTCTTCAGATATTCAAGTTCTGCGTCAAACAGTCCCATTTCTATAAAGTGCTGGATGGGGTACACGAACCGCCTCTGATTGACAAAGCCTTTTGCGTGAGTCAAGTGAATGATTAATGACTTTTCTCAGAACCCATCAAATTGTCTCCGAGTTAAGAAATGATGCGATTCAAAACTGAAGTTGCTCATAACTTTGCGCTTACTACGCCTCATTAACGTTTCATTTGTTGTTTGATATGTCTTTATAGATATTTAATGATGTTCTTTGTTGTCATTTTGACAGTAAAGGAGTTCCAGTGAAGGGAGGGTCTGTTACGCAGGATTTGCTTCTTGTTTTGTAAGCTTACATGTTTTAAAATAGAACTGACTAACCTGTCAGGAAGTTTCTTTAAAAAAAGAAAAGAAAGCCAGAAATTGAACAGACTGGAAAGAAGATGGTGCAACTATGAAAAATCTATTTATAGGCTGAGAAAGCCATTTGCATTTTCTCACACATTTCAGCACTGACAGTTGATTCGCTCTGTGATTATTATTTTACAGCCTGATAAAGGTTCTTTTATAGCATTTTGCATCATGGCATTGGAAGGGTAGCTTGTCGGTCTGATGCCCACAGCCTTGTTTGTGATCCTTTAATATAAAGTTCATATGATTCCTCTTCACAGGGTCCATATCTATGAGGTATGAGTAGTTCATGTGAAGTCATTCTCTCTTCTCAGCATGTTTGACAGAGTGTTAGAGACATTAAGATTGACAAGAGAAAAGAAATCGTTGTGTCTTAGAATCTTGATTCTTGTGATTTTGCACACTGTAACTATCTTGTTATCTGCTGACTCCTTGTGTTGGTCCAGACCTTTGCTGTCTTTTAGGAAAACACTACAGACTGCTTGCTTCCAAGCTTCTCTGAAAATCGTGGACTAGATTATAAAAAGGAAAAGGTAGTAGAAGAAAAACTGTGCATTATGATAACCCTTTTTCTTTTGTCTGTGAATTTATCCTTTGTGCTTTGTGATGGGCTGGCTACCTGTCCATGGTCGTCCAGGGCTCCAGCAAGTCCATATCAGCAAGAGATAATGGACAGACTTTGGTGACCTTGCTTTCCTGAATAATTTTGCTTCCGGCATGACTTCATTTTTGCATTAAGGCAATTTAATCAATTTTCTTCGCTTATTTTATGGATTACTATTTTTCTACTATGTGTGATTCTGATTATAACTTGGCATTCAGATCCTGTTATTGAGTTTAGCTCTCATTTTCCTCCTCATCTTTTTTTCCATTTTGTTTCTTCGAGATAAGATATCCTGGGACTTTAAAGTTTACCTGCGCAAATTAGTCATCATTGTTATTCATCGCTGTGTCTGCCGGAATTATTATCATTCTCCTAATAAACACAAACAATGCATCACTAAGAGCCTTTATGATCAGCTCCAACTTGTGAACTTTGTCACATCTCACTCCCCCCACCCTTACCCTCCACCGCGCCTCATAAAAGGAATAATGGAACTAACATTGAAGAATCAGACATATGCCTCGTAGGATGGGTTTCTTTCCCAAGGAGTCCTTGATGAAATGGTGTCAGCGCTGAACATCATACAGGCCATATGTGGAGGCAGGCCTGGCACGAGCGGCCAACTGGAGGGTCCGTCTGTCTTTCTTCTTGTCCCAACTGGGGGGGCTCAAAAGCCTATTCTGGGCTTCAGTCCCTCCAAAAGTCCATGTCCTACAGGGTACTGCCAGCCCTTAATATAGACTACACAATACTAAACATATCTGTCATTCCGATGGGAGAGTATGACATGTGAAGCGTACAGACGTGAACCATATGCCAGCCTTGTTGGACCTTAAAATAGATTGCAAATATAACAGCAGTTTGCACAGAACAATGACTGTCAATAGGCTTATCTACAACGGCTCAAGTGATTATCAGTAGATGTTTTTCAGTGTTATGTCAACTCACATTCAACCTTCAAAATTATGGCAAGAATGTGTCAACTGCATAGTAGCTGTAGTGCTCATGTGGTGTGCAAGGCTGACACCAAGTGGTTATACAGAGAAACTGGCGTCTCAGTGGGAAAGATGAGCTTTTCACACACCTGGTTGTTAAGCTGCAAGCCTGCATACAGTGGACATATGACCTCACACTGTTGTGTTATCCATTAGCCTATTTAATTCATATTGACATTACAAGAGAGTGTCTCAGTTTGAATTTTCCCCTGTTATAACCTCATATATCCCATGTTGAGATCAGGTCAGATCCCAGTATGTGCATATCCATTGCACTGTAGTCTACTGTGGTGAGACATGTAAGACAGTGATGTTGCTGATTCACATAATGCACCTGGAAAAACATACAGACTACTGAACTACTACTAGACTACTGAATTGAAAACAGCACAAAGACAATGTATTTAATGTTCATCAGCTTCATTGATTTTTGTAAATATCTGCTTATTCTGAAATTGAAGGTAGCAACATGTTGGGACAGGAGCAACAAAAGACTGAAAGTTGTGGACTGATTCAAAAACACCTGTTTGGATCATTCCACAGGTAAACAGGTTCATTGGTAACACATGATAGGATCATGATTGGGTATGAAAGGTTCATCCTGGAAAGGCTCAGTCGTTCACAAGCGAGGATGGAGAGAGGTTCAACACTTTGTCAAATATGTAATTGTATAAAGGAGATCACTACAT
Organism: Centropyge bicolor; assembly: GCA_037975185.1. Taxonomy (NCBI): domain Eukaryota; kingdom Metazoa; phylum Chordata; class Actinopteri; family Pomacanthidae; genus Centropyge; species Centropyge bicolor. Next base: position 3,428,212 of record JBBMOC010000030.1, read on the forward strand.
GGGCTTGGGAAGACTCTGTAAAAGCTGTGTCACTGAACACTGTTCATTTGCAAATTCTGTTTTATTGACATTTTACACAGTATTCCAACCTTTTTTGGCATCGGGATTGTATAATTCCTAACCCATAGAACAAGTACAGGTGACAGTTAACTTTCTTCAATAGTGATGCAGTGGCCAAAAACCCCTTTTTGACGAGCTGAAAATGAGAATATCCCCAGAGAAAACGAAAGTGACCTTACAACATAAACCTCCAGATAGGCTCTATTCTTTTGTATGCTTCGCTGCCACAATGACACGCATCCTTACACAGAAGGTGCCCCAAATCCCTCTAGGTGCTTGTATAGTCACCGGCGCAGTGTCTCTGTACACGCTGACCGATAAAGAGCCACTGTTATCTTCAGATAGCAGGCGCTGCGGCTGAATAATTTATGGAGGCATTCCAACACATTGACTCAGAAAACGACACACACCCACAGAGGGCAGGGAAGTGGTAAAAGGTTCTACGTGTGCCTCTGGTGGTTGGTGTGTGTGTGGGTTTGTATAATGTTTTTATAATGTTTTAATAGTGTGCATATCGAAAGACGTGCACTAGTGTCAAAATGTACAACTTTCTCTTTAAATAAAACGCCAGAATGCCACAGTCAAGGAAGCTGGAAGGAGCGAGTGTGAGAGAAACCAGGCAAATGTGAACTCATTTTCTTTGTGCTGAGTTGCCTTCTCCCCAGAGCTTTGTCAATTACCCATTTTAAAAAGTGCTGACCCCCTGTTCACGCAATAATTAATACAGTGCATAATTGAAGCATGATAATGAACAAATGCTGTGATTGACACATAATTGTATCAGCAAGATTGTTAGGTGGGTCTCCCAGCCCATTTTTTCATTATCTTGCTTGACCTTTCAATTAGCCTTTGCAACCAAAGCTGTGAATACTTGTATTTTGAATAAACCACTTGGGGCCTCAGGACATACAATCAGACTCGGAAAGAAGCTTCTCTTAGCGGAAGGTTATATAAAGAAGTTACAGACACCGTTTCTCCTGTAAATCTGACACTGAGCTTGGCTTTCTCGTTGCCCGTACGTTCTGCCTCCTATCGGATTACTCGGCCATGGTTCAAGAGGTGATTGCATCGATTTCAGGTCATCTGAAGTAAATAAGTGAACAACCGCTGTTTCCGCAAGGACGCCATTATGAAGTGCTCGAATTTCAAAAGGAGAGAGAAAACAGATCCGGCATATTTTGATACGCAGTGTGATTTCACTGAGATGAACCTCCATCTCTAAGCATTGCAGTTTATTTAATCCACAGGGTTGCTTCCCCTCATGCATTCTGCTAATTTTAGCCGCCCACTTTGGAGGACAAGGTCGGGGTGGGTGTGTGAGAAATTGGGAAGGGAAAGTATGTGCATATGTGTGTGTGTGGGGGTGTTGGAAGGAGGCAGAGAGATGCACATAGCTCAATACGTCGTCTGTCTGGCACTGCTGTGACTACCAGCTGACCTGCTAACACCGAACCACAGGCTTTCTGACCACCATGACATTGGAGCTGGGGAGGAAAGAAGGCTTCGAAAGCAGCAGCTCATTTCAAACTATTGCAACAGATAATAATGAGCACTCTGATTTATGACTCCCAACTTGTGACAGCATCATTTACAGGGTTCTGCTGTGGATGTAGCTATTGTCTGCGTATGTGCACGTGGGTGGTTGTGTGCGTGTGCATGTGTGTGAGAGTTCCCTGGGGATAGGCTGGGATGAGGCAATGATTGAAAAAGTTTTAGAAATCCTAAAATAAATGTTTCCTGTCTTTGTTTTGGTAAACTTTATATTTACATTTATGCAATTTTGACAAGACAGTTTTGATAAAATGAGACTGACCAGGCAGAAAAATCTGTATAGTCTGTGTAATTTTGCAAACGTGAACTCCCCATGCTTATAGTTGAATTGTAATGTGCAGCCTATTCATGCACATGTCAGTCATTGAATAACTAGTCCATGAGGCCATGCATGTTATCAATTTTAAGTACACAGGTGTAGGAGTGTACTACAACAACAGTTGAGCATCACGGCAAAAAACAAATACATCTTGTTGAAATAACACCAAAAATGTCTCTCCTCTATCCTGACATTAAAAATCTAGCAAAGAAAATATTAAGATTCTTTATGGCTTCAATCCATATTCTTGTCTTGGCCTTTGTATCACACATGAATTAAAATAGGCAGACCCTCCTGTACAGTAGATTTCATTAAACTTCTTGCAGTACAATGATTATGCGTAGGCCAAAATTAATGTTTTCATTTCCAGAAGATTTAACATATAGTAGGCTCCACTCAACTGCTACATCCCTGAGCACTAACATTACACTTGAGCAGTAAAGGCAATTAGTGAGTTCGACTCACTAATGTGTTGGAGAACATTCAGACGATAAAAGAGCTGAATTCATGTTATGTTGCTGATGCTGCTGGGCAGCAGCCTCCTTTGCTACGGGTAATGGCTTCTGTAATGGGCTATTGCATTATCCTTGTAAGGTTTTATGGAAATGCAGGGTTTGGATCAAATGAGCCTGTTGTCTTAAATGTGTGTTTTCCATCACTTGAAACTGAGACAGCAGGGTTGTTAATATTCCTTAAGCTTCTCCAAAATCACCCGCAACACTGAGGCGAAAAGAGTTGCAGTTGGCTTTGAAGGGGCAGAGGAGGTAAATGTGTGGGAAGTTCTGCCAGGTACACTGGTGTTGGACTTGTGAATTTGGGACATGGGACACCTAGGGACACATCCACTCTGCTTAGACATGACCTGTGGCTGAATGGAAATGATACAATAACGCTGTCAATTATTCAGTAAAAGGTGGAGTTTTTTGTGTACAGAGCTTGAGGCTGTCGCAGTGCGTTTAACATGTGTATGATGAAATAATGCATCCTATGTGAAATTGTTTTCAGCAACATTTAAAAAAAAAAAATCTTCATGCACAGCAGCCATCCAAACCAAAATTGATAATATCAACCTTTTTATCCAAGAGTACAACTAATTTCACAATATATATTAAAAAAATGGCCTCTGACTTAATGAATAGATGTCTTTTAATAGTGAAACAGTCAAGATTTAGGTGTTTGGGTGCGCTAAAATCAGCAATGCCTAAAAGTCTGTATGCAGTTGTGAAAGCTCACTTTTTGGCATTTGTTACCTCTGTTATACCACTGCAGCTGCTGCGGCTGTTACTGTAAACCTTTATTAGCCGGCTTGCCTGCCAACAGTTCTACCATCACTTCTGGACAGTTCTGAGAAGGGATATAATCGATTTAGTGCTGTGCTTCTTGCTGCTGCTTCAAATGCCACTTCAAGTGAGCTTTCCTCTCTGTGCCGGCAGCCCGGGACCACAACAGCTCTACCAAACTTCTCCTGATGTTGTCGAGACACTCAGGGATCACTTCTTTGCTTCACCAAGCAAGCTGCTTGTGCAAACGAGCCTATTGTGCATCAGTAGTCAGTTGGTGTATGTTTGCTTGGTGGTATCAGTTACATGTGAGGCTGCCTATGTGCATACGTACGCTGGCTGTGAATTTCTGAGTGTATGCAGCTGCCTTTCACCTGTGCAAAGAAGGTGCATTGGTATTGAGAATTATTTTCTTTTTATGTTAATCCTAATCTTGTTTTGGTTGTACTTTGCCACTGTGACAGAAGATGTTTTCATGCTGCTGATTTACCCATAGTCGTGAATTGTGGCACGTGTTTGAGTATTTTAAGTGTTGTAGGCTGAACTGGTTCTTCACATATTCTTCTTCATGATTTTGCCTGTTTTGTGGAAGTTTCCTTTTGACTCAGTGCAAATTCAGGTCTCAAGTGGAGGATAATCTGTTGTGGTTTCATGGATGAAAGTGTTATATATGCACGCAAACCCATCTACAAGTAGTGGCATCCATAAATCCATCCATCCATCCATCCATTCATCCATCTTCTGCCACTTATCCAGGATTGGGTCATGGTGGCAACGCAGTAGCCCAGACTTCCCTCTCCTCAGCAACATTTTTCAGCTCCTCCTTAGGGGATCCCAAAGCGTTTCCAAGCCAGATGATGTTTATAATCACTCCAGTATGGTCTGCATCTACCACTGGGTCTCCGGTCAGTTGCATGCGCCCAGAAAACCTCCAAAGGAGGGCACCCAGGAGGCATCCTGATCAGATGCCTGAACCATCTTAACTGGCTTTGGATGCAAAGGAGCAGCAACTCAACTCGAGCAACTCGAGGGTGAAGTGGTGGTGGTGGTATTCTCTATTTTGGCTTTATGACAAACTCATCAATGCAAACATAGGATAGGTTCTTGTTTTCTACACACATTTCAGCTATTATTGCATTCAAAAACTATAGTATCTCATAAATGCTGAGCTATTGGTCTGTTTTACACCGCAGTTGCAGTCAGCTGTACTCAGCCTTGTTGAATGGTCTGTTCACCCTGTGCTTATTGCTGCTACATTTCATAGGAAGGTCTTGGATGACCATGTGGTGGTTGGTGCCCATCCCACACATAACAGAATCTGTATGCAGTGAAGTTCTAAGAGAGGAAATTAGCTTTGCCCGACCTTCTCCATACTGGTCTTCGTGTATGTTTACAGGAAGTGGCAAGGTCAGAGCCTTGATTCCAAATACCAACACTGTCCGTGATTATAATATCACATAACTCTAAATCCATTCCTCATAAGCGGGCTTTCTGAATTGATTTCAGAATGCATTAGAGCAAATTCCTTCTGACATAATCGATAGGTGTCTGTATTAGAGGAACAATGAAGATTTAAGTGTCCATGGGATCCACAAGCTCCCTCGTATATCTCGTACGCAGCACCTTAAAGTCTACACTCAGCAGCTCATGTATGCAGATCATATTTCAGTCATATTTCATGGATTGACTTGAGCAGGACAGATAATCGTAGCTGAGAGTGATTGGCTGGGAAGACTAATCCACCCACCCCCCCAACAATATTCAGATTCATTGAATGCTTGGATTATATTATATATATTATTATGTATTTATAGGGTGTGACAAAAACAACTTAAACAATTTAGTTTGTACCTTTGTAATTATGATATAACGAGTTTAGTCTCTCATGTCACTTCATGCTTCATTTAAAACATGCTATCATCATCGCTTTGTGTGATTTTCCTGATGTTGGACTATTCCTGCTCTGAAACCTATTTTACCAAGATTGTTATAGCAGAAAAAACACAGATGTAATGAATGACTCCTGCTTCGCCGTCTTTCTTTAATAGGACACTTGATGGAAGCATTGTAAAATATCTGCCATGATAAAGACACCGTCCTGAGCAATATACTCAGTTTTACAGTGCCAAGCATTTAATTATGCATTAATTAACTTCTTTTGCACTATTATTTGGGATTTGCATAGCATAGAGCTCCTTCAGGTACACTTGTGTTGAGCCTTAAAGCCTGCATTAATTTATTATTTGGCCAATTGGGGGCAGCTGTGTAAGCGCAGCATTGACATGTTATCACCTTTTAATGTGATATGGCAAACAGTTGTCTATTTAGTGACCCCTTTCACATTCTCTACATGGTGTAATTTAATCCATTTCAGTATCAAAATATTGTTTATAGTAGCCTGCTCTCGACTCAGAAGTTCACTGTGCCCGGGCTTGAATTTAACTAGTACTCGACTAAGGTGGGCTTGAATATCAATGAGCAGCCATGGCTTCTTGAATATAAATTATTCAGCATATTGGGGACAAAGCTTTCGAGCCCTCTCCCTCAGGAAGTGGACGTACCCCAGGCTGCGCTCACCGAACAAGTGTCACCACAGAATCCATATCATACCATAACACTGCAACCAATCTGTTCGCTCATTTCAATCAGCCGTGTGTCTCGGCCTGCTGGGAAAGGATGGCTCTATTCCCAGCTCTCTGTCCAAGGCCCCCCTTTGTCTTCTCAGGTACAGAATATGCCTTTTGCTCATCTCAGGGGAAGCAATTAGATTTAGGCTCGCTGTCTCCCCTTAAGCATAACCATCTATCACCTCACAGTAGTTAATGTTATGTGCATTTAAATGTAAGCGTAAGCCCATTTGGCTGATGACCAGGGACAAATCATTTGCATATGATGTATGTAAATTCATGACACTTACTGTATGTCATAGCATAAATAAAAAGATTGCTGTGAGCGGTGCTGACAAAAATTCCACTGCAGCCATATTCTGGAAGACATTAACACTGCAGTAATGAATTCAGGGTAGTAAAGTCTGTGTGCTGTCCTGTGGTATACATCAGCTTAAACCTAACACACCAGTACAGAGTTTTAAAATCCGCCCACATTTGCCTTCCAGATAGACTGATCTGCCACATCATTTTGATCTGTAATAACATCATAAGTATGTGGCATTCATAGCTGTCTTCCTAATTGAAATGTAGCTCACACAGAGATCAGAGGGCAGGGACAGGTGCAGGACAGTGCTCCTGGAGCTGGGAGTTTTAGGGATATTTCTGATTTACATCTCAGCAGAGTGTATGATATGACGATATGATGCTTGAACTTTAAAACTTTTCTAACTGCTGCTGCCTGGAACCTGTTGAGGGTAAAAATCTTCTTAGAACTTGTCCGAGCATTGAGGTGTGGTTGAGGCATCATGTAATTGAGGATGTCTCATTTTGGCATTTTGGATTTATAGCAGCAAGGATGTAGTAAAACAATTGGTCACATAAATTCTATTGAAGATGTGACAGTCTTTAATTCTGAGTACTTGTTTTTAGGCACAAGAACGTCAATCAGCCCATTCACAAATTTGGTCCAGACTGAAATATCCAGAACAACTTTTGGATCAACGACCATGGAATTTTCCGCTGATGCTCAGGCACCCAAGAGGACTGAGCCAACTGGCTTTGGTGATCCCCTTCCCAACCAGCAGGTCAAATTTTTCACTTACCCAGTAAAATATCTCAACACCTACTGGATATATTGGCACAAATGCTTTCCTTTCGAGCAATCATGAGGTTGACATGAGTGTTTTTGAGTGAAATATCTCAATATCTCTCACAAATACCTGATGAATTGCCATGTAATCTAGTAGAGATGTTCCCTTGAATTGTAATAACCTGCCACCATTAAGTCAAATTTTGAATTAATTACTTAGCTGCAAAACTAATGACGCTCCCATAAGCCTCAGATATACTTTGTGCATAGTGCTATTTAGTAAATTTTAGCATTTTAAAATACTAAGCTAAGATGAAAAAAACAATTAAAAAAACATAGGAAAAGTAAACAATACTGTGAATCTGACAAGATTTTCAATGTCAGCTTTTGGTGTTTCACAGTTTTTATATTTGGTGGAGTAGAAACACTTTAGTCGTTACCAAAAAAAAAAAACATTAATTATTTAATAGCCAGCCCCTCTCTCGCAGAGAAGTTCTTGGCAAATTGAAACTGTAGATTTTTCTGATTGTGACACTGATCTGGGCATGTAATGTTAAGTGTGTGTGTGTGTGTGTGTGTGTGTGTGTTGAAGGCTTTCATGTGTTTGAAGAGGCTCAAGGAGGATGATCAAAGACATCCACCATCCACTGTAAATGCAGAGCAACCAACATCTTTGACTCCTCTTCCTCTGATACTTGGACAAAAACACACACATATGGTCCTCTGTGTTGAACCAAAAGCCACAGTGTCTTCCAGCACTCAACTCACTCATTCACTCTCTCTGGTCCACAGAGCGGTCCTCGCTCTCCTCTTCCTCCTCCCCCTCCTCCTCCTCCTCCTCCCACCCCCTTTCACACTCTGTTGATCAGCTCAGGAAAGGGAAAGTGCTTGCGTGAAACCTGAGGATCACTTGCAGACTGAGGAAGCAAAGAGAGCGTGCACATCGAGCTTTAGCCTGTAAGGTAAGATGATGCTCAGAGGGACAATTGATAACAGTTAGGACCTCGATTTCTGTGCATTGGAGTATACAAATTTGAGAGCAAACCAGAAGCCCTCAAGCGAGAGTGTCTGCATGATGTGTGATCTGATGATGTCTGAAACTTCTGCTCTTGAAATGGGACCTTTAGGGGGGAATGTAATGATAGTGCTGAAGGAGGTAGGGTATCGCTAGGTCATGTTTTATTTAGAAGTGTCAGAAAATCATACATGTTTTGACTCTGGGATGATTATCTGGAGACAATCAGGATGTTTGCTGGTTTAATTGTAAAGTCTATTAGCGAAAGAATTGTTGCATGCCAGTTTGCATTAAGACAATCTGCTTGTTGTGTTTACTTTTACCATCACTCGTCCCAGAATGGCCGGAGGAATAACTTGGCTTCTTGAATAACACTGGTTCCAAAAGGGCACGCTGAAATGTCTTGCATTTCATTATGACCATGTATAACTGGAGGCAAAAAAAACCCATCCCACATTAGCATATCTTCCCAGGTGTATTCAGTGAGCTTGTAACATTTTTTTTTACTCTGTTGTTGTTGTAGTTATTTGTGTTTGAATGTTTACCAGAGGCTGTTCAGGGGTCATCATTTGAATTATGAGGCTAATGATAATCGCCTCTGTGTTACACTTTAGAATTACATTTATTGCAAACTCACAGCCCTTTGAGAAGTACCCACTTGATTAGTCCTGTATCTGTCCAGGATTAACTTACAAATAATGCCACACTGTATTTCAAAATAGACAATTTGCAGCCATGTGTACACCAACCAAGAGGACCCAGTGGAGGGAGGACCTGCAGCATTTCCGTAAAGACCACGGCTTCTCCAAGAAAGTCCTGCTCAACTGCTGCCTGGTGCGGCGCATCATCACCTGGGCCTCCCCAAACCCTAAAGGTACAAAACCCACCAATTTTTTTTATTGGTCCAGATAAAAGCTACACAGAACCAAGGTGGTGGTGAGTGTGAATGCAATCTGGATGGCTCTCATTTATACTGTAGGATAATTGGTTGTCAACTTCTTAGGCGAGTCAGAGTTGGTCTAGATTTCTGTTGAAGAAGAGATCTCAAGAGACTGCTTCATAAAAAAAAAAAAAGGTTGCTGGTAAGATGAATTGCTTTGGTTAGTGATTACAGCTGGTGTCCTTTTAAATAATGAAAAGTAGGTTACCTTCACAATGAGAGTGAAGGACTAATGAACAATTTTTCCATGATACAAAACTGACATTCGAACAGGCACGGAAGGATTCTTATGTTTGATCTTTGCAGCAAAAAAGGACTGTGTTCTCATGGCTGTGTGTGGTCAATGCTCAGATAGCAGATGTGATGTGTGAAACAAACACTTGTGCAACAGCAGCATTTTTCATAGGAAAGGATCAATTTTGCATAAAGACAAGGGGAAATTTACTATGCTGAAAGTCAGTTAGAAAAACAATGACCCCCCCAAAACATAGTCAGGAGAAAGTTGTTACTTAAGCTAAGGAAGTGAACTAAAGGAAGTTCCAGGTAAACGTCTGGGGAATATGAGTTGCACAGTGTGCACTTAAAGCAGAAACGAATGAGTGTAAACTGATTACACATATGCGAGATTGGATTTAACAGTAACACAATACAGCCATTAAATGTACTATGAACCTGAGATTTAACAAGACTAAATGGAACAAAAGCACAACGTAGTGCAGAACGTACTCAGTCCAAAAAAAATGCTCATTTAAAACATATAATGTGGTATTGATCTCACCTTTATAGACACAGCAGAATTTATGATTTTTCAAGATTGAAAAATGATCACAACAGCATTTCACCGTGAGTCACAGGCGACAGCTCCAGTAAATTCATTCACTTTGGACCTGGATCGATTGATTACTTTTCAGGTTATATTTTCACAGTGTCCACCGCATGGCCTTATAAAATAGGATTTATAGCTACACCTCCTTGCCACTGGAACAGGGAACATATCAGGCAGTAAAACACAGAGGGAAAACACTAGGCTGTCATTGGCCAAGGCCAATAGGTCACATTTAGATAGACACCATTTTTTATTATTCAATAGGACATTTTTTCAAAGCACGAAATGAACACAATTTGATTTGACTTGGTCTGTGCACTTAACTCTGTTTCTGTTGTATCTTGAGTGTATATTTGCTGGTGGTAGCAGTGAGCAGTAAAAAGTTGTTGCTGTTCATTAGCTACACTTCCTTAGTCCCCATGATTGTGTTATAGCTCAGTGACACGTGACATCACCATAAAACCGGGAGCTTTTTTGTAATCGTCAGGTGCTGTTCCACATCGATATGCTTGTCAGATAAATGGATTGTGTTTGGGTGTGATTTAGGGTGCCATTAAACAGTCATGAATGTCACTGTGGGGACTAAATGACATCTGCAGTGAAGATTTTTCTGCAGGGGGAAAACAACAACAGAAAGACTCCAAAACAGCTGTTCTTGTCATGAATAAGAGAAGAGAAATTATGCATATTCACCTTTTTGCAGAAAAAAAAAAGAACGCTTTCTCATTCTCTATCGATTATATCAGGTGCAGGTGCAGTTTCGAGATCACATAATCAGTATAGTTTCTTCTTGTTAGCCCCTGGTTGGCCCCTGTTTGTGTGTCTGCGTGTGTGCAAGTGTGTGCACCTGCACGGTTGTCATTTGAATCTATCTCTGTAATAACGCGCGAGCTGGCGGCCGCAGCTGGAGCCACACCGGGACCCAGGTGTTTCTGTCAGGCCCATTTTGAATTAGACAGCATTTGTTCAGACTTTCATTCCTTTCACTGCTCTCTTTTCATTTGGAACATACTGCCTCCATCCCAGGGCAGGCTGCAGTTTCATACCACCTTAAGTTGGAGCTCAGGAACACATGGGTAAACTGCACTAAAGAAGACAGTAACTCCTCCCATTGTTTAGATATGAAATCAAACTTCCACCTGACCAATACAATCTTTTTTTCTTTGTCTGATGCCTGTACTTAATACAGACATAAAAAAAACATCAGACAGCTCAAATGATTACAGTGGAAATAATTTAAGTTATTTTGCATTTTAAGCCTTCTCTCTGAGCATATGTTTGTTCGTAGGTGTTCTCGTCATCAGGTGACGTCTCAAACTAATAACGCTATCTCCCTGTGTCGCCCAGAATAACCTCCCAGCATGCATGCGTTCACACTATAAACCTGCCAGGTGGCAATCGTACCCTCCGGATGTCGGTGCAGTCTCCAGAAAATGAACACGCTCGCTAAAGCAGGTGTTTCTAGAAATACACGAGCCTCACGTTGTGCCCACGGGACAGACAGTCTGCTCTGAGGGAGCATTTTACATCCCCGCTGTCTCTGTGACGCACTCAAATGGGTCACTTGTTTTATCTACTGAGGGACATAAAGACATGTGCTACCTTTTGTCCCAAAATGTTTTAGCCTGTTTATGGTTTAGATTTCATGCAGTCCATTGATAATTTACTGTCAAGTGTTGTTGAACAAAGCTAACACTCAAGAATTCAGACTTTTTTACTCAACACTTTTGTTATTGTGATCCATTCCTGTGTGTCATACTCACAAACAACTGTTGATTTTATCGGAGGCTGCGTTTTATTTTTAATTTATATTGCAGTTTGATGTAAGATTTTCTATTTGTTTGAGACCCCCTACAATAAATCTGTGCTTTTATTGTAGACACCTCATGTTAAAAATCCATCATTGCACCACATCTTTCCTGCCAGGAGAGGGCAGCAAGCTACAGAATAAATGAATGGCCAACATGATGTACTGTTTGCTGCATTCACTTTACAGGCAATGCCTTGAATAATATACAGTTTAATCAAACAATGAATAAATTCATTCTTAAAGACAATATTACATCCTATACATTTCTGAACTTCTGCACCATTTGCTGCAGCAGTGCCTGAAACGCACCAAGTAAACAACACTGAGTCTGTAGGCCCTTTAAATGTGACAAATGTTGATTCTTAATAATGCATCATGTTGCAGTTGTTTACCTAGATTATATAGGAGCGTGGGCACCATATCAACACCAGTACAGTCCAATAATAATCCAATACAACAGCCCTGCAAGATGGCACCCCCCTCCCCCTCCGAACGCGTCACGTGTCTTTTAACACTCAGGTGGTGATACTGTCATAAATTCTGTGAATGCACTGCACTGCAGTAGTAATTCAGTGCCCCCGAATGCACTCACTATAGCTGGGATGTGTCTCTGTGCTGATAGGCACAATATTAAAATATGTTGACAGGCATGCTGCATATGAATATGGATGCTTGACTTGCTGTGTTGTGATTGGACATTCAACAAATGGTGTAGAGTAGGTGATTATTTTTCTGTTTGAGAGACAGCGGTTTGATTACTGTGCTACTTGGTTTCCTTCTGTTTGTTTTACTGTTGAAGAAGTCGATAATTCAAGGATTGATCTTCATGCTACATACATTCATTCAAATAGAACATGATGCTCAATGGAAAATCTACAGTACATTGCCATATAATTCCCAGCTTAGCCAGCACACCTTAACCTTTCTGGCTAATGCTTCCCTCTGACCTGCACCAGATGAATGTAGCTTTAGACACGCAATCTGTACATGCTGTTTCTCAGTTTTTTCTTATATATATCACCTTGCACCCCCTACTCTCCATGGCTTTACCACCTTGAGACTGAATACCAGGGTCATGTCCTTTAAACAGCACAGAAATAGCCTGAAAATTGATTTACTTAATGTTTTGGCCTGGTCAACAGGAATGGATCCTCATGGGGAAGTTGTGAATTCAGTTGCACATGTTCTTCAATCCATTTTTCTTGCGAGACCAAAAACCCCTGGCTTTTTGAATTCTACACACGACAAGACGTCTTTGTGATAACTTCACGTCTAAATCCCACCGCTTCTCCTCGCTGATTTGAATTTAATTGCTGAGAGTTTGCTCACAGTGTGATGCCACATCCAGCAGTCTGACACCATGGTGGGAAGCATTGCTAAAAGGACCCTTAAACCTTGAGAAATGATCCCAGTCATCATGAGGCTCTATTTTGGAGAAGATGTTAAATATCATTAAGAGCGTCCTGGGGTGTGTGTCCTTGATGAGTGTAATTCTCTCCAGTTGTTATAGTGGGAGGGAATGCTTGGAATCAGGAATCACAAATTGGACAGTTGCTTTAGGTCATGTGTCCGCTTTCGGAAAAGCATCTCGCTTTCCATTTTAATGTGTTTTCCCACTTGGTCAAGAGTGCAGGCCTCTGTAGATGCAAGGTGGAAATGGGAAAAGGCAATGATGGATTAGAGGGGAACTTGAGGCAGCGTGCAGCCTCTCACTTCGGAGGAGAGGGGAAGAAGAGCGATTGCCCGGGGGCCGCTGGCTGGCTGCGGTGCAGACATGTCCCACTGTTGTCATTCATTTGATTCATATGTTGTGAAAACGGTTGGTGGAGAATGAGGGGGAAAGGATCCAGCAGTGATACCTCTCCATGACATTAATCTTATTCATAGCACCAGCTAGTACTGATGACAGCCGGAGAGAAAATACTGCACGCTGTTTACAACTAAGGGCTCAAATGATGATGGCGAATTTGTTGAAATGCAGTGTTTCCCATCTGCATACTGGAAATCTTGCTTATATTTCGCTTGCAGAAGTTTGGATGTAATGGCATGTTAGTTTTAGTCTGTTCTAAACAATGTTTTTTATATTATCCTCCAGGGACACTGTATTCTACAATTGATTAGTGCATTTCTGTCAGTGTGAAACTTTTTCCAGTGCGGACAATGAGCACATTAACATCATTTCTTCATGAGCAACAGAAAAGCTTTTTTGCTGGTCATTGTGCAATGCAGTTAATGCTCTCCCTAACAATTCTATAAATGGCTCAAATATCACCCAGCTGAAGCACACATGATTCAAGAGGCACTTTCCATTATGTCACACAGCAGTGAGCCTGGCGTTCCCTTTCTCAGGCACGGGCACGACCCGCACGTCTCTGTTGATAAACAGGGATTAGCAGCTAATAGCCAGGGATTAGTCGGAGAATAGGCGACCCCTGCAAACCATGTTGTTTGCAAAACACCTTGGAGTAGCCTGTTGACAGACAATAACTCTCACACTCTCAACCTGTCCATTGGATACGGCTAACTGAGATGCCTGGTGGTCCAACACGTGACCACGCTGGTCCTCGTTGTAACCAAGCCGGGTCCTTTTGTCCGAGCTATACCAGGAACTCATTCTACACATCATGAAATATGCATGTGTTGCCACATGCAGGTGTTTTTCCACAGACTTGGTAACTCTTTGTTTTTGAGCCACGTGTGAGTCTATGGACCCCTTTAGTGCTGAACCAATTAGTTGATCAACAGAAAATCAATCAACCATTCATTTAAATGTTTAAGTCCCTTGTCAGATGATAATGAGAAATAGGGCTGCAATGAATGATTGTTTTGATTGTCTATTCCAACCCTCGATGGTATTCAGCTATCATAGTCGATTAAGAAAACCATCATGTATTCACATTTTAACAGTAGAAACCAGTCAATTGATATTTTTGTTTAAAAATAACTGGATGAATAACTGATTATCAGACTTGTTGCAGCTAAGTTTTCTGTCTAGAGACTATTCCAGCAATTTAGTATTTCCCTTCCACAAAGTTGTTAAACTTGTGAGAGATTAAAGAGAAAAGAGTCAAAATCAAAGCAGCAGAAGCTTAAATATCCTGACTTTAATACAGAGTAGAGATCAAGCTCCAGAAACACTGGAACCAAGATAACCCATAGTGCAATCATATCTTGTATTGGACCCTCCCATTGATAAAACCCTGAAGATGTGTCTCACTATTTTTTTATTCTTTACTCTGAACTTTAGAAACAGCAGTTGAACTTTTCTGGAGGTTTTGATCATGTCACACATATTTTCATCAGAAAAAGTAATTCTACTTCTACAAGTACTTCTACAGTTCCATGACAAGTGGGCAAACTTACTGATGAAGCTCATGTTATAGGATCGTAAGCTCCAGAACACTGGCTAAATGGACCTAATGGTCAGATTGTTGTCATCTAAATATCTTTTGGTTTTTCTGGACAGTTGGTCAGACAAAACTTGCCTCTTCGTGGGAGATTTTCTCACAGTTTTTAAACACAACCATTAATTTATTTAAAAAATCAACAGATTAAATGATGATGGAAAGTCGCAGTTAGTCGCAGTCAAGACTATCAGACAGCAAAGTGTCTTCAATTAGGTGATTCTGTTCCTGTGTAATGTAGCAGGAAACACACCAGGCTCCTAATCTAGCTGCAGACTATTACATTAGTCTGGGAAAAGTTGGTGCAGAGTTTTGAATGTCATTAATCATCAACTGCTTCTGCATAACTAATTTTTATCCTGGCCACCTTATTTCCCTCACCCTTCCTCCTCTGTCCTCTCGTCTGCTGGTGATACAGCCGTCTGCTGGTAACCTACTTCAGTCAAGTGTTTGTATTCTAGCAGCGGCCTGGCCCCCTCTATAAATAGGCCCTCCTGATTGATACCCGGTACAGTGAAACCTCGTAAGCCTTTGGCTGCCGCGGGGCAGAAATGACTTTCTTGTGTCTGTGTCACTCGGCTTTAACACACCTGTCCCTGTCACGGCCTAATTTATCTCCCCTGGCTGTTTGTCAGGCAGCATCCAAGCAGCAGGCAGAGCTTCAATGCCAGGCCTGAAAGACCATGCAAGTTCATTCATATTCCCCAATGAGATGGCGTCTATTAAGGTGTGATGTATTTAATGTTCACCATGAAGGATAAGCATCTCTGGCCTACTGTAATTAGGTATTTCTAGTTATTTTAATGCTTTAAGCAAAGTCATTTTAAACTAACCTGCAGCAGTTGGTTTTGGATGCACCTCTGCTAATTAAAATAACAGTATACATGTCTAGTCTATGTGACAGATGTGCACGATTAGTCGACCACTCTGTCCTCAGACCTCAATTAGAATATAGCTGAGTAGAAAAAACAATCGACAAAAGATTCTGGACACCAAAAAATAGAAAATGGAAGCCCAGTTAATAATTGTGATTATAAAGAAAATTAATCACTTGGAATAAATTGAAGGACTGTAGTCACCATAAGCAGCAGGAGCAAGCTACAGAAACTTTATCACCAGGAAATCTAAGGGAAGCAATGTCATAAAGCAGTGTTTTTGACAGCTAACATATTGGAAAAAAAAAGATTAGAAATGCCCATGTGCAAGATTTGTATTGCTGATTTTATCATTAAAACACAGCTTTAATAGGGAACACCACCAATCGGCTTAGGGCATCTGTATCACAATCTATCATGAATTCTTACTTTGACTGTAACGTAGCATTTTTTCATGACAAACATGTCACGTGACATGTTAGTGACAAGCTTGAGCGCGAGGTGTGGGCACTGTCCCAGATGGCTGCGTCTACCTGTCACTGTTTGAACAAACAGAAATAAGATTGAAGTCCTCCTGGGAACATCCCATTGAAACTGCCATCCAATAGTACACCTGTCTGCATATTGGTCCCAAATGCCACTGTCTCAGGATTGCACAATAGACATGTGTCATCATTGGACATGCCATTTTGTGATATGATGTGGTTGGCGTGCTGCTTAATTGACATTTGCTGAATAATGAATGTGTTCGTATTTGTTCACACATTCCTTAACTTTTTTCTTTCTCTTACTTCAAGCTCATTGGGTTTTTAAGTAAGTTAGAAATTATTGTTATTCATGATGTTCAAGTCACATCAAAGCTGTGCAGAAAAAGTGGATTGATTAGTTAGTTTAAACACTTAACATGGTTAAAAAGCAACAGGATTCAAAAGAGAGCATTTTTTCTTCATTGATCGTGAACTCAGTTTGAAGGTGCTTGAATAAATTCTGAAGTTATAATACACCAGAATTAACTGTCCTGCTACAAGAGTTTTAGTGTGCTTCACATTTGCTTATGTTAAGACAGCAGTTAAAAGCTGTTCTATGGCAGGAAGATCTTTGACATTTACAGCTTTACTAATTGAGATCATGATTTTTAATTGAACCAATAGCACTGCAGTAAAACTAACCCATTAGGAAGCAGAAGTCCTGGAGGCTGTATTGATTCAGAATTCAAAACAGGACGCAGTCATTAGACAAGACTGACTGAAAGTGATGTAAATGTTTGTTTGACGGCGACTGCCTCTCAGCTTTCTTTTAACCTTTGCCTTAGCTCTAATTGCAGCTTTTCCTTTTAAAAAGAGCCATATTTGCTTTGCGCTCCTGAGTCAGACCAAAATGAATAATTAGATAAATTTAACTTTGCAACTTCTTTTAAGAAAGCAAATCACCACCTGGGTAACAGAGGAGATTGACTGGCCTCTGTTTATCTCCCCTATCTGTCCTATACTCTGTCATGCACACACTGATGCAAACAGAAAGCTCTGTACTGTTGCTGGATTTCATCTGAAAAAAAAAAAAAATAGCAAGAACCCACAAACTGAGCAGGAAAGACTGAAGCACAAGTTGTTGTAATGTGAAAGGCATTTTGAGTCCAAATGCTTTCAAAATACAAATCACATTCTGGGTGGCTTAGAGAGAAAAAGTCTTGCCTTCTAGGGGGGTTTAACACTGCTGGCATTTAAATGCTCCCGCAGTTTTACCTGTTCGGAGCTCCTTTATGTGCCAATATCCTGCAGCTGAGCCTGTGAGGCTGGTGAGCAGGGTTAGATACTGTGGAAGTAAAGCAGACCACTGCAGGCAAGAGGGACGTTTTGAGCCGATACATGGTGGAAGGTGAAGAATAGAGATGGGGAGAGAGACGTTCGGGACAATAGAGAAGTCAAGAGAGAATGGAGGAGAGTAATTAGCAGGAGAAACAGTGGAGAGAATAGATAAGGACAGCGCACGTACAGGAATAGAGACAGATGGCTGAAGGTGGGAGCTCTGTCCGAAATGCCAGAGAAAAGTTACATTTTACAGTTTGAAGCTGGCAGGCTGCAACACAATGAAAACCTGCTCCTCTGAGACACCAGCAGAAATCTGTTGAACAGACTGGAGTCTGCAGCAGCCACACTGATAAACCTGGACAGTAACTGAAGCACCACACTACCTCTTATATTAGACTTTGCTGAAACATTAATAAGAAGAAAACATTAAGAGGATGAAGGCGATCAAGTGCCAAAACCTCATCCTCTTCTTTACTTATTCTTTAAGTATTTCCAGTTTAGGCAATAATTTTGCAGATGTGTTTGAATTTATGAAGCATATTAATTATTTATGAATGCTTGTGCTGCTTCTGTTTTGACTGCAAACATTTTAGAAGTTTACCTTCCTTTGTGAAAGAGCTCACCTTCAGTGGTTTTCACTTCTGACCTTGCTGCTTTGATGTGGAAGTGTACTCCAGGGTGTGTAGGTGCGCTGTGACATCACTGTTGGGTGTGGTCAGAGCTGAAACCGGCTTTCAACTGAAGAGGTTCTAGCGCGATGTTAAGTTGTTTTACAGCCATGCTGGTGGGTCTGTGAAGCTCGACTTTGTTGTGTGTTAAGCTAAATGCTAACATCAGCAAACTACCATGCTTACATGACAATGCTGCGATGGTAATGTTTGTCATCTTCGATTACTGTGCTAATATGCTAACAATTGCTAATTAGCACAAGGCTGATGGGAAAGTCATTCTTTTTGCTGGTATTTGATCATATTTTTTACCTGATTATGGCACAAGAGTCAGGGCATCATCAGGGTGGGTAGTTTTCAATCTTTTGGGAACCATGAATGTGTACGAAGCACCTTGCAATCCATTCAGTAGTGACTGATATTTTTTCAGTGTTGAGAGAAGTGGCGTTCAGTTCAGCATCAAGAATTACATCTTTAGGATTGCTGGATGGGATTTTATAGGTAGAATGAAATAATGTCTTGGAGTCAGAATCTAACATATGGTTTGCATTGACAATAATATTTAAAAATTTCAAACATTACTTATTTGTTATTTAGTCTTATATTGGACATACAGTATAGATTTTTGTCAGACTGAAACACGCTTGATCAGTTTCCCTTGAAACACCAGCCAGTGACTTGTGCCTTGATCGACCTTGGAGAATAACATCTCTTATGCTGTCATATAACTTACTGTGAAGGAAAGCTCACTTTGTCACCTTTATGTCACAGTAAAGGTCCTTTTCTTGGTGTGCAACCGGAAATTGGTGTCTTATTAGTTCCTTGGCAGCATTAACCCGATCTGGAACATTCTTTTTAAATGGCACTTCTGGGTTTTTCTCAGTTTCACAGAGAACAAGGTTGGGAATTTCTCACCCATGCAGCTACACATTAAGGGCAGCCTCTATATTTGCTGCTCCACTAATGGCACCAGACCCATTTGTTCTCACTCGAGGGTAAAACCGGGAGTATCAGTGCTCCCAGTGGATGAGGCCTATCCTTCTTAAGTAACTGTTGTAGTTTGTGCGTGTCGGTCTATCGGCAGACGCGCACCCTGCAGAAAATTAGGTCAACAAACCACACCAGGCCTCCTGCAAGAAACCAAACAAAATGAGGTCATGGAAAAGAGAGGGCTCTCAGCTGGCCTGCAGAGCTTTTTAGCATGGCACAATATACGCTTTGTTATGACAGTTAACTCCGTCTCAACACTAACAGAGTCACTCGCCAGGATAAATTGTGCTTAAGTAACAGCACCTATTATGGAGTAATAGTAGTTTTTCATGATACCCAGACTGTAGTGTGTGTGTCTAGTTTGGTGCAAAATGTTCAGCATCTTTGCATCATTGAAAGGGCTGTAAGATGGTTGAATAGATGGTTTATATTAGTGACATTCATTACATCATTCAGACATCGAAACGCGTGCAAATGCTGAATGGTCCACGATTGTTTACAAAGATATGTGGACTCTTTGCCAGGAAACCCTGGTTGAAGGAATGGCACCTTTTTGTAAAACAGAGGACATCAGCCTACCGCATAATCCCCTGGTGATGCATTTCCTCCTACTTCTAGGAGTGCTTACTGGCAATCCACTTCTACTGATGAATTTCAAACGTGATGGCCTCCCAGTAATTACAGCGCTAATGATCATTTGTACTGCATGGTGGTGGGTGTAATCTTCCTATTCCCATGGCAGCGACTAAGTTGTTTTATTTTTCTCATCTTCAAGGCAGTCATTCAGTAAATAGCTTTTTGCAAGAGAGAAGAGTGTTGTGCCCACCAGTGTTAAAAGGTTTAAATGAAGCCTTCATGTGGAGCTGCAGAATAAGTGAATTAAATTTTAGTTGATAGGATCTGCATCTAATATTTTAAATGCACTATATTTATTTCCAGCTGCAGGTCAGCATTTTAATGCACAATCTTTGCAGGTGCACAGGTGTTTATCATTTCAGCTCCAAAATAATCTTATTACCAAGAACACCTCTTAATTAATCCATTTTTATATTTATATTTCTATAAGCTGACAGGACAGTGGAATGTATCTTCAAAACAGCAAAGATACCAGAGCTGTGAGGGACATTTCAAGGAAATCAAGTCCCAGCTTGTGTCGCAGAGTAAGGTAATTCTCACACAGTAGTGGGAGGTTGGCACTTTGATTTGCTCAGTGTTTCTTTGCTCAGGGCTGGTTAATAACACAGGCGACCATACAGCAAATCCTAATTGTTCCCAGGGGACTTTACTTTACCGGTGATTTAATGCCAACTGTGAATTTGAATATCGAGGAAGGTTATTTCATACCTACTGTACATAGGCCTCCTCTTTTGATTACTGTAATAATGTGGAGCATGCCTGGAACACATTTCTCTTGCAAATGTCATTTCCAGTGTTTAGAATTTCAAATGTCAGAGTGTAATTTTCCGACTGTTGGGACCTGAGCGCGACACGGCTGTGAGTTACTGTAAATGAAGATGGAATATTTACATCAACCGAGCACAAATACTGATAATGAAATCATTAAGATTAATTAACATCTTGTGTTCAGTAATGACAACGGTTTAAAAAGTTTTGAATATAAAAGAAAAAAAGCCTAATCATCCCCTTAAGGTACATTCTGCCCTATTACACAGATCTCCAATTAAATAAGTCTCCTGGGATAACTGTGGGGAATATAAGAAACAACGAGCGCCTCTCTTTGATCCGAAGCAAATGCTCAAGCATGTGCAGGCTTTTTTTGTGAATACATTCATGTTTTATGGAGCATTTGAATAAACCCATCTTTGATGCATTTATCAAACATTTATTTCTAACATATGAAAAAAGAAAGATGTTTATATTCACATTTTTAAATTGGCTCTTGGGACAGCAATATCTCTTGGTTGCTCAGTCCACTACTTGTGTCCAAACTGAAGTATATCAGCTGTTGCATGGATTGTCATATGATTGTGTATAGACATACATGGTCCCCAGAGGATGAGTCCTGCTTACTTTGGTGATCCCTTGACCTTCTCTGTAGTGTTACCATGAAGTTGACATTGCTGGAGTTCTATCTGTTAGTACCACTAGTATGTCAGAGTTTCCACTTATACAGTGAAATATCTAAATGTCTCATAAATTGGCACACAATATTGAACATACATGCATGATCCCCAGATGATGTATCCTAATGACTTTGATAACCCACTGACCATGAGGGCGACATTTGTGGTCTTGAGTGAAATGTCTTTAAAATTTGGATGGATTGCCATGAAATTTGGTATTGATGCTCATATCTCTCAAAGGAGAACTAATAACCCAGACTTTCCTGAGCGTCATCATCATGATTTGTTTTCTAATACTCATGACTTTCCCATCAGCCTCAGCTATAGTTTGTATTTAGTGCAAATTAGCAAATGATGCTGACACGCTAAACTAAGATTGTGATTAAGCTAAACATTACTCCCAAAACATCTGGATGTTTGCAACATTGTTAGCATTTAGCTCAAAGCACTGTGCTGTCTACAACATGACAGAGCCGCTAGCATCACGTTAGACTGTTGGTCTTGTTAAAGGGGTGAATTAAGATCACATCATATACTGCAGCTGTTGTTTGCACTGGCTTGTCCTGTCAGACAGGGTTCAGTCTGGTTCTGTTCTGCTGTATAATTCTGCCTTGGCTCCTTTTTTAAGTGCTCCCTCAGTTGCTACGCTCTCTGCATGGTCCATAACAATGGCGGTTAGTGGGCCTTTGTGGGTTAGCTCAGAAATATGAAATAAAAAGCGGCCACACAGCAGTAAACCCTATCTCCTGCCTCATATATATTTTTTTCTCCCCTACACCAAAGCTCAGGGCTACCTCTGCCACATTATTAGTGAGCAAACTAAAGGTGGCCTTGGTGAATTTGCTCCAGCACACAAGAGCTCTTATCAATGATTTAGTGCATCAGGATTAATGTTCACACTCCATCCAAACGCTCAGTCCATTCTTCGGTTCGTCGATTTCAGGTTTTGTAGAAAAATCAGTTTTTAAAGACTTTCCAAGGGAGAAAAAAGTCAAAACTGAGACAACATTTTCCTGGCTGTGCTTTAGATGATATAAATCCTATGCATGTACGCTGGTCCTTACTGGCTTTCATCAGCATGTTAACAAGGACTCTACCCCCCTATTGGCTCTGCTTAGCCTCACATTCACTGCTCCTTAGAGATTGAGGAAAGACAGATTGGCTCCTTCTCAGAGAGATTTACATAACCAACTCTCATATGATTACCATATACAAGTAGAGTTGCCCAATTAATTGAAAATATATCAAAGTAACAATATTTAAGCATGTATAAAACAAGTATATTGATATCTTGAGAGAATGAGATGTTTCTGTTTCTCTGAGAAAAAGGTGTTTTGATGCAGCCTCCTAAACAGACTGATCTGCATACAGAGTGCTTGGCCGGAATATCAAGATCGATGCCCTAGAAAATCTGTGAGTTTATTCAAACCCATGATTTGCACAAGATTTGCATCTAATTCCACGCTATCGACAACATTTTGAGCATTTCCATGCTAGAAATGAAAATATGGAGATAAAGCTGTGTCCTCATGTATCATAATTCACCACAATGTCAGTCTTGGAGGAAAACAAATGCATTGTTTTTCGGTGTCAGTATCTTGTAACTCAAGCCAGATTTTTGGAGTCAGCCAGACATGCTATGAATTTTGCTGAAAGTTTCTGAAAGGATTTTGCAATTCATTGTTTTTCCCTTTTGTATTATCTAGGATATTTTTGTGTTTTGGCTTAGGATTATTTCAAAACAGTATTTGTAGCAGCTTTGTATCCATCCTTGAAATAGGTATTTCATATGGATGTTGTGTTCACTGAAATCGTATTTTACATTAAGAGAGCACACACTGCAGCTTTAAAATGAATTGCCAGATGACCTTTACAAGACCCTGTGTTCTTAATAATATGTTGCCAATAAATTGATATATGATCGAGAAGTTTCAGCTATTACGTCCTTGCTCAGAGAAGTGAACAAATCAAAGACGTGAGACATTTCCTTGACATTCAATACTGAACCAAGTACATTTCAAAAAGGGGCAGACCTCTACAGTATATATCCATAATTTAAATGTCATCTACATTTCCCTGGTGCCATACTCTACCGCCTTTTCCCCATTCAGTCACCTCCAGAAAATAGTTTGAGATTCATGATGTCTGTGTCTTCAGAGTGCCATCATATTGAAAGACCCGGCTGGCCCGAGGAACAGTAACTATGGGGGACTGACGCTTTCCAGATCATTATTGTTTTCACTCTGTGAAATCGAATGCTGACCTCTCACTCAATCACACTGAGTGATGAGGTTGAGGAGGAGAGGATGAAGATCATTACTGTCCCTTGGCTTGATGTGTTCTTTGCTCAGACATACTGTTATGTCCTTTTTTTCTTTCACTCTTTCCTGTTCTCACCACCATTCAGTGTCCAAAATATACTCAGGGAGTTCTCAAATGATTCATAAATGAATCTGAGGAAGAGGCACAAAATCTGTCACCAATGTTTTCTCAGTTGGTGAAGATGAGCTCGATCTGCAACATGACAAGTCGGCATTAGTCTTCTTAGCACAATGAATGTGCCAACTGGTGTTCCTGGCTGCATAAAGTGGGACTTGTAGTTATTGGGTCTTGGTTTCCTTTTACTTACTGTTCATCTAACAGATGGAAGCCTCATGCTTTGCTGATCCAGTCTCCTGTCCCTGTGCGACTGTTATGAGTCCCTTTTGTTCCAATGAAATATACACTTATTTAAACATTTCTGCAGCTGCTTTGCTGTGCTCCTGTGTGTATTTCTTGATCTTTTACTGGATTCCCTGCAGTATTTGTGGCTGTTTGGTTTTGTTTTCTAACAGAGAAAATGTGTCCTAAAACAGAAAAGCAAACTGAATCAATATTGCACACTCACACAAGTTAAATGGGACGAACCAAAACACAGTCAAACTTGCTTGCTTATTTGCTTGGTTAAATGCCAATTACTTTGCTATTTGAATCCACATGCACAAAAAAAACTGAGCAAATTACTGTGATTATGGGCCATATAATTGAATTTCAGCTTCATGAAAACACATGTGTGAATGTCAGTGCGCACCCAATTTGACTTGGATGTGAGTGCGATTGGATCTCATTGTGTATGTATGTGGACAGCGCAGATGCTCGTCTAACTGTTCAGAATTTGCGATGCCTGGGACTCAGGCTCACAAGGCACTTCATCTTGTTAATGCTTCGATGAAACTTTCGGGCATTAAAATCACCAATCAGTGATGTTCACAGTCAGGTAACCTGTATGCATTATACAGCTTCGGGGGCTTCATGCATTAACCTCTTCACCCTCGCATTATAAGCTATCCAGCATGCGTTGCTGTTTGATAAGCCCACTCATTACGCCGAAGGTCACCTGCTCTGCTAACAGATGTAGGCAGAGCTGTCTTTGGTTCAGAGCCAGAGGTGCAGAGCTGCCTTAATGACAGTGCTTGAGATGCATCAGGCTTTGTCTCCATTCTGTACAGCTGACGTGGTTCAAATCAGATTTTTTTTTCGCCATCTGTATCACATATATAGATGCATTTTGAATGACAATATGATGGAAGAACATGTGGTCACAAAGCAAATACACGGGCATTCTGAAAGTCATACCAGTATTCATACAACTTTTATGTCCCTCCGGCACTTTGTTTTTGTCATGACCTCATAGTGGCAGCCTGAGATGCTCACAGTTGGCAGCACTTGTCAGCATGGAGGACATTGTTCAGTGGAGTGATAATGAGGTGTTGGACCTCATAAGGATTTAGAGAAATTGCTTCAAGCAAAATTCAAAGCACCTATCATAACGGGTCTGTGTTTGAAAGCGTACCAAGAGAAGTGGCTGAACGGGATCACAGGTGAATGTTGCTGCAATGTCAACGCAAAATGTAAGGGCTTTGGGGAAAGGTTCAGACGACTAAAAAATGCAACAAAAGAGGCATTCATGGTTGATTTGAGCCACGTAACCTTTTTAGATTGGTTTTAGATATTGGCTCAGCTGCAATCATATAAAAATCAGATCGTAACAATGCATCAGAAGTGAGCATTAAGGCTTGCAGTGTGAAAGCAGATTTTGTCAGCAGGCGTTAATACAAGAACTAATGCCCCTTGAAAAAGAGCTGGAAGTCAATTTTACCATTTCCGAGCATTGAAATTATATTGAATTGGAGTTCAGTTCGGGGCTAAAGTTTCTCCAGAAATGAGAGTTTATCCGTTCACTGCTGTATATGAATGGACATACAAAGAGTCACCCTTATCAGCGTCTTGAGAGCCTTCATCTCTCCAAATAGCCCCGGCAAGATAGCAGAGCGCAGATAAAACGTCGCCCGCGCCGTCCGAGGAGTAATGACAGAGATATACAGTACCGTGTTCTCACCGGGAGGAAAGTGAGATTGCATTTCAGGCTTGGCTGTGCTGTTATAAGTATCCCATCAGCAGATTTCTAATGAAGGGGATTATATCTGTTTTCAGTAATGACCTTTTCAAAACAAGCTCCACCTTATTGTAAAGAATGGTAATGAATGCCAATGAGGTTCTGCAGCGGCCAACCCGATGAGCATTTAGACAGAGCACAATTTCCAACCTGCCATATGTTCAGTTTGAGGATCCATTATTCTGCTTTACACACACACACACACACACACACACACACACACTGTATCTGAGTAGTCTGTGAAGTGCATACAAAGCAAAGGAAAATGGATTTTAATGTGAGGAGGCATCCCATATGCTTTTCAGCTGCGCCTTGAGGGAGCAATTGTGCTAACATTAGTACACTGATGTCATAAGCAATTCATTACTCTCCTCAGATATCGACCCAGCTCTTATCTGCAGCGACACCCTGCATTGTCACAGCTACCCGTTCACCTTATGTTTCAGAAATAGAGCTGAATTGTTTCACTGGCTCAATATGGTTCTTACCGGCAGCTTTTCCCCTCAAAGGAAGACGACGGCCTCTTTTATCACTTCGGTCAGGACGGGTCTTATTTGGTTATCAGGGTTAGAAGGTGACATGATAGTAAATCTTCATATGTGCACTGTGCTTTTGTGTACATGTACTTAGCCAAGTCAGGATTCCACAATATGCTGTCAGCATGTTGAGTAGTTCTTTATTCATTTAGTACTTAAGCAAATAAATGGATAGGCTGAAGCTTGGATTTTTTTCTTCTTCATCCCACCACTTCCAGCTCCATTCATCCTTTAATGACTTTCTGCCTTTTGAATGACCTATCAATATTTTTTCACGCTTAACAGCAGTACACTTAGGAGTAGCAGCAACATCGTTTATGTGCATGTTTGCTCTTCGATTTTCTACTTTATGTATGTGCCATTAAAAATTTAGGAATGTTATATAGATTTTTTTCATCTTAATGGCTATTTTACATAGATTAAAGCACCATAAGTCAGACGCCAGATGTATTACTTACATTTGAAATGGCTTCGGCCCCAAAAGTAGAGTAATTCACTGATTAAAATTTCCATTTAGTCAAGTCCCCACAGTGGTGCATGACAGGGGAGAATACTGCTCAAAGTACCATTTTTCCCAAAAATACCCATCAATTTAAATTTGTTTTCCCAAGAAGCGTAAGTGACCCAAGATCATTATTGAAGCACAGCGTTGCATCTGGACTCTAAATATTCTGAAAACTTGTTTTTCTTTGGTTAGATTGGACAGGTTTAAACTGTCATTTGTCAGTCTGTATTATGTTCAGCTGATATTCCAGGGTTCAATTCCAATTCTGATAACCCTCTAATATCCTTCTATTTCTATTCTGAAGTTTGAAGAATATCTTTCTGAAAGCACCGCACCTTTTAAATCCAGTTTTTTGTTGGTATTATTCTGCACACTGAAACAGGAACCAGTTTCTATTTAAATCTGCACAGATTTTGATGATAAGCTCCCAGTTTCTTTCACCAATGATGGCTGATTTCTTATTTTATTTTTTGACTGTTGCTCAGAAGTGTTTGTCTCTTTTTTCCCTTCCTCTCAGACAAACTCCTGTTCTCGATGTGCAAAACATAACCGTTTTGCAAACCCTTCCTTTAAAATAATGTCTTCTTTAAAGAGGATTTTCTACAACCTAAAAACAGGAGAGACCATTCAGAAATATAGAGAAGTCCTCTCAGCCATCTGACTGGACCGAATCAAACTTTTGATTTGCTGCTTTACTTTGTCATATATAATACTAAATTGGATGTTTTTGAATTGTAGGACATCGATGACATTTGGTCACACAAAACAAGCACTAATGGGCATTTTTTCATTTCCAGACATTTTACATAAAAAAATAACTAAGATTCATCAGTAAAGAAAATAATTATTAGTTAGAACTCTATTTCATCTTCTTCTTCTTCTTCTTCTTTTTAACATCTAGAATAAGCCTGTAATGCAAATTCATTAAAAATGCATGAACATGATAATACCTGGGCTGTGCTGTTCTGCTGAGTTAGTCTTGGTCAGCACGGAGAAACGATTACCCATGACCGCTCATTGACTGGGTGCTGGTATTTATATTGCTTGAAGCCCAGACAGGCTCAAACGCCTGCTTTGCTTTGATGCAAGTTCATCCTTCACCTTAATTTCCCAGAATGCTAACTGGATCTGCCGATGAAGACGCAGCATTAATCCTGCGTTTCATGGGGCACTTTATCATCACTGGGGTCAAAGAATCCCCTCGGACATTGTTGTTGTTCTTTCTTCCTAATATGCTCTTAACAAATCGGCTAACCTTTTTCCTAATGGCGGCTTAACAGAATCGATCAACCTTTTTCCTAATGACAGCATCTGTGTGCTTTATCTCCCCATAAAGGTTACTATAGCAGCCGTTTGGCTCGATGGCTCTGGAGTGTCCTCCATCTCCTGAGGCAGAGCTCTTCCCTTTGTTCCCTTTTGGTTGCCCAATCCACACTCCATGTTTCAGCTATTTCATGTGTAAAAACGTCCTTTTACATTTTGGACCACTGACAATAAAAACTCTTTTGATAAGGAGGGATTTCACAGTTGGCCGTTTTTTTTTCGACTTTGGCAGCTGTATCATGCCTTTGGGCGAAATACAAACGTGACGTGGAGAATAGAGAGCTGCACTGCGCCCATGCCCCGACATTATTGGGTTCACCCTCACAGAAAGAATGAGCCGAGGCATAAGTGAGAAACCCCATCTTTTCCTTTACAAGAGGATGCTTTAAAAAGCTGTACTTAACATTGATAAAGTATGGCGGTCATTTAAGGCCAGGTGCTGAAAAATGTGTTTAATTTTACCATCCAGGGTTTTACTACCTCTGTTGAAGTGATGTGGATTCAGTGATCGTCACTAAAGCACAGTCTGTACATTTTCCCAGTTTTTATTTATTTATTTATTATTTTGTGCTATTACTGTCTGCTTCTCTGCTCTGAAAATGTCCCATTTTACTGTCATTGTGCATCTTTGGCAATGATGCATCATATTACCACCTCATCTTTTGAGGCTCATGAAATTGTGTATTCAGTAAGCAATTCTGGGCAGAGAGCCTAGACTTAACTGTTCTATCAGAAATTGAATGCATCACCCTTATTCTACAGTATATCTACTGTTTTCAGTTATTTCTCCCCTTACTCTTGGAATCAACCGCAGTAGAAATGTTTATGCAGGCAGTCTCTGAGGATTTATTCCCATATAAAACTGCAAACAAAATGAATGCTGTGGTTGTAGTCTCCTCTCTGTTTCTGTGTACTCAGCAGAAAGTCTTGTATCACCTGTGGGGTTGATGCACTTATGTTTCATTACATTTAGTTCTTTATTTATTTTTCCGGAAACAGTGGTGTTCGGTTGTTGGACCAATGTTCATTCAATGCACTTTGGGTTTTGTCATCATGCCAACGACAAGATTTTGGTTATTTAATCCTGCAAAACATTGTTTTTCTGTTACCGTTCTTGATCATCGTTCCGGAAAAGCAAGCAATTTGATCACATCACATTTTTTGACTAAACAACAAAATTACACTTATCTTAAAATTAGTGAAAATGCTGAACACATTGATAATGAACAGAATTGTTTGTTGCAGTCCTAAATCAATGATAGTAATTTGATAATGCAACAACATAGGTTTCAATGTTATGTTTAGAGCTGCAATGATAGTTCTTGACTTTAGTTGTCGATCAGCAGAATATTAATCCAGATGGAAGTTTTTAAAATAACAGAAATATAACAGAGTGGGTGTATGGTGTGCATCCACTTTTTATTTACTTTGACTTCTGTAGCCTTAGTCGTTTCTGTATGGTGCTGATGGCATATTGGCGTTTGCCTTGTTTACTAAAATTCAGCGAAGCTGGCTGCTGCTATACTGAATGCTGCAGGTATTGCTAATCTTTGTGCATGCTGGCTTTTAGTGATATGTTCAGGTACTGGAGGACATTACACTCCCTGCTTGTCTAATGACAGCCCGCAGATACTGTGCCTGCATTTGATGAGGTAGACTTTTGTAGCTCTACTATTAATGTGTTTTCGTAGAAATACAACACAGATTCCAAAAAAGTTGGACACATAAAACATACATTAAACAGAATGTGATCATTTTCTAATGATTCTAATTTCTATTGTTTTTTGTAAATATCTGCTTATTCTGATTTTGATGCCAGCAACATGTTTCACTTAAGTTGGGACAGGAGCAAGAAATGAGGTTTAAAAGAGGAACATGAACAGGTTCATAGGTAACAGGTGATAGTATCATGATTGGGTATGAAAGGTTCATCCTGGAAAGACTCAGCTGTTCACAAGCGAGGATGGAGAGGGGTTCAACACTTCTTCAAACACATGACTGCATACAGGAGAATACTACATGGGCTCAGGAAAACTGAGATAACTAGAATTAATTTGCAAATGATTGCATCCTTTTTCTATTCGCATTTTACAGTGTCCCAATTTTTTTTTAACTCCGGCTTGGAACAGTTTAATCATCTCCATTAATTTTTCATATCTTGCTATTCCCATGATTCAAATGGCAGAAGTATTATTTAAGAGAAAAGTTATAAATATTGATTAGAAAATAGAATCACCTCCCCAACAACTGAGGCACCAACAGCTGAATTGCTGTGGATGGCCCTTTGACAAGTGACAATGTCCTGTTTCACTCCAACAACTTTCAGGCCCTTTTTCCTGCCTTTGTCGAGCAGAGAAAGGTGAGTAGGTGGAGCGCTTATCCAGCACGGTGAAGCACACTCCACTGCAGATGGATACTTTACAGATTGTGGCTCAACTCTTGATGTTCAATTTAGTAGCTACATCCTCCAAAGCTCCTCATCTCTGACCTGGCCTGATGGAGATGTATCATGCACTTTCATGTTAAAGACTCAAAGGTTCCATCCATCTCTCCAGATGTGCTTCATGTTAAAGTAGAGATAGTGTTTTTTTCCATCTTGCAGTTTGTGGATTTAATGGCAATGACATTTTATTGCTGTTTAGCATGCATACACCTTGCAAAAGGAAGCCTGTGCTAGTAAATCGTGCCCCCGTGTTTAGTGGCAAGCCGCTCTCTGCAGTTTTACAGCCGATCAAGCTGCTTTCACACAGTAGGGGGAAAAAAAAGCTCTCTGTGGTAATGGAGGCTCTCACACCCGGCACCTGCAGTTAGTGTTTTCAAGATGGATCAATATATCTGTCAACTTCTCCCTGAGTGGAGCCTATTTCATGTTAGTCCTGTGATTGCTGCAGGGTGCAACATGAAAAAGTGCATGTTCCATCAAAGTCTGGAGAGAAGGAAAAGTTTCTTTGGGATTTTATAATCTAGAGAACAGGGTGAATGCTGAAGGGGAAGATTGTGAGAAATACACCTGCAGCTGTGATTTGAAACTGGTGAAAACCTCAGAGGATCATTTGCTTCTCATTCTTTTTTTCATTTGTAAAATGGCGAAAGAGCTGAAGCACCTTTCTCCTCTGTATCTATTCCCTTCCAATGAGTCAAGCTTCAAAGAGGTTGTAAGGCCAAATCAACATTGTTAATATTAAATGGCTCACTACTTTGATTTCAGCTTCCTCTTTGCAGAGACCGAGGTGAAATCAGTCCACGCTTCATCGAGCAAACTCTTCTGTTGGGCTCAAGGGTACTTCAGAACAGAGTGTCAAACAGAATCATTCTGCGCCAAGACTACAATTCCTTTGATATCTTGGAGCTTTATCTATATGTGGAATTTTTTGGAATGAACATGATTGTTTTCAGTTGAAGGAGATAGTAGTTAAATAGAACCCTGAAGGCTGCAGATACAATAGTTTAACTTAGAATTATAATAGAATTATGCTATTTTTACTTGAGAATTCAGATTCCTCTGTTTTGTTTAAATGTCCAGAAGGTCTGGTTGACTGGAAAAAAATATGTAAATTAATATGCATTACATATATAGATTCTTCATGGTTTTGTATTTTTCTTTTACTTCTCGACTTGAAGTTTAATCCCTCTTCGTTCACCAGATGTCTTTGCATGGTTTTTGTCTTTAAACATACCCACTCATCCCTCAAGATTTGTGTTTGTATTGACCCCAGCTTCCATATCACTTTTTGCCGTGACCATACTCATCAAGGTAAACATGACTCATGTTGAGAGATTTTCCTGACTGTATATGGATGTGGAATGTGGTGATTTGTTCCACACATCGTACTTCACACTCAACAGGTGGGGAGGCCTTGAGAGGGAGTTATTTGTGGGCTCAGAGGAGGAAAAAAAAAAGGATTTCGAGTGAAATGTTGTGATTTCCAGCAACGAGGTGTACCTGAGTGATGATGTTTGGGTCACTGTTTGTTTGCCGGTCACTCATGTGAGCAGCAGGCCATCTGTTCACCTCAGAAATAGTGAGGTGGAAAACCTCATCGAACTCGTTTTGTCATGGACACTTAGATGTGCGTGCGTTGCCTGACCTGAAAATATTCCAGTGGAGCTGCTCCCAGGCGACTTCAGGGGTGTGTTTGTTTATCGGAAACAAGGATAGAAATGGAAACCAGGGGCTTGATGACAGGTGATGGAGTTGCACACGTGTTGAAACAGAGTGTTCTCAGAGGGTGGGTGGGTGGGTGGAGCTTGTAGAATGTGGATCAAATGCAGACACATAGACAGACTTGGGGATGGCACATGTATTCTAATTGTTTGTTGTTCTGTAAAACTGTCTGTAGCAACAGCTGTTGAAGCCATATCATTTGGTAAAAGAGGTGAAGATCTAACATATAGTTATGACTTAAGAAACTTTACAAATGGCTGTTTCTTTGTTTAAAAGGATATTTTGTGAAGTTCATCCCTTTAGTAGCTATTGATCTATAATAACCGTGTAGCCATAACTGGCAGTGTGTGAAGAGTTCGGAGGGTCATGTCCTTTTTTTCAAAACCAAAAATACAAGCAATAAAGTGTAAGAAATGGATAAAAAAGGTGCCCTTCTGCTCAAATGTAAGCTCCAGTTGCTAGTGTAGCGTTACTTCAGAAAGCCAAGCAGCGTATCATTTTGTTGGTTGTGACAAAAAACAACCTCTTTAGGTCTGATAAATCCATCGTGTAGTATTCTGGATACTCATATATCACAGTTCAGTGCAACGCTACCAGCTCTGTTCTGATTTGAGGAACACTCTACCAACCAAAGACCAGTAGTTATCTGCAATAGTTTTGCATTTGTCAAACACATCAGTTAGTTTCTGTCCTCAAAGCCTTTCCTCTTCTGACATTGAAAGGGAAATATAACATTTGAAAATGCAAATAACATAGCATCATAAGCAAAAAATCCAAATATATCTATATCAGTCTCAAATAATAATATTTCATTTTCCCTGATCACATTATACTGTCTGTAATATTAGAGCGAACTATTGTATTTCAGTGGTAAATCTGCCACTGTCATCATTGTAAACGGTATATATGCAGGCAGGCACAGCAACAGTAACAAAGAGGGTGGGGCTCAGCCAATGGTTGATTAAAAAAAGTCGGTAACACTTTTTTGACGCCTATCTCTGTAACGCATTATAAATGTGTTTATAATGCGTTATAATGACATTATAGCGTTTATAACTATAGTTATAAACACTCATAAATGATCAATAAATGAATCATAACGCACTATAAAGCACTATAAAGCATTTTATCATCACTTATAAGGTCAGGAATTATAATACATTATAACTGTTGGCAACTCACTGACAATTCCCACATAGATAATGCATTATACATATATTTATGATATGCTTATACACATGTATAACTATCATTATAAACACTCATAAATCATCATAAGGCTTTATAACAATGAGCATAACACATTATAGAGCATTTTATAATGGCTTATAAGGTCAAGTATTATAATACTTCATGATTGCTGGTCCTTTGCTAACTGATTTTTATTGCAAGGATCAAAGGGTATTATAATTATCATAGTTGTCATATATTAAAACTGTAATGTGTTATATCAGCCTATACCTGAGCAGTTTCATCACTTTACTTGAAGCGCTGAATGACCATTTAGAGTAACTTATAATCACATTATAATGCATTATACCAGTGATTATAATGCATTATACCAGTGATTATAATGCATTATAAAGAGTTTTAAAGTGTTAAAAAAAGTCTTCTTTAGGGACTGCAAAACATGAAAAGTCATTTTCTTTTTAAATTAGTCTGTCACATCCCCTGCCAAATTTTATGAAAGCAAGTCATGTCACAAAGGCACTGCTACGCCCCACAGGTACCTTGTAAATTATTCACCTAATTGAGACACTGTACTAGTTCTCGGCGCTGCTCTGACCCAGTAAGAAGTTTCACACCATACTTCAAGCCCTTGAATCTTTATTTTTCTCCAAGCACTCTTTTTATTCCTGTGGAACTATTCCCTTGCTGCTCGTTCCTGTCCGGGATGTGTCTACGCGCTGGCACAACACGCCGATAACCAAGCCGACAAACCCCAAGGTCAGAGTCTGCGAAGACTCGACACGGAGCGGGATTCACCGAAATAAACCTGCCTTTCTGTCAAGTGACCTGTGGAACATAAAACTCCATTTGAGAGCAGATTTGCGCCTAATCTTATTTCACACCTGTGCCTGTCAGCCTGATGGACGTGTAATAATAAGAGAATGTGCCCATCAGTGTTTCCTTAAGCAAATTCGCTGCAGTGATATGAGTGGAAACAGTTAAAGGTTTGAGTTAATGACAGGCTTTTCAGATGGGAGAGCTTGGCATTGATAGATGAGTGCAATCGAGTACAGTATGGGCTAATTAGTGGAGAAGATGATGCACTTGGCTACTCTTAATGTCATCACAGACGCTGGGCGTAGCCTGTCAGTCATTATTAATACTGACCTTGACATTTTGTTGCAGCAAATCTCACCCACCTGGCTTCCGCAGCTTTTCTCTCTCCTTCCCTTTCTGTATTTGGACTTTTCATTCTTACTGTGTATTTATCACTCCGTCAACCACTTCGCTTATCAGGGTCTTAAGAGCCCGTGGTGTACCATTAACGACGTCCATTACTGTCACTCATTGTTTTAACGTTCAATTACACATGATGCGCCAGGCCCATAATGTACTGTCATTGCTGATTCATTGGTGGACACTTTCCCCTTAATTCTCCCTTTATTTCTCTCCTCCTCCTCCTCTTTGTGTGCTTTCTATCTCTCCTTCCTCTCCTCCTCCTCCTCCTCCTCTCGGGCCAATCAGGCCACACCTCCATGGCAACCGTCAGCGAGTGTAAAACATCCACAGATGGTGCTGAGTGGAGCAGAGCAGCAGGCGCACTACGAGATCAAGTGTGGGAGCGTGTGTTTGTTTGTGTGTCTGAGAGAGACGGGGAGACTCATTGGATAACCACTGTATTGTGAAGCCAGCAGTAGTAGTCTGTAGTAACACAGAAGAAGAGTGGGAGCGTGTTTGCTCTGGGGAGTTGCAGGAAAAGTCAGAAGAGAAGGAGTGAGTGTTGGAGGAAGAAAAAAAAGAGACTGAGACAAGCCCCCTCCCCGTACCTTCCCCAGAGAGCAGGAGGTAAACCGCCGGTAAGCAAATATTAATGACCTGACAAAAAAAGCACACGCCATCCCCGCGTTGATCAGACAGCCTTACCCTGGAGCCGTGCACCAGAGGAGCCCGGATACGTATACACACACTTACACACAGCCACACACACGCAAGACGAGCCCCCCTCAGTGCTCCCCACTTACTCATGATCATCACTCCCACCACATGCAGACAGGAGGGCCACGCTGACACAGCCAGAGGAGTGCAGGAGAGAAGAGGACACTCGCCCTGTTGTGGGACTTGGTCAAAGTAAAAGTCTTCCTTGGATTTTTTTTTTCCTTTTTTTTTAACCTGAAGCCAGAGTTCTCCTCGCGTGCTCACCTTTCCAAGCCCCCCCGTCCCCCGACCCAGGAGCAAAGATGAGCTGCAGGAAAAGGTGCAAACGAGAGATCTTCAAGTTCGCACAGTACCTGTTCAGACTCGTCACGGGGACGCTCAACACCGGTAAGGCTCCTGGTGGACTTTGAGAGGCAGATTTCTCCCGACCTGCATTTCCATTAACATCTCTTAAATCTGAGATTTTTGTGTTGTCCTCTTGGCAGTTTGGTCAATCTCCTCCACTTGATTCATGTTCTGATAAAAGTAGCTCATTACAAAGTTAACCTTTGACACGCGGGGCTCTGTTGGGACACTTGCATACCACCAGTGCCTCACAGTATTTAGGTTGTGTATACATTTATGCCTGCAAACACCGCTGGAACTTGTGAGAATCTCCAGAGTAGCCTTGAATTTATGACCCACTCTGCATGATAATTTGTGTGAGTGCATGTGTGTGTGTAAAAGGACACAGGGGCAGACAGTGCCTGGAGGCAAAGGTGAAATCATTAGAATGAAAAGAAAGTCATCAAACAGCTTCTCATGCATCAAAAGCATCATTTCAAGTGTTCAAGTGTTTGACAAACCCGTTGGTTCTGTCGGCTGAGTCCTAGCAGTCATCCTCATAATTTTGATCACTGCAACCTGTCGATTTTGCTACAAATACATGCTCTAGTTCTTTTATTTACATCAGTTGTTATTGGTTTTACTGGCTCATAAGTTTCAGTGACAGTCAAAAATAATGTGGAGCACTGTGCTGATGCCGAATGCCCCTGAAATCATCCCAAGAAGCAGAAGTTGTTGCACGCTGCGTACGGCATTATTCATCACTATTTCTGTGCCCGTGTCATGCTGCAAAGCCTAATAGATTTTGGTTTCCCTTTTGTTCCCGACGTGCGCACACCAAGAGTTTTTTCTGATAAGACAGATAGTGAGTCAATGGTATTAACAAGATTAAATCTGGGATTATAGTGGATTACCAGCAGATTACTCCATAAAGAGTTCAATACGGAATAAAGGTTATCAGCAGGAGCACTGATCACTGGCACGTATTGGTGCTATGCATCAAACTGGAGCTCAGGATTATTTGCATGTATCATAAAGAGCGTGTTGCGATTGCTTATCCTTGGACCTCACAGCGCTTTGTGTGCACAGACTGGCAGCATACATTGACACCTTTGCCTTGCGTGGCTCCTGCCTCTTTCTTGCATTAACTGAGCTTCGCTGTCAAGCAAGTTGTTGATTATCGCGCCGCGTGAGTGAGATGGTGCTAAACCCCAGAGAGGTGCTACATGAACATGCAAATGAATCCCAACATGATTACAATATTTTTCCAAGCTGTGGCTCCTTCTACATTGTTTAATGTACTGCAAAAAAAGGGGGGACTTTAAAATGCAGCTTCTCACATACAGTAGGGAATATATCCATACAGCTCTGGCCTACTTTCTACTCTCTCCTTGACCTTAGAGACAGGAAGAACAAGTAAGGAGGATGGGAGGCAGCTATAGAAAAGTCTCTCCATCACTGGGCTGCCCTATAAAAGGTGTGGATGGCCTCAGCTTTCCAATCATATCTATAAATATAGGCTCGTGGGAGAAGCTCGGAGAAATCCATCCACATCCACTGCATCTGCCCGAAGGAGTCCGGTGTTGGTTTCCATAGCTACTAGCAGGTCGTTTAGGTCACATTGCAATTCCCACTTGGTCATAACGTGATTAGTGTATATTCAGTAGTAATTTCCTCCCCTGTCCTCAAAGCTCTGGTTGATAAAAATGCGGCATTGCTTTCTACTACACCATACGCTACAGTGCTTGTTTGGGTGCAGAATTGTGGTCTTTAATGTCAGTTTCAGTACTTATTAATTATTGATCATATTAAGTACAAGGTCGGACATATTTCCCATTGGACAAAGCCTAATTACTGTGGTTGTGCTGAGTTAGACAAACATTCTTTTTCATTGACCACACAGTCTGAAGAATATCATCATCATCATATCATTTGCTCCCTATTTAATGAACCTGAGGATATGGAAACTTAATAATAATGAAATCTGTATTGATTGAATAGCATTTTCCAGAATCTGTTTTTGAAACCAGCTGTACTTTTCTCTATTTTTGGATGCCAAGATAATGTTCACAAAAGCAGTGTTAGAAAGATAAAATCAGCACATCAAGCAAAGTACGTTGTATAAAACTTATGTTTGTGGCTCATCTTACAACTACAACGCCTGCGTCCAGAAAATAGAGAAAGACATTACACTGATAAAATTTCCATTATCAGTCATTATTTAGACAGTTTCCACTTGAGTGGACCAATTTCTCCATAAACACACCATACTAACTGATCTTACTCAGCCTGTGCTGCAGATTAATACAAATGGAATTTGACCAGAGCGAAGCCGGCTCGGCTGTATTCGGGTGACCAAGGGAAGAGAATGATAGATGGAGTCAGTTAGCAGACCGTCAGAGTTTAATTGAGATGTTCATTGTCCTAGAACAGCCTCACAGTCATTGCTTCATTGATCACGTAGTTGCCAAGGCCAGCACAAACATATAGAGGAAGGTTGAGGGTTATGTGCATGATGGAACAGAAGGAGCCTGGGCAGATTGTGCTCTCCATAACACTGATAATGTCATGGATGTCTTTTGTCCACGTAGGCTTGTTCTGTCTATATATATGTGAACAAGATGTAAGTTAAAGGTCGTATTTGACATCAGCAAAAACCACAGCCAAACCAGCAAGTCGATCAGGGTCTGCCTCAGACCAGAGAACAGTTGCTGGCTCTAAGCAAAGCACTGTTTATTAAGAATTAAGCCTACAAGTTTATGTTGCCAAATTGTTTTCCAGAATTACATCCAGAAATGACAAAAATCATACTGTGTGTTTGTGTGTGTGTTTGCAGTGGAGAATAACTGTCTGAGATCAGTGACCCGAGAGGTTTCTGTGTGTAGTCCCTGTATTGGTCATCTTGTAGGGACATGACTCTGTTTGTGCAATGTGACTCTCACAGTCACATTGTGGGGACTTGCCTTCCTGTTGGGGACAAAAAGCATGTCCTCATAATACACACATCATTAAATTTTAGGGAGAATACTTGGGTTAAGGTTAAGGTTGGTAAGGGTTAGGGTTAGTCAAGTAGGGATTATGGTTAGGGTAAGTTTCTAGGAATTAATTAAAGTAAATGTAATGTCCTCTGAAGTGATGGAAACATGACAGTGCATGTGTGTGTAATCAAATGCATTAAGAATACACCATCAGTTTCCATGATGCGTGAGCCAGTTCCAGACTCAAGTTTTACAAGTGCATGTTAGCCTCCTTGAATGATTCTCTAACAGCCTGAGCGTATGCCTACATACTTGTGCTGCTGCATTGTTTTGCACACTTGCATTCAGAAATTATAATCAATTTATAATGAAATGCATTGCGAATACAGTGCCAATGCAGTCGATTCAGTGTTCATGCTTTAAAGCCAGTGCCAGTCTTATGTAAGGGCTTATAAAGCTTCTCTATAAAGACAGTGTATTGACCTTGCCTGTAGTTTGAAATTTAACATTTGGAGTAAAGTATACAATGCTCTATAGTACACAGGCAGACCTGTATTATACAGTTCTGTTCATGTATTTACAGCTCATGAATGGCCACAGAGATGTTATTCATGGTCCTTGAAAATGTGTGGGAACCCTGCTCGTATTCCACAGCAATATTTCTAGCACTGGCATGACTTTATAATCCAAAGAGAATTAATTTGATGTCTGTGAGCACAGGACCTGATTTATTGATCCAAACAGACTTACTGTATTTGCACAGTGACTGCTTTAGAGATACAATTCACCACCATTCATATTCATGCCACCACTGCTGCCCAGTAGGCCTTGAATTCTCCAGCTGTAGAAGAAAAAAAAGAGGAGAAACAAATCGCAGATGCACGTTCTTCCGGGTTATAAATCCAAAGAGCAGTGTCAGCACATATTCCCCATATTGGAAAAGCTGAAATGTATTTGTTGCACCGGGGGAAATCTTCATCTATTCCAACTTTTACAACACAGCCTCCGTGACAGACGAGCAGGGAGGGCTACTGGTCCACCCGAGTATCCATCAGGATCACACAGACGTCCTAAAGCTGTGTGATTTATGCTGCTTACTTTTAAGTGACACCTTTTCAATGTCTATTTGTTATATCGTCAATACCCTTGTTTGTACAATAAGATGGCTTTAAGCATGTCTTTTCCAGCCCCATTCAATCGGATTGTGTTGTATTGCGCAATAAATCTGCCATTTGCTCTGGATCACAATGATACTTTTTGGAATCTTTAACCACATCTTCACAGTTTGGCTTGTTCCCTGAGTGTCAGGCTGTCGGCTTCTGTAGTGCATCATCCTGTTTCTCTCATCAGCAGTCCAAGCGTAGCGTTCGACATCACAGCACACAACCTCTCAACCCCTGCTCTCACTTTTTATAACAAGACTGGTAGAAGTTTTTTTTGGTGTGACTTTTCTTTGTGCGATCAAAGCTATGAGCATTTCAACCTGCCTGTATCGATTTCAAGTCGTTTGATTCCGCACCTCACTGCAGTTGTATTTTTTTGGTGGAGATGAAAACTTACTTGGCTGTGTTCTTTATAATGGAACAATGCTGATTGTAATGTCTCTGAGTTCTGAAGTGATTATATGTTGGTGTGCAGGGCTGCAGTAAATGCCAAACAAGCATTTCTTTGTTCCCTCTCAGGATTTTTTTTTATTGCTAAATCAACTAAATGGGATTTTTTTTGTTTGTTTCCCAACAATTCAAATGATGCTCGTTTACCACTAGTGTTTGTTCCTGGGATTTTGTATATTATCTGAAAATCCATCCCATAGTTGACAGCTTAGTCAGACGGTTAAGACTGCAACATGGCAAGCAGTGGCATGCCTACATCCTTTTGAAAAGCTTTTCTTAAGCACTCAAAGGTCAGCTTTCGAGGTGGTGTTGTCCCAGCTTTTCCTGGGTCAGCCCGGGGTCTACTCTCAAAACAGTCTGGGTTACTCCCCATGGGACTGCGCCTCAAATGGTTCTTCTCTGTCGCTAGAAGAGGGTGGCTCGAGTTCAAGGTCCTTTGAAACAATGCGGCCAGAAAATGAGAAAAAATATCTGTCTGAGAAATGGCCTTGCAATAAATCTTTTCATCTACAGCCTTGAACAATCTGTACAATATTTATGTTGAATTATTGGAAACTTTTTTAGGCTTCTGCAGTAATTATAAGTTGAAAAAACCGTATCTGGTGATACCAAAATCAAAGAACATGAAAACATCTGTTCATCTCTGTGAGTTAAGACGTGGAGGCACTCATCCAATCCATGGCCACGAGACAATGCTGTAAACAATACACTCGGTGACTTTTCAACATGTACTTGGGAGCACATGTGTGGGGGCCTGCCCAATGACGCGAGGGCCCGTCTTTGTTTCCCTCTCTTTGGTTTCCTGACGGCTATTAGCAGGTCATGTTCCACCTGTCCCATGAGGACAGCACGTTCAAAGCCCATAATCCCTGACCAAACACTGAATATTTGATACCCGCGGGCAGGTTGGCATCATGTCTGAATGGCAAGAGAAGAGTCGCCGGCTAACTGCTTGTTTTATCGGCTGTGGTTTAAATGCTGTGGTCGTTATGTATAGCGTGTGCACGGCTCTTCTATACAGAGTGATAAAATATTGCACATGCAGACATTTATGGTAAGTGTGAGTGAAGTCCATAGTTTCTTTGCTAATAGAGAAACCTAATAACTTTGCTTTTTGGATGATCTACCAGCCATTGTGCTACTTCTGTAATAATTTGCTAAAGTTTATGGACCTTTTGCCACCGCTGCAGAATTCATAGAAATATTGAGGTAGAACAAAATGACCAAAGGGAACATTCAGTATCCTTTTAATTTTTGTTCTGCAGCTAGTTTAGAGCCTTTCTCTTAAATTTCACACAATGTCCAAAGGCACTTATTTTTTATGTATTTCAATAAAGTAGTACGCTTTCCCTTGTAACACAATATTTCTCCCGTGATGTTATGGACAGGCGCAGTAATAACAGATGGCTAACCATGTTGCATAATGTTTCCTTCCACACCCAGTGAGCTAACATGGCATCTGCTTGATTCACCTGACAAGCATCTGCGTGTATCTCGGGCTGAGGTTTGATTTTGTGTTCATACCGTGCAAGACTTGTTTGCTTACTTACAATTTGCAATGTTATGACCTGTTTAACTCCTCATATGGAAAATAGAATGTGAAAATCATCAGTGTTGCAAGTTTAGACTAATTATGTCCTAATTATTCACCTGGAAAGTGAGATTCAAAAAAGTGAGAAGCCAAAAGACTGAAAGCAAAAGCAGGCAATAGATGACAGTAGATATCAGCTGGCTTTCAAATGCAGAGGCAAAATTTGGATAACACTACAATTACATCAAATTAATATCCAAAGGGAGTGATTTATTTAACTGCAGGGATTCTTTGTACTCATAACTTCCTTTGAGAAAAAAGCCGTTTTAGGTGCATCCTGTGTACCTTTTATTGCTGGGTTTTCAAATTAGTTTCGCAAATGTGTGAGAGGAAACTAATGAGAGTCCTTGCTGTGTTGTTTCTGCCACGAAGGGGTAAAGAAATACAGTAATATATAGTAGCTTAACAAGATGTCTTACACAGCCTGACTTGAAGAGACAGATTAGGATGTTGTAGTGATCCAGAACATCAAAGCGTCGCTGCCAAGCCTCTTACATAATGGAAAAAGAAACGCAAGTATCAGTGTCATCGAGTAACGGCTTTCTTTTAACCTTGCACCATGACCTTTCACCATGACCCCTATCACAAGGTTCAATGCCTTCGGCGAGAGCAGAAAGAAGACCTTTGACTGTGATATCTGTATCCATATCAGCTTCCTGGCCGGCCCAGTTCGCTGTCTCTTTGTTTCACAGTGTCCCTCCCTACTTCTGGTTTCTGGTTTCCGCTGCCGTGTTGTCGTCCAGCACCAGATTCTTTGGCTCGTCCGGTCGGTACACACAGTGCTTGGCCACACCGTGGGCTTTTGCCGGAACTTGCTGTTGATGTGGTACAGTAGCTAAATCCCAGGCTGGTGCTTTGCGTGACTGAATAGGAGTGATAGGCTGTCAAGGCCTGTTAAAGTACTGCAAAACAATCTGGCCTGGTGTTATGTAAAAGAGGCGAGGGAGACTGTGCTCATGGTAGTGGAAAATTAATGTCACCATCTCGTTCAGTCTACAACTCTACGTGAAACTAGAGTGAAAATATTCTTTGACCTTTCTATTGTTGAGGTCACGATTGGAAAGTGGTTGCACATGAGTTATTGGAAGGTTAATTAAGCCCTGGATCCCTCCGTCATTGCTTCTGCTCTATAGAAGTCCCCCCCAAAAAAACACTGCTGTCAATGCCAATGCGGTCATTTAAACATCTTTCTTGCTGCGGTTGCAGAGAAATCCCTCTGTCACTCACCATCCCTGCAATTCCGTACCTTGTTATTAATTACTAGATGTGAAATGAATAATTAGGTAATGATGAGCTTGTCAAAGAAATGTCACCCTCATAGTTGAAAAGAGTGATTAAAGCTTTGTATGTCAGGGGACTCATGTGAGCTTTTGTGTACTCTACGCCCTCAGATCTGACAGACGCTTACTCCACTTACTGAGATGAATATGTTAAGCCAATTACAGGGACATCCAACCTATTCCATGTTGTACTTCTTTAAAATTTGTGGAGGTCTGTGGAGAGTGCTCTGCATTGGGGCGACTACATTTTTTTTCACCTGT
This sequence comes from Centropyge bicolor, assembly GCA_037975185.1. Classification (NCBI taxonomy): domain Eukaryota; kingdom Metazoa; phylum Chordata; class Actinopteri; family Pomacanthidae; genus Centropyge; species Centropyge bicolor. Next base: position 3,471,657 of record JBBMOC010000030.1, read on the forward strand.
GGCTGAACTCAGTCTGAACGTGGCCTTAGTGCCCAGTTCAGGTCAAGCTCCAAAAACAGTGGATCCTACATTTCTTACTTGATAGCATCTTTCATTAGATTCAATCATTCTGGTGGGCAAATTTCTGATTTATAAGAGTGATAAAAAATCAGGATTATTTTCTTATACTTTGAAAAGTTCCCTCCATCACCACAAAAGTCTTTATAGAACTGTGCACTGACCTTGATGTACAAAATTGGATTCCTCCTTTAATCAAATTGAGAAATTGTTGTAGATGTTAATGTACTTTCATTAGATTGGAGCTTCAACGGGTGCACTGACACCTCAGCAAAGGTTGTTTTGGGTTTTTTTTTGTGCTTTTATCGATCTCCTCCACGTCACCGCCACAACATCCACCAATCCCTTTAGGTTGCCTGGATTTGATTTCCCCTCATTTTTCTATGTCTGTGCTCCACGTTGGCCTGTGGTTATCCCGTGCCGCTGTCCATTTAGAGTCGCCCTCGTGAGCCCGTGTAATCAGTTTTCCCATTTGCGCTAATGTTTGTGAGAGTGAAAAGAATGGCTGGGTTATTTTTAGTTTGGTGAGCATGGTTGAGTTACAAAGCTGCTGTGTACGAGGTATGACTGCGCTGAATCCAGCTGGATATTCACCTTCGTGGGTTGGCCTCATTAAAAAAACTAAAACAGAATCATCAGTACACTGTTTTCATGATTAAGTCAGATATTAATAAGAGGAAAGGGGCAACCTCGGTGGACCAAAGCTAAACAGCACAAAAGAACTGTCAAAACAAAACTGTGCCCTTCACGATCTCAGACAATTAAGAGGCGACTTAATTTGTTTGGTTTGGATTTGTTTTCTTTGCTCGTTGTTATCACATCGGAGATTTGTTCTATTACCCCAGTGCTTTTGCTATCTGCTCTCCCTCAAGTGATCATTACTGTTGTTAAGTCAAATTAAAAAGTTTTCCCTCCTCTGCTATCACCCCTCTTCCCTTCGCTCGCTCTTTCTCTGCCCATATTATCCTGCGAGCTGTTCCCAGCTTCCCACCCCCATTTCCCCTCGCCTACTCAACTTTATCTCCTCTCTCACACTTTAATCACTTAATTTTAAGGTCCCATTGAGGCTCTTTGTTTCAAACTGTCTGTGCTACGCCTCGTGCAACTGGCTGTGTTTTCACAAAAAGCCAACCCTCTGCCCCAGACGCTCGGCGATACGAGAGACAATGTCCTCTCCACGCACCGTTAGCTGGTAATTACTGGGACTGCAGCCCTGCTCCAGCTCCTTGCCAACAAAAGGAGCCTCAGTGCACCTTTGAGGGTTGGAGTGGAGATTCAAGGAAAATAACAGGAGCTTGGTATCATTAATATGCACTCAGATAATCATAAATATCACCATGCAAAAATCACAAAATGTTTTCAGTGTTGTCAGTGGCCTTCAAGAAAGTATGGAACTTCTTACATTGAACACATCATGTTTTATTGAGGGACTTATCTCGCTGCAGTCCCGCAGGAATCCGGCCTCGTGTATTTTTACTTTTTCATATTTCATTTTCCTCGGGGGGCTGTGTGGATACTGATGAAAATGGCTGCTCTCAAATGGTTTTCATGTCGTCTTTGATTGGTTGCAGATTGAAGTTTCAGACAGATCAATCTCGCGCCGAAAGCGGAGGTTTGCGTGAAATGTCAAATGGTTGAATACACTGAGGCAATCTGAAGGCAGGATGTAAATGACAGCCTGTATTACTCCTGCAAACTGTAGTTTTTGACATTTTTGGTGTGGAGTAATATCAGCGCTTTTTCTGTGTGAATTTGTGTGATGTTTTGGTGAAATTATCACTTGAAATGCTGTTGCTGTTTGGTGCATTTCAGCAGTTTTGGACAGATATTAATAATCTTGCAAAAACACATTACCCCTGGGGAGTTTTTGTTTCAGCAGCCAAGTTAATGAAGTGCACTGTATCGGAAAAACAAAATGTTTGTGAGCATAGTATATCGAGGTGGGTGGCGTAAACTGTGTTTTACTTCTTAATTACACCCTGTTAGCTTCTGTCACTGTGGGGCAGGTTTGTTTTTCACGTTGGTGCATCACTGAGTAAAAGCTCAAAAAAGAGAGGATACGTACACACACATACACTTTCATACAGACACACACACAGACTGTATATACAGTCCCTGTCTTGCTGTTAGATATACCACAGTGCTATTGGAATCTGAGACACTGCAGTGTAAAATAGCTGCAGTATGGCATCAGTATTGCATGTTCATTGTCAAAAAGGCTGATTTCAGTCAAATTACACTTTTGCATATTTATTGCATACGTTTTCTTGTTGTATTTTACATTTTCATTTTTGGATGAATTATGTAAAATAATCTCAATTTTGCAATTTGACTTGAATAGCCGGTATGAAATCGTCATACATCAGAGATCAAGCAGAGAAAATTAACCCGCCGCATAATGGTTTCCTTGTTTTGGCATAATGACAATGGAGCTGGCTCTGGTTTGTGGGCGTTGCAGGGTGCGGAGGATAAAGTGCTGTTGTGTGACCAGAATGTTGCTGCCCATCCTCAGCACTCAATCCTTGATCTCTACTCCATAAGCTCTAAGTCAAGGACACAACAACCTGGCCACACATTACAGCCTAGTCTGTGGGAGTCATGGCCAGGATTGAGCCCAGATACATTTCTCTCATCAACTCCCCACACCTCTGTTGTAAACCGGTGCAATCACTCACTCTGTCCGGCGCAGCTCGTCTTGGACGGCCGGGCAGAAAATGGAGCTCCTTCTCCATCATTCTGGAGACAGATCCACCCTTGGCCTCATTACTTACCTGGCTAGCTCTGTGTCAACACAGGCAGGTGTAAACAGGAGGAATCTTGCCTGTTTAACATCACTGTCACTGCTTAACGAAGGAGCTCAGATTCCTCCAAACATACAAATTAAATGATAAATTAGCTGGAAATGAGCCTAATGTGTTGTCGTATAACTTTTGTCTGCTTCATTAGTACTTGTAGTGTCAGTATTTTATCACCTATCTGTATGTGTCTCTGAATTTAAGAGCGAAAGTTTAAGACTTTAATTTGTTCTTAAAATAACTCTGGAGATTAAAGTGGTGCAGAAACAGTGTTCATATTCCAACACTATCTATATGTCATTGAAGGAATATGATATTTTCTGAGAAAAATGTGAGGCTTCGCTGAGCTAAAGAGTTCATTCTTGTCTCACTTTTCAACAGCGTTTGCTCAAGAGTCATGGAACTGTTTGTGTTTTTCAGAAAACAGTTGAGCCTTGGAAACAACATTTCACAAAATTATTTAGCTTCCCTTTTACACGTTTCGAAGGCTGTTTGACAAAGTGTTGAACCTCTCTCCATCCTCGCTTGTGAACGACTGAGTCTTTCCAGGATGAACCTTTCATACCCAATCATGATCCTATCACCTGTTACCAATGAACCTGTTTACCTGTTGAATGATCCAAACAGGTGTTTTTGGATCAGTCCACAACTCTCACAGTCTTTTATTGCTCCTGTCCCAACTTGTTTGAAATTTGCTGCCATCAAATTTAGAATAAGCAGATATTTATATATGATTAGGTCAAACTTTAAATATAGTGTCTTTGTACTGTACCTTTTGTATCCAGTTGCCCCCCTCAAAATCAGTCTTCTTATCGTCAAATTCTTCTTCCATTTTTTTCATCAGTCAGTAAATTTACAATCGTAAATTTATATGACCTTAAAAAAATATTATAGAGATCTGGTTATGTGTGTAAGGCTACCTCGAATCAGTTTGGAAGCCATGATGAATAAGTTAGACGATTTTGCTCTCTTACAGCTTCATAGACCACCAGAGATGTCTTTTGTAAAGATTGGTAGCAGATTCCAGTCAGCGCTTTTTGCTGCAGTTTTAAACTTGCAGAGCCCTTCAAAAGTGTGGCATAGATCACATTGTGGACTGGTTTCCTTTAGCGATGACACAGCGGAATACCTCCAACAGATTAAATGGTTGCAACTCAACGTGTGAAAGAAAAAGTAGAGTAGGTGATGTATGACACACCGAGCAACAGGAAGCCAGGTGTCATTTGGAATTTCTCTTCAGTCCCCTACATTTTCCACGCACCGCTGAAACCATAGCAAATTCAATTTAAATGCAAAGCAACAGAGGAAAATTTGTGTTGGCCATTTACAGTACGTCTACCTCAGCAGTCCCTGAGCTTCGACCAATACGGCAAAGGCTTATCTCCTCGTGGGCGCCGCTCCACAGATCACGCTGACCGTTCTATTGCCTCTGACTGGCTCCTTGATACATTAGATTTGTGCCTAATGAGGATGGATCACCCTCTTGCTCTTGTCCCTCCTTTCAGGTTCTTCGCCCTATTTTTCCTCCTGCTGTCGTTTTCTGTGATTTAACTGTCTCCCTAAAGGAAATCACTGCCTTTTCCTCTGATCTGTTATTCTGCTTGAACTGATTCCACTGAGACTTATGGGAATAATGTCAATTAGTATAATTGTATTGTTGTGCACTGTTTATTACGATTTATTGTCCTTATAAGGGGTTGGTTCAATTCAATGATCGATGGCATATTGGCTCATAGATTAGCTTTGATTTAATTGGTCACATTCGATTACCACAATGGTTTTTATAACCCTCTTTTGAAGGGGAAAGGATGATCTGAAAATACACCACATTTGGATGCAGAACAACAAAAAGGGCAAAGGCAAAGTGTTGTATTGGTGTCTCTCATTGGCAGTTACAGTATTGTTGTAGAGAACCTTGCCCGTCTGCTGTAGCCAGTTCACGTCAGGGCAGATCCTGGTCTGGCAGGTCAGACAGCTTGAGGACAGTGCAAACAAGTGGATATTTGTGGCTCAGCCTGCACTTGCCGTGGTGTTCCCGGGCTTTCAGACCAAAAACAGCCCTGAGTCAATAAAACGCAGCCGATTATTTTGGGGCATGTTGCTTCACGTACCGGTGAGACGGTGAAAGGCGATCCAGAAAGGTTTGAGTAAATAGCCTTTAGATGAAAGGTTAATCAGATGCCAGAACACTTCACTAGGTTTATAATACAATGAGGAAAGATTTTACAACTCCGGAAAGTTATGACAGCAGCAGGATGTTCATTAAAACAAAGCAAACAGAATCCACACAGCGAAAGTGGTGCCGTGGCCAACGTGTCGCTCTTGTTCAACCTGGGGTTTCCTTTCTCATAGTGTACACTTCTAATCTCTTCCAGACAATAAAAACAGCTTCCTGTTTGTGGGCAAAGAAAAAGTGTAATCTGAGCTTTGCTCGAGTAAATAGAGTGGAGTCAGTGGCGCGGAGATGGAAAAGCTGAAGGAGTAAATGGAGATGCAGACAAAGCAATATTTGCTTCCTGTATTTCCATTCTTGTCCTTTGTGAAATGTATCAGTCGATGCCAGGGAGTGAGTCAGAAAGGCTTTTCTCTGAGGTGGCTGTTTTACTGGAGAAGCCAACTATTCCTCCATGCCAACTTTGACAGACAAGCAACAGAAAAACATTGCTTTTAATTAATTTTGAACTCCTTAAACTGCGTCTCTTGAGAATTTCTAACAGAGACCTCAAATAGGAAATATCCATATTAAATGACAGTTAGACCAAATACAGCCACAACAAGAATATTTTTTTCTGTCCTGTTTGTGTACGTTCAGAGACCCGTACAAACTTGAATTAAAGTGATAGAATCATAAATATGATGCTGTGGCTCTTTAACATAGACTTAGGTTCAGACACATACATGCTAATACATGTGCTAGGTTACACTGCATTTGCAGATCTGTGAGGTTGTTGCAGTGATGCACCATTTGCACTGCATCATTCAAATGGAAAGAGTTCCTAAGTGTCCCCATCTTAACATTAAACTGTTTATCTACTGAGGCAGAAGATAAGTTTCAGAGCTTTGGCTTAAACGGGCCTTCGGGGTCAGTTCAAGAGTTTGGCTTCATAATCATGTTAGATGACTGTGACTACTCACAACTCAGAGTCACAGTTGAGAGAAGAACAAAATACAGTCCTGTATTTCCTACTCATGGTGAGTTTGTATGAGTTGACATGTTTTGATGAAAAGAGATCCACATGTATTATGCAACACTGAATGGAAGCAGATAGATGATGTTTCTCTTTGCTTGGGTGTACGATGTTTTCTCTTAAAAATGTTTGAATTTGAGTCTGAAATATGAGTAGGCATCATAGAACCAACTGTGGAATGAAATAAGTCCAATCCAGAAATGGAAACCATCACAAACACCAGACTTGAGGACACTTTTTCCTACCACAAATGTGACATTTTCCTGATCTGGATACACCCATATTTAGAAATAGGCTGCAGCTGTTGAGCAGTCACCAACCTAAAGTCTGGTAGAATTTGAACTGAATAATGAAAAAAAAATCTGCAATTATGCAGAAAAACCATGTTTGTAGTACATTTGGGAAGTTTGCCACTCAGACAACACTGATCCACTCATTTCCACCTGCAGTCACTAACAGTGAAATTCAGCTGACTGAGCCCCATATAGTCCCAGGTTCCCCTCTTTTCATGAGGCAGTATTCAGCACAGTTGAATAGTTCATGAAACTAATGATGCGGTTTACTTTGGCATTATTGAGAAAATGGTGCAGTGATAATGATTCTTCTATACTTTCTTTGCTTATGTGCTTATATATCCTTAATAGCAATGTCTATTTCCAACCACATCTAAAAAAAAAAACAATTAATTGAACTTTTCCACCATGCTGTGTAACAAAGACAGCGAATGGCTGACTGATTTCATTTAGGGAGACATTTAATAACATTAAGTCCTGGAAAGAGTATTCGAGCGAACTCCATCACACCATTAAGCTGCTTTTTGACTTTTAATGGCTGGATATATGCATCAGGCTGACTGAAATGATGCAGAAGATGAATGAGCTTGGTGTTGCTGTGTGGTATGATAGAAAATGAATGTCGTACAGGGACCTTATATGATTAATTGCATAATTTTAGTGGATACTCATCACTGCAAGCTTGCATATACCCGCAGCAGCATGTGCGGATTTCCATTTCGGCCACAAATAAAATAAATATAATCCATGGTTTGATCTCGGAGAGAGGCCAACATGTGGTCCACTGTGTTGTGCAGATGCTGCCATTAGAGAGAAATCTAAAAGGCATTTGATTAGGCTTGAACAGTAGGGTGTCAGCCAAGTAGCAAATAGGGACTTTTTTTTCAAACCAAGAGTATTCCTCATTACAACCATATCACAGCATGTAGGTTTCACACATCCATCTCTGAGATTACATTTCACTCCACTGCAATCTATTTTAACTTCCTTTTCTTGAATATAGAGAACTCTGCTGGAGGCAACTTTATATCAAATGTCTAAATTGTAGAGTATTGCATGCATTTATGCATTTTCTGCCGTGTAAGAATTGGCTTAGCTGTAATGATATCAGGACTGAGATAATGTATTATACCTATGCCTTATTGTGAAAGTCTTAGCTGTGTAAAATAGAATTACAATTCAGTCAAATTAGCATACTTGCCCACATTTAACATCTCCCACCTCAGATTGCCCTTTATGAATTTTTATTAGAGTTCTGCTTTAACTTTTCATTAGCTTTCTGATTTAGAGTCTGTCACTTCACTTAGGCTGTCTGATGAGCTATGACTTCATACGTAAAGGGCAAATATTGAGTGCCAGCGTTCTCTCAAGGGCTGCAACTGAAGCAGTGTACTCGACAATGTGCTGATGGAAAGTGCCATCAAAGACAAGGCCCTCTCTGGGAGGCTGATACTGTCTATCATGCAAGGGTAGTGGTGTGGGGTTTCAGAGTGGTACAGTAGGAGGCTCGATATCTCTGCCATGTTTCACACTGCTATTGTCTGTGTAATCAGACACTCATGGGTTTTGATAAGGTTTTATGAAATGGATAAGTCGCTGGCAATCGCTTGTTCTCCAATCTCTGTTATTACCTGATTTTATACCACGGCACATATTCTCTGTTTGCTTAGATTTGAAGTTCAGTGAAGTATTAAGTATAATCGACTGGGATGAGAGACCAGATATGTGTGAACTTTGCTTATTGCAGCATCATGGTTTGCTTAAATGTCATTTCCTGGTTTCAAAGAATGTAGTGTATTTCAGAAACACTATTTATAAAACTGCATTTATTGATGCAACAAGTCTTAAACATAACATTGACATAATATGGCCATATGGTGAAAAGTGTAAGCAAACACTTGCCTATTTACACATTAACATTAGCATTCATCAGAATTGAGTTTATGACCATCTGGTGAATATGATTGTTAGAATCGCTCTCCCTGTAGTAGCTCTGCTCTCCACTAACCTACCTCTGAAAATGCTAGTTGACTTAGTCTGTTGTTGGTGCAGTGAATCCAAACAATAAAGGTGCAGACTGTAAAACCAAAACACAAAACTCATAGTTCTCTCCAGGTGCAAGCGGCACATTTCACATCACATGTAGTCATTTTCTCCATTTTTCATACAGAGATGAATCAGTACAGCTTTGAAACCAAGTGTAATGATCGCACAACAACACACAAAAAACCTTTTTCCTGAACACTTCTCAGCAATTGCTTGGGTAAATATTTTCAGAAAAATAAAAAAAGACAGTCCCAAAATGTCACCACATTTTCCGTTTCAAGATATCACAGTGCCTTGGTGGTGTTGTGGAGCCTCTAAAGTGAAACGTGGAAATAATTAAGACACTTTTAGAAACTGAGATGATTAAAAGAATCAGTCCTCACGATTCACCAGAATAATGGATGACAGGACATTTGAGGCCTCGATGAAGTGTCACCTAACCATCTCACATTGAGAAAGTCACGGCTGAGACTAATTAGGTTGCCTTGTGATTCACCCTTGTGGCTGCAGGATACCAGAGGTTGAACGTGAACAGCTTAAAATCTGTCCTTTGTTCTGTTTCTATTAATCATTCTCCTCCTCTCTGAAGGTTTACCTTTTCGCCGTGTCTCATCTCCTCTAGTATCCGTTGCTGGTTTTGTTGAAGCGATGGCGCCGAGCGAAACGATAGTACCTCCAGGTTCATGTTTAATGGAGGACCCCATTACACATGAAAAATGGGCCTTGTTCTGTAATGGCTGACTAAATCCAGAGCCTGGAGCAGCCACTGTGAAAATGCTCTAAAGAGGCAGGACGCGGCAGAGGTGATGATTTTGGCGCTTAGGGTGCGATGTGATATTTTGTGATGAGGTTTTCTGAGAATGTGTTGGTGGAGGTGCCTCCACACTGAACAATACATTCACAGCATGTCGGGGTTTTTTTATTGGAGAAAGACGCCGATGGGATGTGCAAAATTCCATTTATCTTGAAACAGATGGGCCTGTTATGGATTGTTCATGGTGTTGGTGTGTTATATGAAAGGATGGTATCGACATATTGAGTAATGCTTTCGAGAGGTTATGCTGATTAAGAGATTTGCTCAGTCAAGTCAAAATGTTAATTCTCTTTGGATCATGGAGAATAAATCAAGGTATTGCAGAAGAGCATCTGTTGATTTTAGAGTTTGGGAAACTAGAGTGTTAAATACAATGGAAACTTACATTTGCACAGCTGCCAAATTAATTTCCCTAATAATTTGAGAAGAAGAAATTTATTTTCATCCCTGTGTCACATCTGAAATATGACGCTGTGAAGAACAACCAGCTCCACTACAAACACAAACTCAAACAAATGGAGGTCTCATTATCGATCGTCAGTGTTGCGGTGGCCAGCGGCGAGCACAGGAAAACACGCTCACTCATCAGCGAGCAAACTCACACAAACAGACAAGGAGGGAGCGCTCGACGCGTCACGAGGAGATCTCATTTCCCGTCAGGCTCTTTCCCCTGCCCCACGCCGAGTTCTGAGCCCCAGCCCTCAAGTGACAACCGGACAAATTGGTCTTGAAGAAGCCCAGAGGCAATCAGAGCACACCACTCGCCCACAATTACTTCTCCTTTAACAGAACGATCAATGTGCTCAGCGAATCTGACCGTCACAAGCTGGGGCAGCTAAAATAGACTCTCTGCTTGGGTGGGTAGATCTCTGAAATAATGAGAGAGAGATTTTTTTGATATGAAAAGGCAGTGAGAGATTTCAGCTTGAAATGACCTCAAGCTAAGTGCATCAGAACTGCAGGTAACGTCTTACTCACCCCCTATAGTATAGCAGTTCTTTTTTCAGCCCCAGATGACAAGAAAAAAAACTCACATACATTACCATAAGCGGATTAGCTGAATTTGGGACAATTAAAGCATTCCATAAATGTAGTTCTAGTCCCATAATGACTGACCCAGACATGAGGAGAGGAACATTTTCCTGCAGTCTCACTGTGCAGTCACCTCACGTGCTGCTGCTCTGATTGCCCACCACTGTTTTATAACCCTTGCATGGGTATATAACCTATGCTAATACTGATTGCCCCGGCTTTGCAAGTCTGATCAGTCAACCATTGTGACATAATGGGCCGTCAAAATAAGTGATGGCATTATTACATAAATGCATTGATTCTGATGTGTGAACCTGTAGCACGTGCATGTTTTTTGCTCTATTGGATTTTTATGATCTTTTCTGACATACCAGTATGCAGGGGGTTGTTTCATCCTGTTTTCTATATAGCAGGTGGTCACTGCAGAGGCTTTAGAGTCCCTTTCACTGAGCTTGTGAGTGGGTTTGCGTCACTACCGCAAGGCTGCTTTGGCTGCTGGTGCTGCTGGTGAATCTGCTCTGACAGAACAGTGCAAAAATTACTTGTACATTTCAAGGGGACTTGTGCATGTGTGGGCTGTCACAATGCATCTGCCTGCTATCATCAGCACAGGAAAGGCTGGGCTTTTCTAAACAGATTGCATCTAGTTGCATGTGGTTAATACCAATATGAGAGTCAGGCATTCAGTTCGGCTGTATCTGTCAATACATCATCAATACCAATATATATATTCATCTTCAGGCTTTAGTTGAGTTGAACACATGTATTTATTAAGTTAAATTTATGTATGAGATCATTGAAAGTGTCTCTGCTGATCTCTTATTCATGACCTCAGCAAGACTCCACTCATCTCACATAGAGCCCAACACATCAGCCACGCATACAAAACACACAGGCTTCATGTTCACTATCAACACAGTTGTGTTCTCATTATTATTTCATATTTTACCCGTCTTTTGTCTCTCCGCTGTTCTGTACAAACAGACTCACGAACACACAGGGAAACTTGGCCTTCGCCTTTTTTGCGCCCACTGTTTACTCTCGGTGTAACTTCGGCGATGAATCACTGATGTTTTGTATCGTGCCAGGATTTTATTGGGTTAAAATTCAATTCTCCACTTCTGGCAAATGGAAGAATGTGAATAATTGATGTGTAAGCCATGTCTGAGGGCAAGAATGAAATGGAGCGTGTTCCTGAATGAGCTTAAAGGTTTACAACCCTGCAGGCGATAAGGGAGATCTCGCTATGAAGGAGCCTTTCAGAGGTGGGACTTTGGTGTAAATCCATGCTTAAAATAGGCTGTTGAAAATCAACTGTATAAAGATAAGTTCAGTGTGACTTTTTTTTTTTTAATTTATTCAGATATTTTTATTCAGTGACTCAAAATCAGGTGCAAACTATTTTCAATGAGCAACGAATTAAGCAAATGGGGTATGATTTATTAATTTAAACATATAATCAATTTCAATTAATAAACATACAATTAATTACAATTAAAATAAAGTATTATAGTTTTGTGTGCAGTTGTTCAGCCTCACACAAACACACCAAGAGATCTTCTCTGTACAATGCTACATGTACTCACATAGAAATAACTGTGTGCCAATTTCTTTCCACTTGTTCTTTAAGACAGTTAAACATCCAAAAAGTTGTGATCTGAAATAATTTTTGCACATTGTTAAATCCTTGCAGTCATGCTAAACTGCCTGTCACCGAGTTTAGGTTCACAGAGTTTAGATTCTTAGGTTCTCAAATGTGTTTGGTCTGGTTTTGTTGCTGAGTTATGAAGATGTGAGATTACATCCATCGATCGGCTATTGACCCCCAGCCCAGATACAGAACAGCGCTGTGACGCCCCCGCTTGATCATGAAATGTGATTTTATGATGCTTGGCTGGCCTGCGCTGTTTGATGCAGGCTTTAACCCTTTCTGCACCGTTTCAGAAAAGGCTGTTGACAGAGATGATGAAATGTTGATCGCAGTTAAGAAAAGGAGTTGCTATGATGCTTTATGGATGTCAGGACGGATGTAGTACAACGTCACTGCAGCTTGTGGGAATTCAGTGCATTCCTCAAGGATATTTCACCAACGCAGACACCTGCCACAACAGGGACTCCTCCAGTTGAAGGGCTGTCTGCTTAAGGCTGCAATATACTAGAAGAACGTTATCGAAACTTGTGAAAATTTAAATTGCCGTTGAGCTGCTGCCAAACTGCGCCGCGAGCAAATGTCTCTGTACTCTATACTTTGACTCAAGCTCGGTGTTTCTTTTTCCTGACACCCCACACCAGATGGGACGAGTTTGCAGTTAGCGGTTTTGAGGATGAAATGTGAGGAGATGCTCGTCGTCTTGGTCGTAAGCCTGTGCGTTCATGGATTGTAAATGCACAAATTCCCCTGACAAATTCAACAAGACATGAACGAAGCCTTGAAATGAGAAAGAGAAAAAGAGGACATTAATTGGAAAAACACACTGCCCAAAGGAAACAGGTGAAAACTCAAGTAACACTGTTGACTGGTAGCAGGCAGTGGTGTGTCTGGCAGAGTGAACAAAACTTTGTAAATGTGACAGGTTCAGCTGAATTATTTGCACGCACAACATTTAAAGCCAATGCGAAACGTAATTTTAATTGGGTAGGTGAGTCACTTTCAATTTTAGTATTTTCAGCTTTTCTCACGACACAACCCAACTACCTTTGGTGACTGAAGCCATATCATCTTATTACCAAAGCAAAAAAAAAAAAAGTAATTGAATTCATGCTGGAATGATCCAATTAATCAATTAGTCTCCACAGAAAAAGAATCGATAACAATAGCAATTAACCGAAAAAAAATGCTCAACATTTGCTGGTTCCTTTCTCAAATGTGAGATTTTGCTGTTTGTCTCTTGTTTTTGTTCATCATGAAGGGAATATCTTTGACTCTTGCCCAGACCCAGCAAACAATTTGAAGATGTCACCTTTGGTTCTGAGAGATTGTGATCTGCATTTTTCAATATTCAATGACACTTTTCAATAGATTATTGGAAAAACGTCCTACAGGTAAACTGATAATGAAAATAATTTGTCGTTGCAGCCTTTGCTTTGACTGCATCAAGCTGTTTTTTTAGTGTTATGATTATCCACACAGTTGTCCCTCAAACCTGCTGCTCTGAACTCAGACACGCAGTTTCTCCTTGTGTCTAAACCCTGGTTGGTTCCTCTCCCTCCGGTCATTCCTCGAGAGCAGAGAAGATGATGGGCTATAAGCTCAGGCCACGGCTAAGCTCATGTGTGTCCTCTACCAGTGATAGATGATGCAGGTCAGCGGTCACGAACTGTATTAAAAGACCCTCATTGACCATTTCCCTCTTTCTGAGCTCTTTGTGAAAAACTCACCTCAGCTTGGTGTGTATTCGTGTGTGTAAGCGGCATTGTGTGGTTGCACACCGCCGTGGGAAATTTTGCTTAACTAAATGTCCCTGTTCCCTGAAAATGAACGCATTAACACTTGAGCGGCCTTCGCTTGTACCGCTGTGACGAATGTATGCCGAACAGAGCTCGCTGCAATTTGAGGTGGCCTCAAATTAAAACTGTGCCGAGGCTTGTAAACCTGCGGAGCGACTTACTGTAATTGACTCCAGGAAACAGCGTAATCGAAATTAGTTGCAGAATTGCAGAGAAACGAGCTGCTTTCCAACGCTGTGTTCTGATTCATAACTGAAACCATGAAAAGCCTACCATCGAGCAGGCGCTGTCACGGCCCACAGTTCTCTGGTGCCTGGCTGGGAAAATGAATTCCTCCCTCAGGTGAGTGTAGTATTGCTGGAATGTATTCACCTGCTGTATTTGTCATATACGGTGGGTAGGTGGAAGTAGAGAACAGTGTGTATGTGTGTTTGTTGCGTTCTTTTGATGGCACCGCATAGACCGACCACACGATTCAGAAACTGCACCAGCCTGACAAGTATCGGCGAAGGGGAACTGGGCATGGGGAGAGACTGGCTTGCCATGAAGAAAATAATGACTCCAAGGATGGATTATTAGACAACGGGCTTCTGGGCACAGACATGTTAAAGTTCAACCTCTCAGACAAAAGAGCAAGTTATTAGTTGTTTTCTGTCTCTTTCTATCTTTCTATCAGTTATTTTGCATCACAGTGCAATTGCTTTGCATCTTTTTGTCGTTGTTTTGTTTCTTTTTTTGTAATTTTGTGTCTCTTTGGAGTAATTTTGAGCCTCTTTGTTGTTGTTTTGTGTCTCTTTGTTGTTGTTTTCTGTCTCTTTGTTGTTGTTTTCTGTCTCTTTGTGGTTGTTTTGCTTCTTCAAGTTGTTGTTCTTTGTCTCCTTGGAGTTCTTTTGTGTCTCCTTGGGGATGTTTTGCATCTCTTTCTGGTCATTTTGCATGTGTTTGCAGTTCCATATAGTTGTTTTGAGTCTGTTAGTTGTCTTTCATTTTGTCTCTTTCCATGACATTCTGAAGGTGAATCAGAATTCACAGGTGCTGCAGCTGAAATTTAACACTGTAGATGAAGAGAGTCTGTATTTCAGTCGGGGCCTCCTTACTGATTTGGCCCCTGGGACCACTCGGTAATCCATCCATGGTTGATTCAACCAAATTGGCAGCCCTTGTCACTTTTATAATCGCTCTCTCCAAATGCATCCTCACATTCCCATATGTATTACCAATGAGCCATGACTGGATCACTTAAAGATAGCCCTAACTCATCATATGCCACTAACAACCACAGCTGCCGGCATCAATATGGTGACGCAGTTGACCGTCTGACATCTCTCTTCTTCAAATGATTCCTTTATCATTAAGTGCCTTCGCTCAGGGGAACATTCAGTGCTTGACGTTCACCCTATATTGAACTGAAAGCTCTCGGGAAGGAGCTCACTGTTGGAGCTCAGTATTTACCATGCAATGCATAATTCAGACAAACATTTCTGCCTGTCAAGTTAACCCCATGTAATTTTTATGAGCAGGAACTCTACCTAGTTCTGTTCGGTACACCATAGATGAGCTGGTTGTGCAAATAGCTTCGACAGGGTGAAGGGTCGGTCACAGTGGTATCATGTGGAGGTGGATTTAAAGGTTATCTTGACCTTGAGGGAAAAATAGCAGATGAGAGAAACTGTGTGTACAGTAGCAGTTACACAGCAGGGGATAGCTGTGTGATTAATTCATAGATTTGTGCCCTCAGTTATGCATGGCTTGCATTCTATGGCATGCTCACATAGGTAGTTTGCCTCCTGTATCGTCTTACACACCCCAGTGATGTGTGTGGTGTTGTAAGTAAATCAAGCATAATGAAAAGTAATTGGATTTTCATTCTTTTGTAGTTGCCTAATTGACTAAAGTATGGACGCTGCAGCTGCACGGTAGCTTTAAGGTTGGAAATCCATCTTAATCCGCTATGTCTGGCAATATCGTATTCTTTATCAACTAGTTCCAACTCTGCATTGAAGCTGAAGAAATACTCAAGACTGTGTTTTTCATGGCTGCAGTATTCCATCAAATGGAAATATTCAAAATGTCTTGTGTTATTATGCAGATTTCTTCAAAGTTTAGCCTAACACGTCTTCAGGATTCAGAATTCAAACCACATTCTGTTGGTTACTGCAGTGTGTTTGGCTACACAGCTCGAGTTTGTCTAACCTTGTTTCATCCAAGCTGGTGGTTTCTTAACCTGTGGGTTGTGGCCCTCGTGGGGTTGCAAGATTTTGTTTGATATTTGAATACAGGGTGAAAGTGAAAAAGGATATTTCTGTTGCACAAAATTGTTTAAAAAGTGACTTTTGTTATTGTTCTTGTCTGTCGTATTATTGTGAAATACTGGAGAGTTTAGCCTCTTATGGCATCTAAAAATTGGAAATTTTTGGAAATTATGGGTCTCCCTTTAATTAGAAAAAAAAAATTACGTTTTCTGGGAAATAGACATAAAGGGACACAAGCCAAACAAGAAACAACTGGTCTAAGCCACAGAGGAAAGTGCCATTTTGCTGTTTATTACCTTCTCCACACCCACTCCCACCACTGCTGAGACACATGCAATGCATTTGGTAGAGAAGCAATTGTCTTTCCTTTATCTCAGCATGTTAAGAGACACCAACGGCATTAATCACGGCGTTTGTTCCCCGCTGTCGCTACGAAGCGTGCGCAACTGAATTTGCCTGACAGGATATGTACTGTAGCATCCACTTGGAAGACAATCTGTGGCCAGCAGTGCTCAGCCTTTGTGTCTGTCATTGCAGAGGAGGCACATTAGTGCCGTGACAATGGAACATAAACGCATTAGAAACTAATAGTGGTGCAGTCTTTCAGCATGCATAATAATCTGAAGTCTTAGGTCATTACTTGAAAATGCATACCCGTGTTAGCAAACATTTTGTGTGAGGTTGGATACTTAGGCAGCTTTTCGACTGTATGTATTGATTGGCTTCTTGTTTCTGATCAAAGATGTAGAGAACCACAGACAATCCACCATCAGGATTAAAGTGTTTTAATCCTGCCAGACTTTAGTGATTTAGAGAGGCATGAAACAAGAACACAATACACAATACTTCCTCTCCTAATCTACAGGGTTTAATGAGATGAAGCTGTTGGCTTGAGTTCAGCTTTTAAATTAGATAGTAAAGACATCTTTTCAAGAAATGCTTCTCATTTTGCACCTCTGTTATTCAGGTATTCATCACTTGCTCTCCTTCCTACACTTGATCAGATAAGACTGATGATAAAGTAAATCGACTGTTTCCACCAAGCATCATCATCGTTTTTTCTCAGCCCCCTGAAAGCGAACTGAATGCTGGCATAGCACGATGAAACGCATGCTGCAACTTCCCTGCACTGACACGTAATCTGGCCTTGATGTGGGAAACATAGGAGAGGCGGTGATACTTGAGTGTTACCCAAGCCGCAGGCACAGAGAGCGTAACGTGCTGCGAGTCCATGTGAGAGGAAGGCTCGCAACATGTCTCGCCATTTACCCGGGGAAAAGGGTTTCCCCTCCGCTCTCTGGTTTATTAATAGAGAGCCGATGCATGTCGGGCGGGGCTTGAGTGTCACGGCAGTGTTGGCATCATTGGCGCGGTTAGTGTTTCGCTTGTCACTGTTGGTGATGAGCTGTCATCAGAGCCAGCCTAATAGATTTTAGATGAGATTGTGGCCCCAAGCGGATGATGAATGTGTCATTCATGGTGCCGTTGGTGACCCCGGCACACCTGAGGTTTGTCCAATCAGGGGCACAGAATTAAAATTCTCAGCTGGTGTTTGAACTTTTAAATGATACAGTAAAAACATGAGTGTGCACATAGGGATATACACTCACACAGGGGTGGCTCGTGAAGCAGTTTCTACTTCATATAATAGGAACTGCTTGGCTGTTTGTCTTTGTAACACATGTATTCTTGTAATACATTTGTATCAGGGTTACCTTTTTACCTCCCTTTTCTTCCGGCCACTTCTCACTTCCCATCAGCCCATGCATTTTCGAGGAACGTTGCAGACCTGTCCACCGGATGCCCTCGAGCTCCCCTCCCCTCCCGACCTGACTCCCACCTGCTCACCTGTTCGCATTCCCAGATCATCCCCACCTGCCTCATATAACCTCACCAGTCCTTCAGTGTATATAACCAGCTTCACCTGCTCTTTTCCTTTGCCAGTTTTGCCATGTTGTGCGCTTGCGTTCCAGCCATCTGTACCTGTTCCTGATTTTCTGCCTG
The DNA here is from genome assembly GCA_037975185.1 of Centropyge bicolor. Taxonomy (NCBI): domain Eukaryota; kingdom Metazoa; phylum Chordata; class Actinopteri; family Pomacanthidae; genus Centropyge; species Centropyge bicolor. The sequence continues at coordinate 3,489,585 of JBBMOC010000030.1, forward strand.
GTATCTGCTACCTGTGTTTTGATCTGTTCTGCCTCAGTGTCTGCCTTTGGTCTCTTCAATCCTGCTGCCTAGCACACATCTGACAGTCACAGTGCCCCTTTAGTTTGCCTTCCTACCTGGATCATGCTCTGTTAGATCAATGATTTCGACTTTAACCACCAGTTGCTTATGTCCATAATGCCATGATATGCTTTATTGGTCAGTGTTTTTGCTTGCTTTCTTTGTTGTCCAGTGGAGCATAAGTCCCATTAGAGCCTCATTACAAATTCTTTATGTGCTGTGCTCGTTCTACATGACCTTACATTCTGGATAAATCCCGACTCACTCAGCTGAACGAGATATGTGACTGAAACCTAGCGAGCTGATTAAACTGTGCATATTTAATAATACGTTTTAGGGCCGAGTAGAAATTTCTCATGCAGAGGACTAAACTGCTCCCGTGCCATCTCAAGCGGAGAACAATTGGCTACGATAGCGTGTTGAATGATAATGTACAGTATACAATATTGCTAAAATGAAGTGGAATGAGAAGTAATGTTTATTGCTGCTGGGGTTTAGGAGCACTCAGAATCAAAGGAGCATTAAATTATGTTTTCATATATCATCCAGATTGCTTATCAAGCGGCATTTGAGCCCCCAAATAACAGCAGTAATCATAACACTGCATGCACTGTACCAAGGTTTTATTGGGTTCATCCTCACATCTCAGCAAGAGTTTCATAGTTTGCTTCTTTTTTTTTTTTAACTTGGAGATGAATCGGTGTGAGGAGTTATGATTCAGAGTGAACACTGCTCATTACACTGCTGTAATGCAATATCCAGTGTGTTCAGAAGTGATGAAAGGGTTTGCTTAGGGAGAAGAGAAGCAGAATTTTGATGTCCTTGCGACCATCTGTGCAGATTTGTTATTTGTCGCAGCTCACTGAGGATTTTGATATGTCTTGGCTTGACCCGACGCATTTCACACCTGATTGAGCGGAAAAGCGCCGGCCCTGCAGCTCTATTGTCATTTTCAGCTGTCGCTTTGGACACTTCTGGACGTCCTGTACGGCTCGGTGAGCACTGATCTGTAACAGCGGGCTCAGTGTCACACCGACAGCAGCTACGTGTCAAGGTGTAATAAAAGAATGTGACACGGGCCGGGCCAACAGGGTGCGCCATGGCAGCAGGTGGGGCTGTGCTAATGACAGATCGACTGGAGCGGGTGCCATCGAGACTCACGCCCGACTGGTACTGCTTGGCTGGCGTCCGCGTCGGACAGCCCCATAATAACCGCTGGTGCAGGATGTGAGATAGGTCAAAGTCTGTGTGTTGTCTCTTATCTGCAGTCAGACTGCGGTAAAGAGAAGTTATTTAATTTCAACTGTGCCTCTGTCATAGTGAATTTGCTGGATGCGCTTCATGGTGCGTCAGAGCAACTTGATTTAAATTATGACTCTGGCCAGCTCCTCAGCTTTTATTATGGCTTGTGGAAAGTTCTGTACTTGGATGAGACACTGAACGTAGTGCTGAGTCATGCACCTTTTTCCTTTTACAGCCTACAATCATTCAAAGAACGGCGGGGAGAAAAAAGAGAAGGCGTGTTTGTGTAAACACACATACATTAACAGACAAGAGAGTATTTAATTGTATACATATCACTAAAAACATGTCTTATAACTAATGGTGCACATCAAAGCTCTCCAAAATCAAGCTTGCCAAGGCTTCTCATTATTTATCGTAGCTGTCCAACAAACAACTGTGCCACTTAGTTGGACATGAGATGAGAGATATTTTATTAGCCACGATACAGTGGCAAACAAACAGTAGATTCACTGGGGTTCCATAAACATAAAAGTGGCTGAGCCGCCCTGCTTGGCCCAGTTGCAGAAATTAGGCTTTTGTTTTCGTGCCACTATTTGAAGGGAAATAACCTTTTCACTGGACCGTATTTGTCTGTGATTGATGGCAGTTGGATGCGGCGCGCACCACGAGGGCCGGTGCCCGCTGATTCAGACCATCTGGGCTGGCAGCGTAGCCCGTCGTCGCCGCAGCAACATATTGTGGTTAAACCATTATTCGGGTGACGGAGGTGTAGCGCATATTGACGACGACAGACGCTTTGGTGACTGCGCAGGGGGAAAATAAAGTGCTGAGCGCGGATGCACTGACAGACATTTTTATTGTCGCATCAGTATTGCCGCGATGGTTGTTGGTGTGCGGCCCAGCCATCCTTCACACGTGACGTTAACCGTACACAGAAGCTTGCATTTGCGAACTCTCCCACTCATCATCCCCTGCTGCTGCGGCGTGGCTTTGAAAATATGCCTCATGACAACCTCTGCGCCTACTGTGTGTCTTATGTCCTCCAAAGACCATTCTTAATTGATCCCTAATTAGAAACAGCAGGTTGCAGATTCTTTCCAAAATGAGCATCTGGATGTTTAGCCTTCCTTTGCCAACTGCTGCTTAAATACTCTTGTTTTGGGGAAGCATGTGAGTCTTATAACTGCTTTTATATCAGTTTTTTAAAGGTTGTACTAGGATCAATGACTGCTTTTTGTAAGTCCATTATTAGCATTCAGAAAAGTGCTTAGACCATAATAGAGGATAACTGCAAAGCCATTATTCTGTAAATCCAATATACTGTAGTGGAGAATACCATTTCCTGAAATGCCTCTTTCAGTATCTTTCCCCCTTTGCAAGGAAAAAAGCGCTATTCATTAACAGTTTTCTCTTTTTGTTTTATGTTGATGAATTGGGACTGAAAAGGCCGAATGAGAACCATTTTCTTGCACTCTTTCCATCTCATTTCCTCTTTAAAGAGTACTGCTTTGCTTGCAGTTCTTGAAAATGTTGCAGGAAAGCACTGACTTCAACTCAGAGTTTTCCTCATCTCTCAGTAGCCATTCAAACAGACTGGATTGTCGCTGCCTCGTCTGACCTGTGTCCTTTTTTTTTCTATCAACACAAAAAGCTGACAGAAAAATTCTAAATCATATCGGAAAATGAAAGATTTATACTTTGTTTGAGAAAGAGTTCTGACACCTTGCAGTGTGCTTTTGGCAGACCGTGTGTTACATCATGGAAAAAAAAAGCTTGTCTGCTCTCTGTTATTTACATTATTCTTTTCCTCAAGGGCCCCTAATCTTTGTTTTGAAATCTGTTGCATGTAACGTCCCGTTGTTCAAAGCCAGAGTGGTTTTGATCTAAATACTGTTTTGATAAGGAAAGTTGAATTATGACATTCTGCCTTTTAGCAAGATAACATGAGATTGTTGAAAGTACACAGCTAAAATTGAAGATCATATCTCTCCCAGATATGTATGTGGAGATGTAGCTCCATTGCTTTGTCAAAATAAGTCACTTGCACCCTCTACTGTCCAAAACACGACAGTGCAGTTTTCCTTGAATTGCTGTGAGTAAATTGCAGAAGACGCCAAATATTGGACATATTTCACTTCTTCTTCTTTCTTGCTTGCTTTAAAATAATACATAGTGATGTTAAATTGAAAAGGTTTTTTTTTTGTACATCCCTGATTAAAAAAAAAACAAACTTGAAGTTTGTTGCATTGGGTCATAGATTATATCCAAGTACACCTTCGTATAGATGATTTTGTTTGTGAGTAGATCATCTTTTGAATGCTGTTGTTAGGGCTGTACTGTAAATGATGAAATCAAACAATGAATCAATTAAATGAGTGCAGCAAACTGTACTGAGTTGAAAGTTTATAAGACTTATCGTAACCCTACATTTTTTCATGGTGTGTGTTTGTTGATAGATATTTAATATATTAAAACCTCACTGCTGTGCCTTGTTTGGATCATTGCATTGGACCGCAGTAGCTTTAGTCAGTCAATTTATTCACCTGCTGCACACCACAACCATAATGTCACTGGTGCAGATCAGCATGGATCTCAATCATACTGGAGTGGAGTGGTGGTGCGTGAAGAGAGATTCATGGACACTTTGATGCTCAGAACTAGAAGCTGCTCACTTGTGAAGCAATGTTGAACAGGTTTAACAGCGTTTGTTGGCAGAAGGGCCAACATTACTCACTTACTAAAAATCTGGTTAGAAACATGCTTCAGTTTGGAGAGTGTCATCTGTTTGTGCAGATTGGCCCTTTATTTTATTTCTTTCTTATGTCCCTAAATGCCGTCTTACCATTCTGTCGTCAGCTCTTATTTAATCATTTTCTTGTTTTATAAGTCCATATTTTTCTCCTCCTTTAGTTAGAATTGAAAGATGATGACATGAAAGGCATGTCAGCAGTTGCTTGTCGGCAGCTAATAAGCTGGTCATCACTGTCCGCTTGCTGCAGGAGGGTAATGTGACACAAATTAATCAAGGCTTGTGTGCCACTTCCTGCCATGTAATTTATCAGTAGACAGAAGCTCCCCCTGTCTTTAAAAGAACAGGCTCCTACATTAGCTTTATTGATCAGATGTCGGCCCTGTTGCTTGGATGTGTCACTCTAAAAGGCGCTAATCGAGCACTGGACATACAGTAAACATATGTTGTAATGTATAGAAATCAGCATTATGCACAAGTGTTTTGTCATCATGAATTATTTGCTTATGATGGTTTTTATTTAGTTTTAAATTTAAGTACACCCTACACTTACAGATATCGCTGTAAACACTATGATGTTGTTTAACTGAAGACATGCTTGTACTGTCTGTCAACACACAGAAGTCAGAGAGAAAAATGAGCATGTTGAGCCAGAGACTCAGTGTGCACTGCTACTACTGTAACACTGCTTTGCTGCCACTTAGTGGTTGTTGCATATACTGTTCTGTGAGGGATGACTCCAGTGGTCCCTGTGGAGAAACTGAGCCATTGCAGAAACAAATACATATTCATAGCTTTATGTTAAGATACACAGCCAGCAAATTAATCTGAAAGATATTTATTATGCCAACACAATTAAACATTTACACTATGAAAGAGTGACAGTAAGTACATGCAGTGTAACTATTCAGAAAAAGGAGGACATGCACTCCTATAATTAAAATATACTGTCTGTACATTATGTATTGTGCAAGGTTGGGTCAGTCAAGTGTTCACAGATACAGTGTGGATTTTTTCAGATGCAGAGAATGTAAATAGTACATGTAGTATCATATAAGAATGAGAATAACCAGCAGCTGTGCACATTCACAACTGGACAAAGTGAATGTATTTATATATAACAGTATGTTCAAACAAATAGAAGTTGTTGATTTCATAGTTCATATTTCAGAAATTATTCATAGAAAATAAACAGAAGGCAAAATTAATGTGGGTTGATCTTTCTAATTCTGATTGACATGTTCCTTGTTTGCTGGCCTCCCTTGCTAAAAACATTTGTGATGATGATTATGCACTAGATTAAAATATCTGAGAATTTGACTTGTGTCACATGCCACCACTGATTTCAGCAACAGGGCGCTCATGAATCTGGCTTAGACCAGTCTTTAAAGTAAATTCATAACTGAGGCAAGAACAGTGATCAGCTCATGTTTGTCTTCAAAGTGAGTTTGTCCTCTTTTCCATGCAGCACTCTCCTGTCTTTGCTTGTAAGAAAGTGGACAAAGACCAAAGTGGAATCGCTGTCAAAAATAGCTTTCAAAGAATTTCAAGCATCAGTAATGTCCTACACAAACCTGGAGCCACCACTGCACAACTGAGCTTGTCTGATTCATCATCAACTGCTGTTCTTAAGCGTCCTGCGGCAACAGCTCTGCTCCCTGTCCGGTTGCCTTTGCACGCCATTATTTCAAAAGACAGTGGGGGCAACTACCCACTTATGGCTCGCCGGCATGTCTGAGTCACAAACACCTACAGACTAACAGCCTTTTAATGAAACACTGGATATGGCATCACATTGATTAATAGGGAAAAAGAGGAGGACGAAAGGGTATGTGGGGTGGATGATAAAAAGGCATTAAGCCCACCACTTAGGATAATGGACAGCCATTTCGAGTATGTGGGCAGCAGAGCACGTACATCCTTCAGGTATAGAAGCATTTACTTTCCCGCAGATGTTTACGAGACGTGTTGAACGCTGGCTCTCAAAATGACCAGACCTAATTGTTATTGGTGAATCTCTGCGTGTTCTCCATGCACTTAAATTCAACTTCAGTATCAATTATAAAACACTTGTGCTGCCATTGCAAATTCTCTTTCTCATTCCCATATAGTTAATCAGATTGTTTTCAGACTGTTTTCCTCAAGTGGCTCGGAATGAGCCTCAGTATGTGTGGAGATGATTTACCCCAGAGACATTTGATTATTCCACCCTATTCTCTGGAGTGTCTAATTTAATGAAAAGTCATTACAACTCCAACATAATTAGGCTACCCTTTGAAAAGCCATGCTCAGCTGATTTGGACCGATCAAACTGGGGCTACAGCTTAAGAGTTCGTGCTAAGTGGCTCCGCTTTTGTCACCTTCTCGCATTGCCACTTATGTCTAGTACAACTTAATTTAACTCGGATCTCTAACATATGACTGGATTAAGACATTCATGTTATCTGCTGTTCTTCTGGTTGTAAATGCACAACATCGTCATGAACTATTCAACATGTTGATGAAGATGTCTGCAACATAACTTGCTGTTAGAGTTCCTCATGTCATCCAAAGCTCTTGAAGTCTAACGTCAATGCTCATCTTTTCAGAGCTCAATTTGTTCAAGATGGAAGTTGTGCCTAGAAACTTATATTAAGTATTGATTGAGGCAGTTATATTTTGGGACGAATCAGCGAATTATAAGGAAATGTGACTCCTTACCTCTCCGAAGTTCTGGACTTCAAGAGTACTCTACCAATTTATCATTGCTCTCCTGTAACATCGTTGGACAGTTCAAAAACATTATTAAAATATATTATTAACATTGTGGCTGTAGTTTTGCAACTGCTTTTGATGGACACGCATCCATATGTAGATTTATTTTGATGATTGTACCATATTGAAAATTATTCTGATGGCTTTTTATTTTTCGGAAAAATGAACCATTAATTGTCAGTGCCCCTTGGTCGGGTTTGTTGCAGGGAGTAGAGGTGTCCATGTGGAAATCTTTTATTTATTTTTGGACATGGATGAATTGTCATGAAAAGTGGTCCAGGCGTTTGTAGTCATTTTTTTTAATTGAATGCTTTGGCTCAGGACCAAATACATGTAGCAGCTTTACTTTGTGTTCTGTGCTCATTAGCCACCATACTCTCCAGTTTCCAGTACAACCCAAAGTAAAGACAAATGACCATCCAGTAAGTGGAGTATTTATCTGATCAGGCTTAAGAAAGGCTTGTGATTATGGACCTGTATGAAGGTGATAATAGTCAACTGCTGCATGTACAGTTTTGCACAGCCGACATAAAATTCCGTGCATTATGTAAATCCCTCTTGAGCCTTGTCTGACCTCAGTGATGGAGGAATTGTTTGCTGGTGTGAAGACCAATGTACAAAGTAGGACGAATAGCATTAAGTGAAATTCTGGAGTTCGCCAGACTTTGAATTAAAACCTAGATAAGTGATCTAGCTAGAAAGCAGAAGCGTTCAGGCAAATGAGCAGATGCAAGATTCTTGTTCACTAATATTATTTTGCCACAGCTTTCAGAGTGGTTGTCACTATTATAATGCTGGTGTCATACTGAAGTAACTGCACCCAATGGTGGAACAGACTCCTTTAGGGGAACCCAATTACAAAAGAGATAGGGTGCACATTGGTCATTGACCTTCAGAGTGTCCACTATCGTGCTTTCGTCTGAGTGTGTGTTTTTGTGTCCACAGTTTCTATATGTGCCCAGTTTACAGAGCCTGCCCCTCAGTGTGCACCTTACCATGCGTCTGACATTCGTGGGAGGCCTGAGAGCAACAAAGCACAGGGGGCCGACAGGAAGCAGGTTAATGGAGTGGGAGCAAATTGGTACTTGATTGCAGTGGCTCGCTGTTCCTTTTCTGAATTGGACTGCCGTCACACAGTTCACGAAATGATTGCGCGTGGGTGGCACAGGGAGCGGAAGTGTTTTTCATTCTATTTTGCTCTTTTGATGTGTCATGTCAGGCAAGCGTGTCAGCGGCGTTTTTCACCCGCTCTGAGCAAAGGATGGAAAGGGGAAAAAAACGGTTTTGGCCTTAGTGGGAGTCTTACCTCCAGACCTTCTCCGTAATCCGGAGGATCTTCCCCCAAAGTCGCGCTGAGTCCACCGAATAAGCAACTGGAGGATCAACTCTGAAGAGGCAATCACTTTTTTTCATAGGTTGTGTGATGGGTTGGAAAATAACTTTCCCATGGAAGCAAGAGATTTTCTCCGCAGTTCCAAATACTGAATCAGTATTGCATATTTCTTTCTGACTTAAAATAGTGTTGCTGGATTTTTCTGGAGGCTGCATGCGTCAAACTTTCATTCCTCTCTCTGTTTATTTTCTCCTGGCTGTGTATGTGACAGACAGCATTTATATTATAAATCAGAGGGATAAAGTTATGAAGTCAAACTGAAATATCTTTTGGGGGCTTTCACATGAAGCCTGAAATGATAATAATATGATTTCAGTTATCATCTAGTGATTACAAATCATGTTGATGTCACCACAGGAGCGTCCCTCGTCTCTCATTAACCTGCTTATAAGATGACCCGTCAGCATTAGTAGGTAGAAGAAGATGCTTGCCAGGGATTGCTTGTACATAATTGAAATATTTACTCCAGCCACTGCCAGCCAGAGTTTTTATCTCGTACTCGGTGTAGTGGCCGCAGCATGGCTTTCTCCTCCAGTCCCCAGCAGGAGGTGTAGTTAAAAGGCAGCTAGTAAGAATAATGGTTATCTACAGCATGAGCTCTCTCGCCTTGCTCCAATCTCTCCCTCCCCTGAGCGAGGAGAAACCGGCTGAAAAGAGGGGCAGTGCCACTCTCCCCAGCAGGTTCCTGGCTCCCTCTCCAAGCGCTCAATTAATCTAGGTGCTCAACTGGTACAAAGTAGCTTTTGCAGAGCAGAGATCAGCTAACAAGCTCTCACTCTCAGAGCGGGAAAAACAGGGGAAGGGAGGGCGAGGGCTGCGGAGCATGCGCGTCAAAATTCAAAACTCAACAGAGAGACACGCATGTTTTACTCCCACTCCTATTTCTCTTTGTGCTGCCCACCTAGCCGGGGTGAATATAAAGGCAAGTTTGGACCGGCGACTTGGGTTTTTTCATGTAAGGCTCCCCAGCATCTCTTTGGCTTTTTTTTTCCCCCTCAGTTTTCGCTCTCAAGCCGTCCTAGTGTGGGAGTGAAAGTGTGTGTGAAATCTAGCAGGACTTCCAGATCACTAAGCGAGAAAGTCTGGAGGGCATCATGGGGGCTTTAATGGTCATCTTCTCTCTTCAGCCGAAACAAAGAACCAAGACGAGAGGTAGGCTTGACGGGAAGGGGGAGGAGGAGACACTTTGATTTGATTCATTTTTCACCAGTTAGCAGCTAAACCAATTATGTTGGAAGAAAGGGAAATGTTTTATATTAATATTTCTTTTTGTTGGAGTGTGGAATTATTGTTAAACTGTTTGCACAGATGAATTATTTCTTCTTGTGTTCTTTCTCTGTCCTCGGTCTCCGTGTGTGTTTTGGCGTCCAGAAAGTTCCCCTTTAATCTCCCGTTTTCTCTCTATTCCCATCTGAATTCACGTTGCCACACCAGCAGTCCATGAAATTGCCTTGGAATCGTCCACCGTTTTCTAAACATTTCAACGGGAACTCCACAAACTTGCTCGACTTTTTTTTTTTTTTTCCAAATTCGCTTTCCCCAATATTGATTTTGCAGTGGCGGCGCACACACACACACACAGACGCAGCATGTCACACCGACTCTCTGCCAACGCAGTCGCACAAGCTTATGTTACATCTCTGTCTCCCTGCGATAATGTGCTAATCAGCCTCACCGTCAGCGCCTGTCACTGCAACAAAAGAAGAGGAAGTCCGGTCTTTATTAAAGAACAATGAAAAATTTAGTGGGTGGCTAGTGGAGAATAACTGTTAGATGTTATATTTAGTGGTGTTGTGGGAGAGAGACAGAATGGATGACACTTGAAGCACAGCAAGTCATATTTCATCGCGGTGTTGTGAGAGAGCTTGAAAGCAAAATGAATGAGGGACTCTTTGTAACTCTCTTAAGCAATAGATCACAAAGAGGACAGTTGTGTGTGTGTGTGTGTGCACTGTAAGCACATTTCACAGGGACCTGGAGAGAAGAACACAGGCTCCAGGTACACAGTCCATAATAAACATGCAGTGTGCCATTCTGCCATTGTACATACACCTAACATGTCCTGTGTTTATGATACTCTCAAACAGATAAAGGGGAATTTTAATATCGGTGGCGTTTGAGAAATATAGGACATTATAGGACAGTTGGTGGTTTATGATTTTTTCAGAAGATAGAAAAAATGGTTCTAAGATCTAGGTTAAGATCTAAGCTCCATCACTGTAGCTACACCTCAACCTCATTGTTGCAGCACACACATAGTCATTTTCAAGCAGTGTGTTTCACTTTTAACATTCAAAGAGAAAAGCTTGAAGGACAATGGAATGCTATCTCCAATGTGAACATCCGTAAATCCAATAAGGAGTCGGGCAGACCAGCTTCCACACAGCAGAGAAATATTGCACAGTGGATGTGCTACAGTAAGGGCTTTTTTTCACATAATTTGCACGCCTTGGAAGAAACATCCAGTTAGGTTACAACTGTGGCCGAGCATGCACAATCTCTGATACAAAAGACCCAATAAACACACTGTTTGATTCATTTCTTGTTCTTGTTTTATGGCTCTTGTTGCACTTGTTAAAAAATTTAAAGCTTAACAAATCTGCTATGCCTTGTTATAGTTGCTTAGCTATTATTGGACAATTGCTGTTTGGAGGATGGTTTGGTGAACTCTCAATTAGCCAATCAGCTCATCAGTGAGTAGATTATGTGGCATTAATTGACAGAAAACTGATGAGCAACAGTTTTGATAACTGATCATTTTTAAAGTCAAATATCAAAAAACAAAGCCAAATTGCTGGTTCTCTCATCTCAAATATGAACTGAGGCTTTTTCTCTTTTGTGGTTGGGTTTGTATCACTGTTAGCCAGCCAAAAAAAAAGCTATTTGAAGGTGTCACTTTGTGCTCCTGGAAATTGTGATGGTCATTTCTCACAATTTGTTAATTGAAGGAACTATCACACATTTATTAATAATGAAAATAATTGTTAGTAGCAGTTCTGTTACTTGTTGCATTTCAATGCACATGTAGACCTGCAGCAAAACTACATCCTTGCAGAAGGTAAAATTAAATGGGTTTATTGGACAAATCCAGCTCTAAACAGACGAAATTTCGACTGAAATCATGTAACTGATTTTCCCCCCAGTGTAGTGCTCTTTAGATGAGGACAAAATAATAAAACATGCACTGTCTGAGAGACCTCGGTGCTACTCCACCACCCACTCTAATGCCTTCCATTAATTTTCATAGCTGCACTCATCTACATGACAAGAGATGATGGTCCAATAAGCACCCACAGGAACTTTGCCCTCCACATCCTATTCAAACTCGCTCGGCCCAGGTTTGAGTGTTCCCACGTGTACGAAATGTCCCAAGGTCATGAGACGTGCCGCTGTCATTACGGCGGCACTCGCTGATGTGTTTGGCCTCGCTGCGCTTTCTGTCATTATTATTTGAAATGTCTTGCCTGTTTGTGTTTTTCGGGAGCTGTTAGGTAGCAGAGCTTGTGTGTGGGAGTGAGATAGGTACACTCTGAAGTAGAGCAAATGGAAACGGCAAAAACATCAATGATGATTCAGGCGACCAACTGGTAAATTAATGTTGATGCTGTTTTCAGAGCCTTTCAGTGACTGAAAAGAGGAAAAAAACATTTGTTCAGTAAAGTCTGAACTTGTTGCCTGATTTCCAGAATCAAAGCACCATTGCTTACTAATTACTAATAAGTAATGTAAATTAAGCTGAGATCTCTGCTAAGGTGTGTTTTCTTGAGCTGATTCCTCGTGACATTAACACAAGCGGTGGCGGAGATGTCCAGTATGGATCTTGTTGCTGGCCCCGTCTCCTTCCAGGCCTTCTGGTGTTTACAGAACCGAGTGGAGACTTCGGCCGACCACAGGGAGAGCAGCTGTCATTTTTTGGGGGTAGCCATGCTACCAATCACCATGATCGCTCGTAGCCAAATCTGATCGCATGAAAAACAAGACATTTTCTGTTTCTGTTGGAAATGCCAACATTCAGGGCTGACGTCTACACTTTTTAAAGAAATAATCTCTGAGCGTTTAGACGTCGTAGCTTCACATAATGGCAGCAGAGAAATGTATTTAAACTTAAGGCAACTTTCTCTTTCAGCTGCAGCACCATCTTTCAGACAAAAATCTTTGACTAATCCTTTTCTGCTTTAGTCTCAAAAAAAGACCTCGACTAATATCGATTGAATGCTCTGTATTCAAAGAAAGTCTCATCGTCAGGCAAATAATTACTGTAAAAAACAAACCATATGCCCACAGCACTTTGAATGGATCTCGTTACATTTTTCCAACCCATCTGTCACATGCAGCACTTCTCACAGAACTACTCATTCAGCAGTGCCGGCTGGACGTCACAATGTGATAGAGATCTGAGAGAACATTTAGTGTGCACATAGTATGGACACTTAGTTCTTGAGCACTCTCTTCTCACAAGTCTATCGATCACAGTATTATAGTCCTCTGAATGACTCTGGTTAATTCCCACTGGTCATTCATGTAGGGTACATGATGTTCAGAGCCTAATTGTCTTTCATGATGTACTCTGAGCAGCTATAGACTGCACTCTCACACTTCCACTCTCCAGCTTGTTCCTGATATAAGGCTTATACCGTGCATTTTAAAAAGGCATATGGGTGAGACTCCCACTGGAAAATTATCTCGAACGAAATGGATTTCTTCTTCCAACAGTTGGAAAATGTCATTGGTTTTTATTAAGCCTGGTGTGGAGAAGTTCAGTTTTCCATATCCTCTGATATGCAAATGTACAAAGGCTCCCCTCTACATGAGGAAATGAGCAGGGTCATCGACACAGCTCCCGGATCCCTCTGGGTTGCTTTTTTTCCTTTGTTATCAGTAACATGTAATCTCAGCCCATTTCAAAGTCACTGTGTCATTACACTGTATTGGTTTTTCAGTCCCTTAAATTAGCATTTAAATTGAAAAGCGAAGCCACATCAGTTGGTTTTGGGGGCTGCGAGCTTGTTTTGGGTTTTCCGTCGTGGCAAGGCACTCAATGTGGCAGTTTGTTCTGTGAAATTAATCACTCCAGTCCCACAAGGCACGGTGACCGGTATTAAGAGGGCTCACTTAGAACTGGATTAATGAGCGGCTTCCTGCTCGGAGAAGCTCCGCAGGTGTGGAGAAGTGGGCTTAGCCGTGTGCAGACAGTGATGTGACTCACAGTGGGTCATGGTGGCATCTGCTCAGCAGCCACAGATACCCTGGTTCCCTTTAACACTGCCTTTCCCACTACGCTGTCGACAGATTGGATGTACAGGCCTCTGTAATATTTGTTGAATGGCAGTATACTGTATTGACCGAATGAGGGTATTTTGTATCTGTATTTATTGAGTAATAACATTATGATACAGCATGATAACAGTTAAAGCTACAGGTTTTATTGATATAGTGTCATTCTCAAAATGCAAATTTTTTAAATCCAGTTTGTGATGTGTAGATATGAGATGATTCTATAGGTATTTATTTTATTCAAACTTGTTTACCTAATGCACACCTGGTAGACAGGTTCTTAGTAAAATGAAAGCATGTGGGAAAAAAAGGCTGAATTCCCACATACTGTCAGACTGAATTTAATAGAGATATATTTCTGTAATTGACCTCTGTCAGGCTATAAGATTAGATAACATATTCCTTTATCAGTCCCACAATTGGGAAATTTCCAAGGCTATAAATTCACAGTGTGAGACAACACATCTTTATGCTAAAGCCACAGGCGTTATCAACCAATCAAAATCCTCTAACACCTGAGACAATTTGTCCACACTAATAAATGATTAAAACGTCCCTAAAATGAGACTCAAATTTATCTGAAAATCAATGAATGCAATATTAATGAAAACAGATATAGAAGTAGCAGAAATGATTGATCAGGTTTAGTTGTATTCACAGTATTAATGTACTCTCTGCTTGCACTCTCATTTATTAGCTTCTGGCTTTCTTCCACCTGGTTCAGAGCTCTGACTTGTTGAGTCTGGCTGTTTCCACTTGATGGCAGCAAAATCAAACAAAAGAAGTGTCTTGCTGTGAGAAGAGGACGTGTTAATGGACAATTTCAAACTCCTGCTTTCAACAAATGTCAACAGTTAAGAAATGCCTGTAGAAAGGGACAGTAGTTGAAATGAAATCCAACATTTAAATGTAAACATGGTGAACTGGGATCTTAGTGATAATAAATGAGAGAAATATGTGAGCCGATACAAACACTTTATCCATGGAGATTATTTGAAACACTTATTTGTCAAGACTTCACTTTATTTTCTTGTCTTCATATCCAAACCCTGAACACCTTTTGATATGGTTTTCTATTGAAACAAAGAGGATTTGATTGCATGTGAGTTCTTTCTATTTGCTTATGTTCTCTTTCCAAGAAATCGTCTTCCACAACAAATTTGACTGCAAACTCATCTTAACACGATCCATTTCTAGGAGTCTAACGCCACCCAAATTGCATTAATTTGCAATTGACCATGTTATTTGAAGGTTACCAGCCACTGGGGCCTCGGTCCGTAATTTCTCCAAACAAATGGAAGACATTCATTTGTTTTAATGCCGTGTTGCTAAGCTGCGCTTTGATGAGAATTCAATTGTAACTTAATTTAACTAAGCATGAGGAAACAGATTCTTCTCTCCATTGTGCTTATTCATTTACATTAAGAGGAGGTTTTAACTGCAGACCCACCAATCACCGCTGTAATCACTTTGATTTAAATAGGCCTAAACATAGGAAGGAGAAGGAGAAGCTACTGAGACGCCTCCTCCATTATTGTGAATACTTGCTGAGAAATTATCCATAAACATAAAATTCCAGTGCAGATTATGTAGATACAGGAGGTGGTCAGCATCCATAATTGTCCTCAGAGGACTGAATTGTACAAGAGCTTTTGGTACATCAATACGCTGAATAAATTGGAGGGTAAGTCTGGCGACTCTCTGATTTTTATTATACTCAACAAATCTCATGACAAGAGTAAAACCAATAATGCATTAGCCCGTCTCTCCACACCTACCTCATTACCCAGCCTGTCCAGAGCTCTCAGCCCCAAGCACATTGGCTCCTCTTGCAGGTGAACATCTCGGAAAACAGGTCAAAAATCTGTAACTTAATGTTAAAGAAGGCTCAATAATTTCATGAAACAGCTGGGTTCTGTAGTTTATATCAAACACCACTCAAACAAGAGGAAATAGTGCATACAGGCAAAAATATGTTGTTGTTGATTCATGTGATTTTCTGCCAATAAGAAAAATCAAAAATACCATTGTAGCTTTAACAAGACACAAACGTCATCAAGGGACAATCAGCAGAAGCACGTGTCAAAAATCAATATGTGATAAAGCGTGAGCCAGTTTACATTGTTTGTGTCTCATAATCATCGCCGTAATTATCACAATTCCCAATGGGTATCAATGACTCACCCACTTCTTTTCTTTTTGGACTGACGCACTGCTCATGTGACACTCTCATAACTCAGGTGCTGCAGACATTCTCTACAGTAAAGCGCGAGCACCCAGCTTTTTAACCATCACGCCACAATGCTCCGCACTGGCAATTACCTTCATCACCAATCACACACTGATTGATACAGCATACTGTGTGCTGATGACATGCACAAACCTTGATTATTTTCATTACCATTAGCCAAGGGCCTTGATTACACCCTATGCAAAGTTGCGAGGTGATTGGAGAGCACACGTTGGAAAGTGGAGAAAGTTTCTTCGAGATCATGCTCTGATATTAGAAACACATCATTAGGGAAAAAAGTAAAACCTTGCATCATTTCAAATTAAAACACACCTGGAAGTTCTTCGCCTCTCTGTCGAACTCCTGTCACACCTTCTTTTCATCTTTACATCCCCTGTTCTCAAGGAGCTTCCTACGCAGTTGTCTGTCCTGTCGTGTCCAAAGACAGCACACACACACACACACACACACAGTCTCTCGGGGCTCGGGCGCTATTTTTGGCTCATGCTCAGCTGCCACAAATAAAGAAAAGAAACTGATAGTGGGCTAAATGAGCTGCCCAATAGCGTGTGTGGCGCAGAGGTTGTTTCCATGGTAAATCTGTGTCCTAACAATTCCCTTTTGATGAATGTGGCATCGGTTCAGTCCCAGAGAGGCTGGGCACGGGACCTTATCTGCGGGGCACCTTTTAATCATAACAAAATTGTGATTCAAGTTTTTCAAGATAAGCAGGCAAAGAGTGTCTCGGAAGGATCGTCTTCCTGTGCTTTTGTACGAGGCTGTGCATGAAAGAAATATTTAGATTTTGTTTGGTTTGTTTGTTTCTTGCTTATTTCGAAACAGTTGCAATGATGAGCAAGAATTAATTTAATCATGCAAAGAAAAATGAATGGCCAAGTCAATTAATCATTTTGGACTTTGTCTTTTATGACAGTAAATTAAGGTTTTGGACTGTTGGTTGGACAAAAGAAGCAATTTGAAGAAGTCATCTTGGGCTCTGAGGAGCTGTGAGGAGCACTTTCCACAATTTGACATTTTATTGACTGAACAATCAATCGTGCCAATAATCGATAGATTAATCGACAATTAAAATAAGTTAGTTATGATAATATTTAGTTGCATCCATATTTGAAAATTTTATAGAATACTGCTATCCATTGAGCGAATCGGGCGACAGCAGATGAATTCCTTCGTCTCCAGCAGCCACCTGCTGCTGACCGCAGACACATTTCTCCTCTCAACCTCCGAGTCCTTTCTTCTCTGCCGTGTTGTCTTTCTCTCTGACCTCTCCCTTGTCATCTCTCCTTTAAGGTTTCATGCTTTATTTTAAGTCTGGGTGACGGTGAGGTCACACATGCGGGATAGTTCTCCAGCTGACATTTTACACTGATCAGTCCAGCCACAGCTTCTTTGTTGAGTCTGAACTCAATCATCCCTGTTAGAAGTTCCTTTACAGAGTAAATATGGAAAAGGTTGGAAATATTGGAAATCTTTTCACATCATTGGCTCAGGGAGGAATAGCGAGGTGTTCTTTCTGTCAGTGAAATTACTACCGCAATTTTATTGTGATTTGCCGCTATTATTCAGACAGAAATCGGTGTTTGTGATAAGCTGTGTTTCCAGCCATAATCAGCCTTAATGGTGAGGTGATTTTGCTGTATGACTCTCAGACTGTTTGTCTGCTGACATTTTGTTTTATATGTCTGCTGTGAGCTTTGTCAGATGCAATGGCCATCTGATTTATTTTATGAATCATGTTCCAAATGAAACACGTCTATTATTTGCAACTGCTTCAACATGCCGTGACCTCTCATTATCGCAGGTATTTTGCCCGCTCACTCATAATTTTGTTCCAAGGACAAGTGGCCTCTTTGTCCTAATCAAGAGTAAAGCTCAGTGTTATGGTTTATGATTCAAACAGGGAAAGCTACCCAATACTGAAAGACAGAATAAAGCGAGTCTGAATGGCACAGTGGACAAAACAAATCAGTATAAACTCATTATAAACAAAATGATTAAGTAATTAGCACAATTTCAGGAAATGAAGATTCATGTGGAAACCTTTTGTCTCTTTAATGAGATTGATCTGCAGCCGTGATAGTCTTTCGTGACATTGTGAGCTAAATGCTAACATGCTCATGATGAGGATGTTTAGCTGTTAATATGATGCCCTTTGACAATCAGCACTAAACACAAAGTACAACTGATGGGAATGTGATTCGTTTTGCATTTATTTGGTCATAAACCAAAGCATTGGACCAATTCAAAATTTGACCTGATGGTGGTGCTAAGCGAAGGGTTTCTGAAGGGAATTTGAACACATGGAAGATCATCGACTAATGAAGAGATGTTTCACTCAAAATCTCAAATGTCAACCACCTGGTGGCATCATAGGAAAATTCAGTGGAAAGTCTATCAAATAGTTGAGATATTTCAGTCTGAACCTAAAATTAACTTAGAGGTATCAAATATTTTGTCAACTAATATAAATAAATGTAACCACATGTAGAGTTACTTTGGCAATTTTTTTTTTCATCCATCTTATCTGTCGTAAATAAAAATCATGGCTTCAGCGTGCTTGACCTTTGCACACACCCCAACCAATCTGTACTGTGTGTGTGTGCGCCACAGCAACTGGTGGATCAGCACCATCTCTCAATCTCTTTTTATTTCGCAGTCTGTCCATCATTTCTCTTTGTCACAGTGACCAAGTTCACCCTCCACACTTCCCCCTCTTTTCTCCTCACCTCCTTTTTCCATTCTCTCCTCGCGCCCCCTCGTCTTTATCCTTGCCACTCCACCCCCCCCCCCCTTCCCTCCCTCCTTTCTCCTCCACACTTCTTCTCCCCCTCCCTCCCTCCCTCCCTCCTTCCCTCCCTTCCTCCCTCTCTGACTTGTGCCGGTCTCTCATCAGACCCAGTGATGCAGGGCTCTTAAGTGGAGTTAAATGGCCTGCAGGCACCGCCGCACGCTGAGCTCCGCGTCTGTGGCCATGGGCAGTCTGTGACCGGTCCGACATGTTGACTATGAACTTGGAGGGACTGGAAATGATTGCTGTACTGGTGGTTGTGGTCCTCTTTGTTAAGGTGCTGGAGCGGTTTGGTTTGTTAGCAGCTGGCTATGACGGTAAGGAAACGGCAAAGTCCTTTCAGGTTTGGAATTGATGTTTTTTTTTCCTTCTTCTCTTGTGTTGTGGTCAACCACTTGTTGTCCAAGTTCAAAACCATAGAGCGTAGTTTATTGCGACTGTGAGTTTGTGTGAAGCATCTGCAGTGGGAGGTTATCATCTGTTGATCTTTGTGTTCAGTGCTTCCAAAGATGTTAAGTCATGATTCAGGGCTTCCATCTGTTGCTTTCATCTTTATTAACATTTAACCTTGAACAACACAAACTACAAATCTGATTCTTTTGCAAACATCCTGAAAAGTTCTATCATGCTATGTGAACATTAAAAAGCAATAGTTTATTCACATTGAAAGGTCAACTTTCAGTCTGGCACTCATCAAACCAAAGTCTGCATCTGTCCTTCAAAGCTATTGTAATTTAATATGTTCCATCTCTGCATGATTCACCTGACTCTGCTACCAATTGGCTCAACAGTCCAATGACTCACACAGGCAAATATTGTAATCCAACATTATGCTTCTAATCCTTTTGTTCTTGACTTTCCACTCTGTCGGCTCTCATTTTACACCCAACAGTCTTTGTAGCGTCTTGACACTTCGCATCCACTTTGACGGTTACTTTATTAAATCTGAGCGAAATTAGATTGGATGTGAACGCTTGCGTCGTCTGTGGGTTGGCTAACCTGTTTATCCAAATGAGAGCGAGGCAGTCGAGGGCTGAATGTAATCCTGCAGCAGCTGGAACCTCCAAGAACCTGGATCTCAACCAGCGGGAGAAGGAGAGCGTCACGATGGCGATTTGCTTTTCTCTTGTTACCTCGGAATGAAAAGGGTGAAATGTGAGTTTTATTGAGTTGCTCGTCGAGGAAGAGAAAAACTTGGTTTATTGATGAAAAGTTGGCATAAAGTTTCGTCGTTCTTAAGCAGCAGTGCGGTGATTTGCGCTCACATAAACGCTGTGTATCGATCGCAGTGAGGAACGACTTGTGCTTCGTGATTCAACTTTTTGTTTGGTTTTCACTTTCTGTTTCATGCTTTCCTCACAGCTTAGTGGAGAACAATGGTTGAACCTGCGCCCACTGGAGTTTTGTCAAGGCGCCACACGGATTTTTTTTTCCCCTCCAAAGTGTGAATCTAATATTCAGGAGTCGGGTCTCTGTGCCACTGAAGACCACGTGCTCTTCATATGCTCTACTTACTATACAGGCTGCCAAGCTGTTTGCCTTATGGCTGGGCTTTTACAAGTAAGCAAGCAGCCAGAGGAAAGGAAGCTACTGTGGCTTTACTCATTCGGCAATTTAAAATGGAAATTTTCCTTGTATTTTTAGTGATCACTTCTTGTAAGAATAGTTTCCTTTCAAACTGTGCTGTCTTCTATTTTTTTTCACTGTCGTGATGTAATTCTGTTTTCTTGGTGTAAAATCCCTAACTGCCTTTTTATATGAACGCCCACCTGAAACATGCAAATGGCAACAATCGCATTCACACATGGGATTGTGAAAATCCCACTAAAGCAACTTTGCTCCATTTTGGTGTGTGTGGACAAACTGAGACATGCTGTTCGTCTGTGGCGGCTGTGCTCTTATTTCTTTTTTGCTAAAATGGCTTTAAATGTTGTTTACAAATGCTAAACTCCTGAATTTGAATATAATGGCAATATGTGCAATGTGAAAAGTGAAATACCTTCCTCCATGTTTTTGCCACTACAATTCATGCTGCTCTAAAAGATTGCAAATTTCAGCCTCGCAAAAAGAGTTCAGTAGATACAGGTGGCAAATGAATTACAATGGCAAACATTTCAATCAAGTGACTCATGAGAATTCTTAATTCAATCCTTAATTACTCTTTCTTCCATTAAAAAACATGATGATTGATGTCTGGCATTTGGGAAATTTGCCTACTGATTTTCTTAATCGGCTTCTCTTCCAGAAAGTCGATTCCAATCACCGATTTGATTGAAGATATTTGATAAATAAGCAGAATTATCCGAACACTTAATGGCAAGAAAAAGGTCTTTATTTGTAGACGCCTTTTTAAATGTACCTGATTTTGGCGGAGAAATTAGTTTTTTTGCTTATTGTGAAGTTTTTCCTGTTTTCATCTGCACCTTCAGTTTCCAGTATTCATTGTAAGCTCTGGATTCTTTTCTTACTCTTTGCAAAGAGACAGCAAAAAACATTAGACGCTTTTTATTGTGTATGAATGAAAGTAAATCGTTTCCAAGAAAGCAAGAAACGTGGAGGGCTGCTCATTACTCCGCGGTGCTCTCCCACGTGATGGCTTTTGGTTAAAAATAGACGCGCAACACAGCCGGACGCAAATGGCTCTTTTCAGCCTGCGTGCCTCTCTTTAGTGGCGTGACAGTGAGTGACAGTGGTGTGCCACCGGCGTGCGGAGACGTGACAGCTGACGAGAGCAGCCTTTGATACGGCACTTTTTTTGCAAATTATTCCCCTGCTAAAGGTGTGTGGCTTTCATCAGCCAGGAGGGGATGGAACAAATGAAACGAGTTCCAAAAGGACAAAACCACAGATTGTCACTTACTGTTTCTACACTTTGGCTGCAAATTGTAGAGACATTACTTTTATTTTTTTCAGGTTCGTACTCTTCCTCTTACATCATCACTATCTGACCTGTCATTTACACACCACATTGCCTCACACTAATTTGAAATACATTAGTATTCTAGCAATGCTTCCATCCAACTATCAAACACAGTGCCCTCTCCATGCTACCAGCCTCACCTGTCACTCCACTGAGTCGAGCCATCTGGCCCCCACACTGTGGCACTACAGCATTTCTGAAAACACAACTGTGACACATTATCCATCCTTTGATACAGGTTTTACTTCCTGTGCATTTTTGCTGAAGTGACGGGGCTGTTTATTGATCAGGCATTATATTCTGTGTGACTCACTAATGATGTGTTTTTCTCAAGCACTGTGTGGTGACATGGCTTTTTTTAATAATGGCATATAAGTAAATAATGCTGCAAGTTTAAGTAGGAGAGCTTCCAAAAAAAGAAAAGAAAAGAGGATTAGAGGTATTCAAAACATTCCTATATTGGAGATTATTCACACAATGCCAGTATGAGTGTGTGAATACATTGAAAGTATAAGCTCATAAGTATATATAAGAATATTAAAAGCCCTGTTCTTTGAGTGGAGAAAAAAGAAAGTGCTGTCTATTGAACTATATAAATTTAAAGATTTAACCCTGAACTTCATCAATATTCTCTTTCTCTCTCTTGACATAAACGTGAGAGTTAGCAGATAGGCCAGCAGAGGGAACCAAAGCTTACTGTCAGCCTCAGTCACTCACACAAGCTTCCAGTCTGGTACTAAAGCACAGCCTTTTTTCACAACTGCTAAAAGCAAAATGAAGACACAGCAGTTCTGTGTAGATAAATCAGCTGTGTGCAAAATCCTGGAAGTAGTTTTGACTGCTCTAATGATGATTCCAGACAATATTAACTTAAATGATATTGGACTTTTAAAAGCAATGTGACAAAGTGCTTTACAACCAGATAAAATCAGGCAACATGAATCTACTGTACAGCTCGGCAGAACATCAGATAATATGAAAATAAATACCAAGAGCAAAAAATGCAAAAGCAACCAGTAAATCACAAAATGTGTTCAAAGCAAAATGCGAAGCATGTAAAGTATTGAAATTAACTTGCAGAAGAATGGCAGCAGGAGCATGAGACCTTGACGTCGTCCGAGCAGGCATCTTAAAAGCAGCTAATGGCAGAAGTTCAGTGTCTGGTCAGCACAGTGATAAATAGTCCACCTCTTCCTAATTGCTTGCTTTTTCAAATATTTGTAAGCTGAGACTGATGCCATCTTGCTCACTACATTGACGGGCGTCCAAAGGCCTTTTATTGCTTGGCAAGTTAAGAATGACATACCCCACCACAGCACGAAGGTTAGAGCTCATTTGCTAAAAGTGTCCACATCGCAGAGATGATGCGACAGTTGCACTGTACATTTCAGGAGCCATTAGTGTCAAAAATACAGTGAAGAAATGGGAAGATAACATCCTTGAAATGCTTGAGCAGAGCAGGTTAAATTAACTTGACAAATGTGAATTTTTTGGCGTTGTGTTATGAAGTGGCATGTTTGTGCATTCATATGAAGAAATTCCGTTTTCTTTTTTAATATTTGTAATATAATCCATTTTCGCGTTAGCATTGCTAATGTCGTCCTTATTGCCTCCTTTTTACATTCTAAAGAAATTAGTTGGAAATTATTCAGTGAAGGAGTATTAAAAACTCTATTATAATTTGTGGTAATAGCCTGGAGTCTCAGACAGGTATTACAGGCATAATGTTGTGCTTCGTAGCTCTCTGCTGAATTAAACCCTGTTAGTGGTGTTTCCACAGGCAGTGCTTTTACCCAGTGATCAATCACAGCAATGATAAGGGAGCTACTAGTGACTGAGTTTCAGAATCGCGTGCACTGTACTCTAATTTGTTTCAGGCTCTTGTGAAAGGGCAGATTGAAAAACACTTGAGTTGGAACTGTTGAGCTGTTTATAGTAGATTACGAAACCTGTACAATCGGTTCTGGTGATTTTCACTGAATATATAAGCTAATGAATGAAAAAGCTTAGATAAACCTTTATCTGTTTACATATCGATCATTAATAGTTTGTATTAAATATCTCTTTTCCTGAGTCTATGAACATTCATTTAGACTGAGTTATACATTTGTTTTACAACCATTTGATTGGTGCAAATGCAAGAGATGTTCATCAGCAAAGAAAAGTTTGATGCAGAAAACGTGATTTTTAAAGCAGTTCTCTCAAATCTTAGTTCTGCTATTAGCAGATTTTCGTAATAAAGGAAATGTTTGATAGTTTTCAATGGAGTGGTAAATGGATTTTTATATAGCTCTTCTAGTCTAGTCTACCACCCACTCAAAGCACACACACACACACACACACACTCACACTCTCGTAGCAAAGCTATCAGGAGCAAAATGGGCTCACCCGCAATTTGTGTTAAGTATTTAATACAATAGATCAGATCCTCTCCTTTATAGACCCATTTCCTCATTTTCTTTTTACACTGACAATCGATGCAGTCAAATCATACTGCCATTAGTTATGCAAAGCTTGTAGTTTCTCAAAGGTCACATTAAATTGGGGTCACAGGAACTTGTTTTGGTTTGTGCTTCTCAACTTTGTTAAAAACGTGTGCAAAGAATGAGCTCATGAAAAAATGTCGACTTTTGCTTTTCGTCTTCTTCTGTTTCTGCTTGTGTGCAAAATTCTCACCCATTATTTTGTCACCCATCCCCAATGTAACACTCTGATTGTTTGCCACATAAAAATATGGTGTTATTTATTGGTGCAAGGTTTGGTGTATCTGCCTCCACTGTTATGAAACTAGAGAGTGCTGCTATTAGACCAAAGATTCAGTTTAATGATGAAAGGATGAATTGATTGACTAGTGCTATGGTGTTGTCATTGTGTACCAACTTGTACTAAATGACATGCCTTACATGAAAAAACGCATGTCTCTGAAGGACAATGACAGTATATTCAATTACACTGATTTCAACTCTGTCCATTTTTATGTGCCTTGAATTTCAGGAAATTGCTTGACAGTAACTTCAGGTGCCTCCGCCGCAGGGCTTAGTACATTTAAATTTAACACACTGGAATCCTATTAAGTCAGTCATGGTGTGTAATTTACTTTTTTCTCTTTAGGGTCATTAAAACATGTACTTTATTCTGCTACCTGCTCTGCTGCTAAGTGATTTCTGATACGCTTCACAGATCTATCTATCAAAACAACTCCAATAAATTATTTTCTCTCATTTAATACTGTTGACAAGGGACGTCTCCACACAATTATCCAGGAATGAAGTGCTACTGAATACCACAATATTTAGAAGAGGGAGATTATTAACACCTCGACCAAAGGTTGCCTCAGGAATGCCCCTTGCATTGAATATTAAGTGGACCCATCACATTGTCAATGTTTTTTCATTCCGTTCTTAATGAGTTTACTGTTCATCCTTGCTTGAAGGGCAAAAGTAAATTGTTTTTATTTGCTAATTGTGAATCCGGATACAGTAAAGTTGAAGATTATGTTTGCCCCACAGCATGTAGTCGTGTAAATTGTTGATTTGAGAATATACTTCATCACCAGTTAAGATCAAGATTGTGGCAAACCAAAAGTGTGATTGGTTGCCTGTTTCCAGTGGGTTGCTTTTGTGGATTTGCTCCACCTATCTACGAGGTGGGGTGGGAATCGAAACCTGATATTAAAATGCAAAATTATTTAAAAAAAACTTATAATATCGCGAAGTTTGTTTTTTTGCTGTTGATATTGGAGAAATTAAGACATTTGTCTATGATGCATTTTTAAAGGAGGAACTGCATTCAACAGGTTTGTGAGACACTTTAAACAGAAGCTTGGTTCGTTCACAATAAAACACCTCAGCGGAACAGAACACACAGAAACAGAAAAACATGGCCGTCCCAGTGGAGCTCTCTTTCTTCCTTCCTGTTGAATCTAATATTCAGTCATGGTTTTCGCTCTGGTTCGGTCCATCCTATCAAGGTCTCTTTGGCTAGCCAACCCAGCGGTCCTATGAATGTTCCAGGGAGTCATTTGATTCACTGCTTAATAAAGTTAGAGCAACATGATCTGTGTTTTCAATTAGCCTGGAAATTGGATGAGACGTGCACTGATATATTGCCAGTGCGTTGACTTCATCACTAACTGTACACTCGTGATTATTCTTTTCATAAATGATCACGCTTATCATCACTCATCACTCTTCTCCTGTTGACCGAGCAGAAGCGCTCTCACCCTCACATACTGTTCCAACAGTTTTATTTCCAAATTCATGATTCCTTTAAGAAAAAAGACCTTCTGTATTGATTTTCTCTCAGCGTCCTTTTTCTTGCAGATGAACTATGCTTATCATATCTCATCCTCCGGGCAGTGGCTCCAGTTGCTCTGCGCTCCGTCTGCCATTTTATGTCCCCCTTTGTCTTCTCTCTTTTTACTGTTGCTGCTAATGCATATTCTCCATTGACCTTTGCACTGGAAGTTTAGTTTGACTGGCACTTTGCAGCCTGAAGGATAGTACGCCGTAAATCACATGACAGGCTGGCCGGGAGTGGCGACCCGTGTCCCACTCTCTGCCTCTGCACGTCGTCTACGTCGAGCTGTAACACAGACACAGTCGTGCCAGAGCTAATGTGGCGCGGACGCGGGGAAAAGCAGGTCAATGTTATCAGCTGCAGCACACTGCCCTGAGCTTTGTGGCACTGCCCATCTGCAGACAATGCCATTGACTTTTCCCTTTTACACTAGAACTAATCGTGTGGAATGAATTGGATTGTTGATAAAGATCTCAGCTGGACAGAGAAGCCTGGCATGTCTTGAAAATGAATAGCATTCACTAAGAAAGGTTAACATGTCTTAAGAGAAGCCAATATGGGCTTTGAATTGAATTTACACAAGATATACTGTAGCACAAAAAAAATTATTTATGCAAAGGTTGTAACAGAATACAAAGCAGCTTAATCATTCATCTCCAGGCTGTTGTCTTCTGCTTCATTTTAATAAGAGCTTGTTTTCTACTCAGAGTGTGTCCTGGGAGGATCACAGTACAGTGTGTAGTGATGTAACCCTGGGTTACACAAAACCGAAATCTCCAATCTTTCTTCCAGTCAGATGTGGCACAGATGCAAATCTGTATCATAATTGAATTTTGTTTAACTTGCAGGTGCAAAATCTAGCAGAAAAAATTGTGTCTATTGCTTCACTTGTGCAGTTGTTCAGGTGAGAGTCACCACATATTCAACTTTGGCACAATGCCAAAGTTGCAACTAACATTTGTTTTAAACTGTTAATTTATTTATCCAACGCTTTCTCAATTGATTGTTTTATGGTGGTTTTCCTAGTTTCCTAAAGCCCAGGGTTACAGTCTAAAACCCAAAGCTATTCATTTCCAAGAGACAAAGTAAAGCAGCAAATCTTCACTATTGAGAAGAGAAGAAATCAAGTTTTGCCCTTTTTTGCATTCATTAATTGTTTCAGTTAAAATGCCATGCAGCCACATTTGGTGTAAAAGTCCATTTAGGGTCAGAATGATAAATTTGAAGTGTACATCCTGAAACGGCCCATTGCTTTAGAAATTAGGGTCTTTCACAGGACACGTTCTTAACTTACAAACGGGTGAGCTCAGCTGGATGAAACTGATTCAGATGGGAAAATGATCAGCACAGAGAGGGCCAGCTCATGTTTATTACACATCCAGCCTTGAATGATTGGACATCACTACAGGTTTTGCAAATGCACATTTATTATAATCTTAGACAGCATTCGATGGACTGAATGACAGCTAGCATATGCGACACAGAAACAGTCGCACTTGTCGATACCATCTATTATACAGAGGTTGAAGGGTTGAATATTGCAAATTCACATAAATGCATGCTTGCACACCAGAGTCCACAAAGTAAGTCCTCAATATCGGAGTCGCCCCGTGGCACTCCGTGGTTGATTGCGCATGCTGCTTGGCTGAGGGTTGCCCCGGTTCACAGCTTATAATTGCCTTCCCCTTCACAGGTGCCGCTTCAGTAAATATGACAGCCTCATTTTAATGGAAAACACAACCCAAACGCTAATGCTGCTTTGCGTGCTTGAGCAAATCGCCCAAGGTGTCGCCTAATTATATCACACACTTGTACTCAGAGCTGATCTGTAAACAGCGACACGATCCCACCTTTTGCTTGCGCCCGTCTACCGATCCACCATCGCTTTGATTGATTACATCGGAGCCAGCTCCTCTCTCCTGGTCCCGGACTTTCGCAGAGGCTCACTTTGTGCCTCGAGAAAGATAACACTCGTCCAATACTTAATGGAAATTTTGGTCTCGGGGGTTGTTTGGTAAGCGACGTTTGCTGTGTGGGGGTGAAAAAAAAATCCAGTTTGTTTCGTTCTCAGGAAAAGACTCATTTAAATTCGTCCTGCACCTGTGGTGTTCAATTTAGTTTTATCACTATTTAGTGCTCAACACCTAATAGTCTTAGTTGTTTGGAAGGAATTGTCTTCACCATTAACTAAAGTGTGGAGGAACATTTTAGGCTCGTTTGCATATCGTAGATGGGAGTTTTGTTTTTTGCTTTCTGTGTTTTTTTTATATTTAAGATGAGCATTACTGGTGGTTCATTGATCTCTACCATCTCCACGTCCACTCTGCTCAGACAAGAAGTGATAAGATCCTCCCCTTGCGACTACTGAGACGACGGAAGTGACAAGACAGGTGGCGGCGATGAGTGAGAAAAATGTGTAATCTTTCCCCAGATCAATGGCTATCAGTCTGGAGGCAGATGAACAAAAAGGCTGCGGGTTTGTCACTCAGACTTATCCTGTTCATTACACAGACGGCAGAGATGGGCGACACGGCAGACCTCAGTGCAGCTTGACATTTCAGATTTGGATCAGTTAAGAGATAGAGCTAGCCAGAGGTTGCAGAGGGTGGATGATGTCTTTGTGAAACCCTTCACTGAAGACATGATGGCATGTGGTGATTTGGATGTTGTCAAGTGATTGGATGAGTTTCCAAAGTGAATTTTTATCCATTAAATGGTTCTTTTTCCAAATTCTCTGAAATTATCCAGCAATGTAGGTTATTGCCAATTTATGTTATTAAAAGCCATTTTCTTTGTTTATATTAACAAATATTGAGAAATGGAGTCATCAGTATGAACCATTCTTCCAATCTCTCGTTAATAGCCGTAATTTTGTCTAAACTTTCAGGTTTCAGCTTCAACCTTAATGTGATTGAAGTTATTTGTTTGATCCTCACTAGGCTACAGAGGAGCCTCGTGAGTGTGTCTGACATTTGTGCATTTCAGTAGAAACAATCAAATGTCGAGCGACCATGACTTTTAGACGAGAGGAGAGAGATTAAAGCAGTGTCTGAAAAGAGTTTAAGAAATTGTGGAATGTGCTGTTTGAGTGTTAATGAATGGCTGCGAGACATTTCTTTACATTTCCATTTTCACTCAAGAGCAGGT
This sequence comes from Centropyge bicolor, assembly GCA_037975185.1. Taxonomy (NCBI): domain Eukaryota; kingdom Metazoa; phylum Chordata; class Actinopteri; family Pomacanthidae; genus Centropyge; species Centropyge bicolor. The sequence goes on from JBBMOC010000030.1 coordinate 3,518,465, forward strand.
GTTTTTCTCTCTTATTGTGCATTCAGGTGCGTTGCCATTAGCTGCAGACGCCTTAAGGTTTTGCTGAAGAGAAAAGGCAGTCGTTTATGTGATTCAAGATTAAAGACCTTTGGTAGGATGATTATGAAAAAGGGGAATAGGAAGAGAACCAGACAGAATTTATTTGTAGTGCTTGTGTGCAATCTAAGGTTATATCTCAAAAGTTATGTTCCTGCCTGACAAATGTTTTAACACAGCAAAGGCCAAACAGCTAGATACCATGAGGTCATCATTTACTGTTGCTTTGTAATAAGTCAAATCATTTTAAACATAAATTGCACTGTTTAAATGGTCTATTGTACCTTTTAATAAAATGTTCAGCATGGAGTCACTACAACACTGTGGTGCTCATTGGCAAACATTGAGTTATCAGTGTTCTCAGTAGCCCTCCATACAGCCTCATTCAAGGGCCCTTTCTTCCCCTCAAATCTTTGCTCCTCATCATCCACTCACTGTCAACACTCCAAAGCTCCCGTGCCCTCTTCCCAATTTAAATGCAAAATCATTGTGTAATTTGAATCTTCCAAAACAAAATAGCCTTGTCAGGTCCATAAATGCTGAATCTTTAGCTCCTCCATCTGTCAGACCTGACGTGCCGGAACAGCTACGATGGTTATTGTCCGGAATTTGTGTGACATTAATGGAGCAAGATTTGGAGTGTGATATTTACCTGTCAGCAGCGTTGACAGAATCATGGCTCCTGTAAATATGTGAGCAGATCCTCCCTGGCACAAAAAAAGACCCCCCACTTTTTCTCACATGTCTCACCTCCACCCTCATCGCTTGAATAATTTATTGGTTGGCTATAGTATCTCTATGCTGGAGAGAGGTTATGATTGGTCACTCATCCCTGCATGTTTTATTAACCACAACTCTGCCAGCTACTGTTTGGCGAGCCCGGGTAAAGCCCGAGGCAATGCACCCCCCCCCCCCGGCTTCGCATTCCCCTGCATTCAGAAAGCTGAGGCCTCTGCTGGCCACTGCACATGTGGCTTAAACGGCTGTGTGATGTGACACTGGCTTCATTGATGTAGTGCCAGTGCCCACATGTTGGCAGCACTGCTTTGAGCTGGATGTTCGCAGCTCAGGATTCACTGAAGCATCCAGTAGTTAGGTCAGCTTCAGCTCAATACATGACACCGTACATGACAGCTGGGTTGTGCTTTGAACCAAAGCAAAACTTCTTCCTCGTGGGAGTTTGTTATTAACTTTGATGGACTACTGTGTGACAATAACATTTTGAAATTAGTTTTATTCTATTTAGCTTTTTGATTATTTGTTCTCTTGCCGCCATCACAAGGAGCGAATAACTGCTTTTTTGGGCCACTAGGGGGCAGCAGAAGCGAGATGTAAAGGCAACACTGACATATTATGTTTATCATAAAGCAAACAGTCACTTGTTTTCATATCCAGCAGACACTGAGCCATATTAGCATTCATTTGGAGTTGTGTTTCATGGCCCTTGATGAAAAAACATTCACTGTTCTTTAAATCCTATTTTGGTCTCCGCCAACTGTTGTTGATGTGCCAGCTTTAATGTTTAATCAGTGTCTTTGTGATCCCTTCATTTGGCCATTCTAGAGTGATGTAATCTGGAAATTGCGTTCTCCTGGGTTTGTATCCCTCAGACAAGGATAATCTGTAGGCTAATGTGGACCAATAGCCATGGAAGGTCCATTCAAAGTGGCGGCTTGGAAAAAAAATAGACCCTGCGTTCACTCTTTACCGGAACAGGCTAATTTCCCAACCAGGAAGCATGCGTCACTGCACTGTTGTCTGAAAATGCACTTTTTTTCCTCATTCTATTTAAAGAACAACACACACACAAACTGTCCTTGGTTGTTGTATACAGTACAAAATGACCCTTCAGCCCCCCCTGTCATATCTCCTCACTTTCTGTGGATGAGACTCACATAAGAATCAGTCCTCACATGGCGGGTGGAGGAGGGGCGGGGGGCATCCAGATTAAGTAGGATGTGTCTGCAGAATATTATTTTATTTTCAAACAGCATCAAGCTAAATTATTCACAAAGATTTTTTTAAAGCAGAATTACATCCCTCATTTTCCATTCTGTGTTGTTCAGAAAAGGGCAGCGGGCAGATGGAAGGAATGTAAATGAAGGCATGTGAGTTTTTCCATCACTGGAGTAAGCTGTGTCTTATTGAACATTTATCACAGGGCGATGGAGTAAGTGACTGTTTCTTTCGCGGTGCTAAAATGATTCACTGCCATGATGATTGTAATTAAGGCGGCTTTGTGCATTTACATTGGTGATATACGGCTGACTTCATTGTCGATGCAGTAAAAAGGCAGCAGGAGGATATTGTTTAGTGTTGTACATAAATGAAAAAAATTCATGAGCTTTAAATTGTTTTTGGATGTTCTAAGCGTGGACTTGTGATTCATTATGGGTTGTTGAGGCTTATTTAAAGTCCTATTGTAAATGAAAATCTGTCCTTTAAGATGCCGATAGATTGGTAAAGAAAGAATGAATGTGCTGGTGCATAATAATGACTGTGACTATGCAAGGACAGTAGATGGTGGTGTCTTCACTCGTCTGCTACAAACGCTGGCAACATGAATCCACCTCCCTCTGTTTGTTTCGTCAGTGGAATCCAAGTCCTCTACAACACAAGCGGTTACATTTAATGAAGTGGCCTGGATCAATTCTGTTTTTTTACTCTTACATCAGTGTGCGTAAAGACCACTGAGACATGTTTACTCCCCTATTCCCTTTACCCATCAAACCCTCCCGTCCTCGGCTTTATAGGCCGGGTGAAGGCAGAATTTGCGCACTGGTGAACATTTTTTAGGAATTTTCAGTTTCGTTCTGGTTTTATTGTTGGAAGAATTTGACTTCTCTCATAGCTTTAACCTGTTAAAAACTTTTTTTGAAAACTTGCCACATGAGTAAGCTTTCCAAAAGCCTCCTTTCAAAACCAGTTTGAAGCCTGTGAGATTTATTTTGTCTCTTTGATTAAAGTAGATTACTGTGAAAGCCTTAAAGAAAGCTATTATTTTGGCTGCCTGTCCTGCTTTTCTTTGTGGAATCATTTTCTCTTTTTTTTCCCTCATTATCTTTAACTTCAATCCCTCCCCATACCCTGAAAATAGTGCCATGATTTAATCATCTGACTATGCACAGTAGTGGTGTCTAAGAACAAAAAGTCCACACAAAAAGTGACTTGCATTGACTAGTATTTGCATTTGGGGATTCGTCTCTCCAGGTCTGAAGTTAATGTGAACACGTATAGCTCACAGAGAGGTTATGCATCTTCCTCTGGAGCACCACACCTCCCCTCTGCCTCCGTCTCATCTCCCCTCCTCCCTCCTCACTCCCTCACTCATATCCACTCCCTCTCATCTTCCCTGCCGTTACTTTGCAGCGAGGCAGTCAGCGCGCCTGAAAGAGCCAGCCAGAGCCACAAACTGTCAGAGAGGAGCAGAGTTTCCACTGCCTTCACGTGTCTCCTCATTTGGGTGGAGAGGAAAGAAAAAGAAGAAGGAAGCTTTGAGCTCAGCATGTGTGGACTTTATTCCTTCTTTTTCTGAATTTCTCAGTGACCCCTCGAGATCAGAGAGATCCCAAACCTGAGGCTGCTATTTCTCGCTCTTAACCTCGTCCCCATCTTAAACCTTCCGCAGACTGGATTTAGGGAGCGAGCGGGCAGTAGGCGGGTGCCAGGAGGCGCCCGGCCCGTGCGTGTGGGCCGGTGTAGCACTGGAGTGGGTGCAGGGGAACTGGAGTGCAGGGCCGGGTGGGAGCGCTGGTCCTGGCGGCGGTCCCGAGGGCGAGGAGGCCGGCTCGGGCTCCGGGTTCGGGTCGGGGTATGGTGGCGGCGCGGAGTGGGCCGAGGGAGGAGCGATGCTGAGCGCGATCTGGGAGACAGAGGGGCTGCAGACGGTGGGCATCGTGGTGCTGGTGTTCGCCTCCATCAAGCTGCTGCACGTCCTGGGGCTCATCAGCTTCTCGGAGGGTAAGGTGCTGACGGAGAGTCGGGAGGAGACAGAAATATGTAGACACAGAAACAGAGAAATCAGAGCAGGAATAGACAATCGCTTTCTGATAGATCTGTAATATGTTGTGAAAAATGAATTTGCAATCAGCTCTCTTGACTTGTCAGGGTTACTTGTCAGTTGCCAGAACTCCTTTGGAACAAGCTTGAAGTTTCTAAGAGAGCAAACTTAATTGAGGCCACCACACCAAAGCAGGAAATACTCAATGGCTCAGAAATAAAACAAAACAGAATGTCTTATCTTATGTGTCGACGTCATGACAACAGAAGATGTGACAGAAATATGTGGGGAAAATGAGTGTGTGTGGGGGGGGGGCGGGGGGGATGTGTCAGTTCAGAAAGATCGAAAAACTTGAGAGACAAGTTCTGACTGAATTTCTGGAGCTGAGAAATGAGTTTCTGTCATTTTCAACTGTCAGAGTTCATTTTTTTTGCCAGAGTTTTTGGGGGTGGATCCTCTGTTTTGTGTAAATACAGGAGTCTGAAAATGTCTGAACTTCTCACATATCTCACATATGCATCTCATTGTGCACTCGAGTTGCCTTCACTCATCATACTCCACTAAAGTAAGTGCGTAGCTGGGCTCACTAAGCACAGAATGTGTCGGGCTTAAATAAACTGTTTAGTTTGGATCTACTGCAGTCGTCTCATTAAATAAAGTAGAGCAGCATAGTAAGCAGCTTGAGCTGGAAAACCAGCCCATCCTTCAGACTTCTGTTTAGTAAACACACCTTGTTTTCTAATTAGGATCATCAATCCTGCGCCCGATGTTGTATGCATATTCAGGAAGACGATAAGAAGAAGTGCAGGAGTGCACTCGGTAGCTGGAAGAAAGCTTAGTGACCTGAGTGGAGTGTTTTCATGGAGGTGTTAGCGTCTGTGATTGTGTTGTTTCAGAGGCACCGGGAGCAGTGTTTTCATTTGGGGGAACTGTGAAGCCCGTGCTCAGCATAACAGTTTACATGCTTCACTAAACAGCGGCGAGTCGAAACCTGCTTTTCCCCTCACTCTGCATTAACAAATGGAGCCGACATGATATTGATTATTTGCCACGGTGAGATGATAGAGATGTCAAACCAGTGTGTCGGCCGCTGTTTGCCAGTCGATGTGATCTGTATTCTACTCAGGTGTCTCGCACTGTAATTACTTACAGAATATGTGCTATCTGAGCCGGTGGTACCTGACAAGCAGTCAATACAGGTATTGATGCTGTGCACGTGTTGGAAGCCATGTTCAGGCGACAGGGGAGGGCAAAATTACACATAAGAGAAATGGACTTGAAAATGAGAGATGGCAAATCTCTCCCATATGAATCCTGACATTCACAGCTGTGGGTAATTTGGTGGAATCACGTGAGCGGCATGTTTTTCGGAGTGGGAAGAAACTAAGCTACAAAAGTAAACCCCATGCATAGGCAGGTAGATCATGGACACTGGGTCTCCAACAAAAATACTTTCTGTATCAGTTTCTTGATTATTCAGTTCATAAAAGTGACTGTTGTTCTCATTTTATAACCAACAAAGCAGAACTCACATATGAATTTTACAATCATATATGACAAAGAAAAACTCATCTTTACATTGAAGAAGGGAACCAGCAGATCTAAAGCAGTTTTGCTTTAAAAAATAGTCATTAGAAATAGTTGCAGAACAAGTGACTCTTTGATTCAGCTTTAAATGCACACTTCTCTATTTATTTTTGATTATGAATCGATTCATCTTTTAGTCTATGAAGTGTCCGAAAACAGTGGAAACTGTCCATCACAATTTCCCTTCAGGTTGCTTGTTTTGCTCAACTGACAATTCAAAACCTCAGACAATTAATTTTACAGTGATTAAATAAGAAAAGACAAGGAAACAGTAAATCATGAAACTTCAGAAGCTCGAACCAGCAGATGATTGTCACTGTTAGCAGATCAGACTGAGCCTGTTAATTCTGTTCATTTGATAATTGGTTCATCAGTGAAGATATTGCTGAGACTTCACTTCACTTGCGTAGACGTGACAATCTTAACCACTGAACTACTGCACTGCTTCCTTTTTACATAAACCCAACGGTCACAAAAATTACCATTTATTTACAATTCTGTAACACAAATCCCTTTTTGCAGCTGTCACCTTCTGCAATAACTAAAAATGTTTGTTTTTCGCCTCTTTCATTTTCATGAAAGCTCTGGGGAGGAGTTTCACCGAGCGTGCACGCTCTGCTTAGCATTCATACAGTCAGACATATTCGCAGCTGGGAGCTGCCCAGTCCGATCACATCCCTCTCCTGCTGGCCACCTGAGCAGCTCTGCCGAGGCATCGGGGGGATAAAGGTCTTGCTTTAAAAGCCTGTGTGTGGTGAGAGCTGAGGGAGTTTCTCAGCTGGGCTGCAGATTTAAACTGGCAACTTTGCAGTCGGAGGAGAGCGCGCTCTGGGTGTACAGTATGGTACAGTGTCCCACTCCCTACTGTAGCATCAGCTTGCAGTGAAGAGGAACTGAAAGCTTGGTGAAGATCAGTCATAGCAGACGGCACATTGCAAGCTGAGGGGGGGTCACTTCTGGCCTGCAGGGACTGTACGCTCTGATCACTTCTGCCGCAGATTGTGAGGACTTCAGACCAGAAGAAAAAAATTAGTTTATGAACAGCCTCTCCCTGCCACTGGCATGCTTCCATGTTGGAGAAATATAACAAGATCATTGCATCAGCCCGGGCCCAATCACAGGAGTATTGTACTGAGCAAGGCAGCAAGGCCTGGCAAGCAGCGTATGGGTAGCCACTTTCAGTTTAATTATGAATGCAGCTGGACTGATGTGTGCATGTATTCCTGCTAACTATCCCAAGGCTAGTATTAGAATTTCACTGCAGCTGGCTAAGTGCAGGCTCTGCTTGGCTAGTTAAATGATATAAAGAGCCCTCTTGTTTTTGCTTTTGTCAAAGCTTGGACTCTCTGTAGATGGCCATCTTCGCATTTCCTCATCTGATTTGCTTGGATGCATTGTGGCATAACAAGGAACTAATTTTTCCTTTCTCTAATACACACACACACACACACACACACACACACACACACAGCCCTGATGCTCTTCACACATATGTATATTTCTACACTCATACAATGCACAGCCATTAGCGCAAAGTGCTGAGCAAAGTCTCGTAGGGTGCAGACTAATCAGTGTGTCACACAATGATAAATAATCCTCTTGTTCAGTCGCACGCAGCAACGCCCCCCCAACCACACACACACACACGCATTCACAAGCACACCATTATCCGAACAAGGATGGGACGCCGTGTCAATTTGGACCCGCCGTTTGCTATTATCAGGCGGGAGTGCAGAAAGCGTCTTAGCACTGATATCCATCTTGCAAAGTTATCGTGTTCCCCGTGTCCTTGATGGGGATTTATGGCCTGGCAATGGAGCAAGTTAGTGTCAGCACTGACCTGGGCCGGTTTCGCCCAATTGTCTGTTTTCACTTACAGTAATTAACAGGCCACAGCTGCGGTGGGTCAACGGGTTGGTGTTAGAGTCTGTGAGTTGAACCACAAAATGTATTTGTATAAGTACATGCATAGACAACTGCAGTTAAACCAAACCTCCTATATAATGGGGCCGAACAATATAACCAAAACTCTTAGTTGTAGCTATTGCTACTTTAACTATATGGGTTTCTATATTTAGGCAATATGACAACATTTACCACAACATCTATGCCTTTGATGCATCTGTTTATATCAGACCATTGTAGCTGGTTGCGAGTACTTTATTAATCTCTTTGGGAGGTTCCCTCCAGTGTCACAAAGCATTGAGCAACACCATTGTTTGATGAAGCCAGAGACAAAGCATCCCAGAATCAAATGATTTTCCAGAAATTTCACAGTGTCATCAGATATAATGATACTGTGATATCAAATTTCCATGATAGAGGATTTTGTCCATATTGCCCAAGTTCCTAATAGAATTCAAACAACTGATTGAAATGTCTTGGCTGTTGGTAAAATTTGATTTGAGAACAGATCTATGATGTTGGTAATTCATTAAAAGTAGTTAATTTTCCTGCATGAATACATACTTGAAAAGTTTTTAGCAATGCCAGTGGCGTGGTTCTATCGATGGCAACAATGAGTCAGTCATACTAACACTTTGGTTCAGACTGAAATATCTCAATACCTGTTGGATTGATTGTTATGGATTTGGTCCAGACATTCATGGCTCCTAGAGGATAAATCCTAATGATTTTGATGATCACCTGGCTTTTTGTCTGGTGCCACCATGAAGTTGACTTTTGTTTTTTTTTCTGTAAAATGTCTGCTGCTATGAATTGTCATGAGTTTGATATTTGATATTTTCCCCCTGAAGAAGTAGAATAACTTAAATCCCTTCTTTTTGTCCAGAGCCATCATCAGGTCAGATCTGCTAAAGCGGATGCATTTCGGTTATCATAACGCATTTTTTACTTTCTATGTATTTTCAGTCAGTCAACCCTTGATCAAGCTCCATCTTGTTCAGTATCAGACGCAGCAAATGTCACTGGAGAAACGCTGTTAGATTTGAAACAGGTGGAAAAAGTTTGTCGACTTTGACTTAAAAATCAAATGAGCCTGTTGAATTTTTACGATGCAAAATTATGAATGACCTTTCTGCTGTTGTTTGGTGGCATTCAGTGGTGATCTAGCAGTTCTGACGTGCCTGCCATTGACAATCACATCATGTGGGTATAAAGCTGTGCCGAGCCCGAGTCCAAGGCCGGCGGTGTTAGTCATAGTGGTCTTTAAGTGTTCATTGCTTGTACAGGTATTTATGGTGTTGTTTAAAGTAGGCCACCAGTGAGCGATTTGACACGCTGTCAGACGTTGAAGTGTGTTCTTCATTTTGTTAAGTGCAGAAGCGTGTACATCTCCAGCACACACACACACACACACGCTGGTTTATGGGTGTGGTATAAATTGCGCCGCATCTTTATGGGATTGTTTTCTTTCTCGAGTCACACATCCATCATGGAAGTTGAGTCAGCAGAATTGCTTAGCATCTTTTTTTCATTATTTCAGATGATGGCATTTAAGATATGTGCAGTTAATTTAATTGGAAATGTCCACTGGCAAAAAAAATTATTATTACTCGAGCAAACAAGTGGGATTGAAAAAATTAAAATATGGAAGCGGCCAGTCACAGGAAGTGAAGTGTGAGATATTTTGCAAGCAGCTCAACTGCTATAACTCTTCATCAATTCACCGGCCCATTTAAAGGACAACAATCAAACTGGCCCAATTACCCTTTGGCTATTTCCATGATGCCTATTTAGAGCAGTGGCATGATTGACTTAACCTTTGCCTGAGCGTCCTAACTCATAGGTCCCTGTGGTGTCTTCAGAGGGACGAGGAAGGGCATGTTGGAGGAGCTTATTGGAAGTAAGAGGCCTCCGCATGTCAATTTGAGTCAGGAAAGCAAGGACAAGTATCACTCAAGCAATCAATTTTGATGAAAACATCACCGATAATAAATTCTGATAGAAGGAGGATGACGGATGCGTCTGAGCCAAGCATCTGATATGGATGATTGCAGTTCTTAAAGGCTCCTTGTGGATGAGGGAGCTGATGGCTGATTGTATTCTTAAAGATGTATTTAATTAAATGACCTCTTTACCATAGTGGTGCGGGGATGCAGAATAATGCACAGCATCTCTAAAGCTTGTGGATATCCTCAGATGTTATTAAACGTGAATGCGGCACGCTGTTGTGATACGAACCACGGGGCTATTTGACGATGCAGATTGTGAGGGTCTTATTAAAGGAAAATGTTGCATAGTCGAAGCTTGTTATAAAAAGAACCCAAATCGTTCCTCCATAAACCTTCAACTATCTCTAGAGCTTTGAAGCCGCACATGTGGTGTTTATTTTTCAATCAAGGTTGCACAACCAGGACGCACATTCAGCACGTTCATGACTTTAATTAGCCAACAAAATTAATAATCATGTTGCCACATGAATCCAGCAACAATATTTCCCGTAATTAAGTCAAGGACATAGGTTCTCATGCATAATGCAGCAGTGCCTTGCCCACATTATAGCTAATTGCAAATTTTGTCCCTTATTTTCCAGCTGGAAAGAATAAACCAGGCTTCAGAGATGAAAAACACTGTTTGAGTGATTCTTTAGTGAAGTCTGCATCCTGTCCTCCTGCTTCAGATTGATCTGCTTTGTTTTTGACGAGAGTTCTTTCATTTCTTCTTCTGATTGCTGATAGCATTTCTGATGAAATTGAAGCAGTGGAAATCGCCTGGTCTTGCTGCAAACTTCATCAGCTGGGTGAAGTAATGTAAAGAGAACTGGGACACCGGGATGTAAAGCGCTGACTTGTATCTCTTGTTAATCTCATTACCACTGACTTTATTGAAACCATTAACTGCACAGAGCTAAGTTTTAAATTGCACTGAGTCTGGAAATATAGCAGACAGCTGTGAAACCAGCCAGTTCTATCACACAAAATACGTTTACTTTTCTAAATGATTCAATCAGATCTACATTGTAAAGTAAACAAGACAAGATAGAGAGAAAACAAACTTCTTTAACACAGATCACTTTTTTTGCTTTAGTGAGTTTGGCTCATCTTTCAGAATGTAAATCATTCTGTCACAGGCCTGGCAACTTTTCATTACAGCTGTGAGTGAAAGCCTCAATGTCTTTGAAGTAATAAAGTATCGTAAGTTAAAAGGTAATCAACCCTTCAAGCCAATTTAGTTTCACTTTTGGTGATTTTCATGGGCAGTTTTCCAACAGTCAACAGATGCCTTATTGCCCCAGTTTGGATATTTAGTCTGTCCTTTGGCTGAGCTATGGTATACAGAGAAAATCAGTTTCTGGTCCAAAAGGTTGTTCTGGGATCTTGGGCTGTTTGTTTGAAACATAAACAGAGAATTTCTTGTCAGGATAAAATCCATAAATCCATTAATGCACTTTTCTGGGTGACTGGGAGCATCAGCGCGAGGTTACTGTCAGCCACCGGAATACAGATGACTCACTTGGAAATGAGTCATAAAGACTCTCTCCTCTTCGAGTATTTATTTATTTTTCGTGAAAGCTCTAAAGTTTGAAGCTGAAGTGTGATAAAACTTCCTCCCTTGTCCCACCTTGTAATATTTAAAATTATCGGAGCAGAAAGGGGCAGGAGACCTTTCCTCCGAATGCCAGAGCGACGTCTTCGTTGAGACAGACTGTTATTGAAACGCTTCCAACTGATGAATGATTGCAATTAAAAGCATAGACTTTTCTTTCCCCCAGATTCCAATAAATGCCTCGGCCCTCTGATGGTCTGTCATTATGGCCAGCGTGAGTGCATGCTCTCCCTCATAAAGAACCTTGGCATCCAGTCTCTAGTGCTCCAGTCAGTCACACTCTGTCCAGAACAGCAAAGGACAGCAGTTTAGTTGATGTCCATCTTAAGACTGAAAAATTAGCCCGTGAGACTTAAAGACACTGACGTTTCTTGTGCTGGCAGTGGTTGGTTTCGACTGATTGCACCCAGTAAAAGCACATAAGCTAAAACATACTGTAGCAAATGGCAGTAATGGTGGGTAGAGAGTGATGGCTGAAGTGTTCTTTTTGCCAGTAACCATCTCCTGTAGTTTCTGCTGCTTTGCCTTCTGTCTTGCAGTCGCTAACCTGAAAGGAATAATCAAGGCTTCGGTCCATTTGGCCGTTTCGGCAGATCTATTCTCAGTCGTCTTGGACTCGGATTCATTTGGATCTGTCTTCCGTCACTGGCAGTGAAACACAAAACTTGATGTCACGTCCCAGGATGAATAAATTCCTGTCTCAGCAGAAGGATTTGAAATGCACAACATTTTTTTTTCAGGACTGTTAGACTTTGTGCTCTCAGTAATGTGCCCAGTTGGCTTTGGTTTTAAGACAGGCCACACACTGACCCTGCCTTCTCATGCCTTCCCAGTCCATTCCACTGCCATTTATCCCTCTTGCCATAAGGAACCGGAGGCTGTTTTATTAAATACAGCAAAGACATATCGCTCTACCCGACTACAATCTTGGGGCTTATTTGTATTTGGGCCCACCAAATGGGAACAAATGGCAGCTCTGTATTCACCTCCCTCATCGTCCATGTGATTTATCTGATATAAAATGAGCCTCTCCCTTTACGCAGTGGGGCCTGTATTTGAATTACTTTTCTTTTATTGACTTGGATCTGCACATCTAACACTCGCAAAGGCAGAATTGTAATCAGCAGATGTCCAGCGTTGGCAGCTCCGGTATTCTGGATGTCGGCTGTAATTTGTTTTGGAGCACTGGAAAATATTTGGTCCTACAAAAGGGGAATTCATTACACCTCAAGAAAGGCGAAGTCAGCCTTTACAAAAGAGCTGGGCATTTTATCTTCTGGCCTCAGGCAGATCTGGATGCGCATTTATTTTGCACTTCATTCACCTTTTCTCAGTTCGCTCTTCTGATACCAGTTGGCATATTTCTATTCGGATTATTGTTCTGGGGAAGGGTGTAAACTGCCAAGTCTTCTCCAATGTACAGAGTATCATCAGCTTTTCCTAACGTGCTTCTGCATAGGTTCACAATATTCCACCAGATTTCACCCATCTCCAGTTCTATTTTAATGTTTATGTGAGCAAGTAAAGCCGAGATCCTGAGGCAAAAGATGCTGAACTCATGATATTACTCATTGCCTTTCAATTTAGACAGAGTTGCAGAGTATGTATATCCAGCATTTCCCACTCCAGTGAAGCACATTGAAAGCATTCCTCAGAGCTATGGAAGGTATCACATTTATAAATGTAATAAATCAAAATAGTCACACGACACTTATGCCAATTTAGTATTCTGCCTGGAAGAAACAGAGGCCAGTAGGATTGGTCTGACTTTTTGAATTTTTTTTTTTTTTTTTTTTTTTTTTGGAGTCATGCCAACATGGATAAAATCCACCGCTGGCCAGGCTGCCAAACCCTGCTCATCTGCCTTCCTCATCCTCCGTCTTGCTGGGTGTAATTTCAGTTAATTGCTAGCTGCCAAGTGTGTGTCACATTTGTCCCTGTTTAGCTCAAAAACAACAGGCAGCCTTGGGACTGAAACACTGGAAGGAGGTGTTGAAGAGAACCTGCTGTCTGCCCACTGACCCAATAAATATTTGGCTTGATAGTGGTCTCCAATCCCCTGGCTCTGGCTGATTGTCCTAGATTTAATTTGCCCAAAAGGCTTTTGCCTCCGCATTCGTGTAATTGACCACATGACATTGTGACACAGTTACTAATACTGAGTTGACCTTTTACAAAATCAAAAGCCGTATTGACCAGCCTGCGTAGCATGTCGCCACGCATTAGCTTCGACCTAAATGTCATGCAATTAAACAAACTTTTTTTCAATCTAAAGCTGTTATTAATTTAACTCTGCAGCTGCATTGAAATCGTGTGTTTCATTCAGTGTAAAGCTTTTGAAAGATTCCCTAATTTTGACTTTGATGCCATCTGTCTCCAGATCCACAGGAGACAGATTAAGGTGTTAAGAGATTAACACCTGGGAACCGGTGACTTTAACACCTGGTGTGATGAAGGTAAACCTGTCAAAATACTCTATATATTCTACAGCATTCATCAGTAGAGACTTCAGTTGAGCAATCTTTCTGTCAGTGTCCATGTTATTTTCATTACCGTGTGAAGAAGCTGGCCAAATAAGTGTAAAGATACTCGAGAGACAGATGGTGTCAGAAGGAAGCAAACCTTCATTCAAATGAGCTTTAATTTATATACTTGTACAGCAAATGGCATAAAAGGCAGCTGGTAGCCTGATGAAGTGAGACATTTTCTTGATGCCATTTTAGATTCAGCCTTCTTGAAAATTGTGCCTAAAAGAAATCTCTTGTTCACTGTTTGTCCACTTTAGATGTAGTGCAAACACAAAATATGTCCAGAGCTTGGCTTTTGTAACTCAGTGTAACTTGGGGGAGTATGTTGCTGCTGATGTATCAAGTGTTGGCTGGAAACCATGATGCAGGATCACAATGAATCACTAACAGTAAAATAATCAGTCACTGAGTTCCAGTTCTTTTCTAACTTCTGAACCAAAGAGTCACGTTAAGATGCAGAAAGACGGGAGGACAGCACTGGTGTCCACTGTCAGATAAGATCGCTCACAGAAGGGAGTTGAAATGTCCCAGAAAATGACTACAGATTATACTGGGCCTAAAGCAACGATAAAATCACGCTGAAGCCCAAGAATTTAAATTCCAATTGGATTTCCTTAAGATATTAAATACAACTGTCAGCTTAAAGTAACTTTTACGATCCTGTCTAACTAATGCTGCCTGCATACCTGTTGTTGTTTTTACAACTACGTTTGCATATTTTGTCCTTAAATGGACGGCAGGAGACACAGTGCAGCCTCGTGATGAACGCGATACCCCGACGTTGGTGTTTGATCGCTCTGTGTTGTATCGCCAGGGGACTGAAAACAGGCTATATTAGGACTGAGCTCGGGCTGAGATAAGATCAGGATTGAGGTTTGCTTCAGGTGTAAAGTTTGTCGGGACGGGGTGTCATCACCAGTGGGAGCCTGTCGATGGGAGGAGACGGGATGAGAGGTTCTGATCAGGTCATCTGTGATTTACTGGCTCTCTTCAAAGCTTATTTATTTGACGCCTGCAACAATGATATATTTGCTTTTAATAACAGTGTTTGGATAAAGATTCTGTTTATGAACACATGGTAATATCAGTAACCATTAAACCAATCTACAGTAATAAAAGCAGTGCTGTACTCATATTTTGCTGCTTCTGTTAGGTGTAAAATTACACATTGTAATGCTGTTCTGTCAACAACAAAGTGAGTTTCTATCGAGATCCAATGAAATAGTTTGGCTTGTGTTGGTCTGCTTATATTTTATTGAAGTCTCTATATGCACCGTAGACTATACATCTGTCAGACATTTTTGATCACAAAGAATACTCATGATGTGAGTGTGCTCAAATCAAAGGATATTCTTGTCTTTCTTCCAGTTGTGTTATATTCAACTAAACCAAGTGTTTAAATGTTTAATGTCTGGCTCATTTTTTAGATGCACGGCTGTGGACCAACAACAATAAGTGTGTCAGTGTGTCTTTGAGGATACTGGTGTTCACTAAAGGATGGAGAATGATGGGAGGGTACTGAGGTAACACTTTAGTGTGCTTTAGCTTCTTCATTATTCAAAGGGCTTTTCACATTACCTGTGTTGAGACTGGCCCTTCTATAGCACTGAGTGGAGCCAAGAGAGGTCACTGACACTCAGTCAAGTGGACATCAGTTGTAACATAGAGCCACCTACAAAGACCTTCAGGCCATTACTGAAGCTGTAAAAGCTCACATGCTGGGTGCTGTTGACGGTAACACTATCATGTAAACTGTCAGAAGATAAGTTGCGCTCCCTCGTAGTCATGGCCTACTTTTGTGAGCCCCGCCTACTCGGTGCCGCGGGGCTGAAGGGACAGCAAGGAGCTAATTGTATACTGTAAGTTAAGACCTGGTCTCAGACGCACACAGGAAGGCACCTGGACCGAAGCTCTGTTTCACATACAGATGTAACATTTGGGGAAAAAAGGCTTCTAATAACTAAAAGAGAGACATTGATGAAATACAATACAGGGTCTGATTAATGATATCGATGCCTCTAATTAAAAGCCATCTTGGCCAATTTCACACGGATTAAACTTAGACTTTCCCCATCATACATCCATTTAATAATTTTAATTTGAATCTCACAGTGAGCACGGGGCCTTTGCGCTTACAGTATTAAAATTCGCCGCTCCCACGAGGGCCCCCGGGCCATCATTTGCCTCTGTGTAACACTCACTGTGCACACACCCTCGCAGCACAACAGAAGCACGCAGCAGCGAGCTCGGCAGCACCTTTCATCAAAACTGCGTGCTTCAGCATGGGAGTTGACCCGAGATTTATTGACATCACGCAGCCATCCGTGGTCAACCACGAGACATTTCAGTTTGTACACGATACAGATTTATCAAATATTTATTATCCGCTCTTTATGGATCCGATTGATTTAGGGCGAGTGAGGTTTTGCCCTCTAGCTTGACTTTACCTTTTGAGATAAATGACTCCTGAATGACAAACCTTGAGGGAGTGCAGCAGCTGAACCATGATTGATCAGTCCAGACTCATTTTGAGGGGGGTGATATTCTCGCATTCATTTTTCAGGGTTTCAGTATTTTTTTTTTTAGCTTTGTCAGCTCACTGGTGAAATAGATACTGTCTACTAGACCATTTTATGGCTATAGTCTACAGAGCTAGTTACACTGTGTCCCGTGGTAATTATGTTTTGCTGAGGCATTTTTCTTTGTTTACAACCCTCTGTCGGGTCGTCAGGCTCATTCTCTTGCTTTGCTGCGAGCTACAATGGCTAAGGCAGCTTTGCGACTCAGGTGGCTGTGAGTCACATTTCTGACCTGCCACTATAGCAGCTGTCAGTCAACAAGCCGCTGTGGTCTGTGTTTTTCTTTCGAGGAAGGCAAAAGTATGGCATGACTTGATGTGTGTGCACGCAAAATGTGTAGACTCTATAGAATCCTACATATATGCTTGATTCTTCAGGACAACCTTTGACCTTTGTGGGTGAGGGCATCAGGGCACAGCACGAGGCACCCTCTACATTATCACACACATATACTCAAGCGCCAGATCCGTTTTTGTCAATAAACTAAAAGGGCAAACATTAATCAGACAGCCATGACTGCATGCTCTTTTCCTGCCTGATTAAGCGCCGTGTCACTCATACTCTGCTTTATTCCACTTTAGAGATCAGCTTTTACTGCCTTCGTGTTCGTTCGGCTTTTTCGCCGTCAGTCACACTTTCGGTTCAGATCGTCTGATTTCGCTCTAAACCCCAAAACTCACTAATTTCTCAGGTGCTAAAGAATACACCAGAGCCCACCACGTTGTCCTTGAGCTGGGAGCCAGGAAAGACGTCTCTGTCTCGTACAGTAATGCTTCCAAATAAAGCCAGCTTCCCGTCAAGACCAATCTCACTTGGTAACAAAAGCAACATCTGTCTAGCTCAGCCTCAGTGAGGGCACTCAGACGTTTCCTCCCCACTGAGGAAGGAAGGAAGTGTCGGGCAGGTAACAAGAACAGATGAGGGCTTCACTGTGTCTCTTCATCCTCGAAATCTCAAAGTTATTGTGTCATTATCGAGGGCAACGTGAGCCGGCTTTAAGCTGACGGCGATGCTTCACAGAATCAACAGCGTCTTTTATGAGAACTTTGTTGTGTGCCATAACATTAGTTACTGTTGTGCCACATCTGAGCCAAGAGCTTTTAACCATCTGCTCTGGATCTGTGCTGTGTTTAACTCTGCTCGCTGTGAGGCTGAAAAGGCTGACATGGGATTTTAACTTCGCAACATTTCTGGAAGGGGCCCGTGCCAGCTTGGTGTAAGAGTGTTTGGCAGGATTTTGAAATGATAGGACATATTGCTTTCGGCCAAGTTTGGTTGAGCTGCAATTCGCCTCAGACTCTGGCATTTTTTTTGCATTTTCTCAAAGAATTGACACTAAATTTGTACATTCATTCACTTTTCATCTAGCGCCATCATCAGGTGAAGTTTTTAATTTGTCCAGTTGTTTGGTTTATGATGAAATATACCTGCAAAACTAATGGCGTTCTCATCAGTCTCACCTGCACTTTGTGTTCAGTGCTAATTGGCAAATGCTGACATGCTAAACGAAAATGGTGACAATGATAAATCTTATACCTGTTATGCCTGTTAGCGTTGTCGCTGTGAGCATGTTGGTTTGCTGACATGAGCATTTATCTCAAAGCACTGTTTTGCCTAAATAGGCCGCTAGCATGGCTCCAGGCTCTTAGTCTTGCTATTTTATATTAATAGATGTATTTGCAGTATTTCTGTCTTGTTGATGTTTCCGATTTTATCTCGGGAGAAAATCATCCAGTGACTTCAGCCTTGGTGCTCGTCTGTGTGAACTTGTTCGTCCTCACTCTGGTGGCAATTAGATTAAATTAATTAAATTAATAAGAATTTGACTTTGTGTCATATAGTCAATAAGAAAAACATATATTTTGATCAGCTCTGGTATTGATTTTGTAAATGCCTTAAGATATTCTTAAATATTGAACTGGCCTTGTTTTCCATATATCACTGCGCCACTCACAGCCAAGTTTCCGCTCGACCACCATGATGTCGCCCGGCCAGGTTTCAGATTTATGACGCAATTTTCACAGCCTTTATTCAATGATGTAACTGTTACCACTTTGTCCCTTTATAGCCCAGGTTTATAGAGACCTCTTACAACTCCCATCGGCCATCTCCACGTTAGGTTGACTGGTTATAAACACGACGTGAGCTAAATTATTTTTTTGCCCGCGAATGCAGCCTTGAAATTAATTGAGTGTTGGCGTGATTGACAAATGGTTTGCAGCACTCGAGAGCTCGTCCCGACGCCCACCGCTGCCATCAAACCTCACACTAAATTTTTCAGAATAGCCCGGAGCAGGAGGGGAAATGGGCTTGTGCGCTTTTAGGCTGTGAACTTATTACTTAATGACTTTCATACTCGCAGTGCTGCTGCTGCTGCACATAACATGAGAGTTTTTTTCTGTCTTGTGTCATTTTAAACCTTGTGTATCGGTAACTTTACTTGTCCAGCATCGAGCCATCTTTGTTACACTGACAGGATACATGTTTGTCAAGGAGCATGCTTGCCTGTGTGTGAAAAGAGTTGACACCTGATGAGCTATTAAATTACTCCCTGACGTGAGGTCACAGGCTCCATATCATATTCGCAACATGTCTCTTACACTGATGACTACAATATGCCAGAAGGCTTGTTAATAAGTAATGTAACCCAGTGAACTAGTTACAGGTGACTTGCAGTGATGCCAGATTTAGGCAGCCTTGAACTGATGCTGCCATAAGTTAAATGGAGATAAACACAGAGGTGTAAAACGAGTGCATTTATTTATTTTTTTTAATCTGCTTAGTATGAACTGTCAAATCTGTCGGATGGGCTGCCATGAAACGTTGCACATACCTGCCTTGTTCCCACAGTGTTTATCCTAATGACTTTAGTGATCCCATCACGGTTCAGCTAGCGCCACCAATATGTCAAAGTTTCCAATTAGCCAGTAAAATGTCTCAACATCGACTAAATGGATTGGCGAGTCATGTTCATTCCAAACACATTGTGTGTGCTTTCTAATTTACCTCCTGTACGTCTCATTATATAGTCATAATTTCTAAGTCTGACAAATTCAAGTCCTCATCTCTTGAAGCCGAAGTTTAAAACAATACAGTACAAAAATACTGCGTTGTTGTCCTGAAGAACCATAAAGCCGTGTGTATGAACTTTAATAGGGGCTCGCCTCTTGCATGTCCAGTTTCCATTAAAGTCCTGAGGCTCTCAGCTGCCTGGGTGACCGTAAGACCTAATGCTGTATTTCCCAGGTTACCCTCAGATTGTCCACAAGCGCGGGGTGAGAGCTCGACTCATGAGGCTCTTTCCATGCTCCACAGCCAAAAAGCCGTCCTCCAGTAATCAAAGCAAGTGGCTCTTCCAAGGCTCTTTCTCTCTCTCTCTCTCTCTCTCTCTCTCTCTCTCTCTCTCTCTCTCATGATATGTTTGTTGTTGTCCAAGATGCTTTTCCTTTCTGTGGCTTTTCTTTGAATGGGGCCATACCCTCAATATGGGCTTTCGTCATACACGATTGCTCAACGTTTGTTTTTAGAAATCTTTTTTTTTTTCACTGTTTCACACAGAACATTTTGGTTTTACAGTTGAGGAAGTAGGATTTGATGTGATATTTATCTCCAACCCTGTTTACTGTTAAAATGTTCTTTATTTTTTGCATTAATTCAGTCACAGCTGAAAGAATATATTTGCAGAAAACATGCATCATCTTCACACAAATCAGACGTCAGATGTTAATATAGGCATATAAATAATAATAACGCAGCTATGCACCAACAACTTCTGGGCTAATTTGATGATGAGAATGAGATCAAACAGCTATTTTATTTCTTTATAATTCACCAGTTAAAATCACCTTTGAATACAGAGAGCTGACTCCATAGCAGCAGGTTAATTGTGGTCTGTTAGAAGACGTGGCCTTTTGGCTGTGGGCCACAATAAGACCCTTGGATCTAATGAGGCATTTAGACACCGTGTCACGCTTCAGGTATATGAGAGGCCCTGCGCCAACAAGACAAGTCAAACTCCGCGCTGCCAGCACAGTGCAGTCGGTGGCAGGGCCAAGACAGCATCTGCCATCATTACAGGCCCATTAAAAAGTTTCACAGGGTTCGGCCGCCCTCCTTCATGAAGAGGCTTTCTGCCACAAGGGCTTTGTTCTGGGGTCGCAATAACACTAATTACCACTGCTGTCGTATTTGGTGTAGAGAGGAAGACGGCATTCAGGTTTTTGTTTGGTTCTGTGAAGTGGTATTTGCAAAGGACCTCGTGTAATGAAGACAAAAAAGGCAGAAAAATTGAATCAGTTGAATGGATTTTCTTTGTTGTCAAGAAGGTCACCGAGAATTTGTGGCTGTTTCATGCCAGAATGTGGCAAGTTGGAAAAATACAGAAAAGCTGGGGCGCTGTGTAAAATATAAATGAAAGAGGATGTGATAATCTGCTCAGCCTTTTTGACATATATTGAAAACAGAACAAAGACAATATATTTAATGTTTCTTCTCATCAACTTCATTGATTTTTGTAAATATTCTGAATTTGATGGCAGCAACACATTTTAAACAAGTTGGGACAGGAGCAACAAAAGACTGTGAAAGTTGTGGACTGATCCAAAAACACCTGTTTGGATCAGTCCACAGGTAAACAGGTTCATTGGGAACAGGTGATAGTATCATGATTGGGTATGAAAGGTTCATCCTGGAAAGACGTTCACAAGCAAGGATGGAATGAACACATGATTGTATGAAGTAGATTACTACACAGACTCAGGAACACACACAGTTTGTTTGCACATGATCACATTCTGTTTTTATTAAATGTTACACAGCATCCAAACCTTTTTGGAACCAGGGTTGTAATTTGCAAAGGTCCAGGTTTAATCGCTGGTATTTGTACTTTTAATGGGATATCTCAACTTCTAGCATCACATGTGCTAATTTGACTCTCCCCAGCATCTGTTCACATCTGACCTTCCTCCTCCTCCTTTCCAGACAGCGTTGAAGATGAGCTTGAACTATCTGCCGTCCGCCATCGCCCCGAGGGCCTGGAACAGCTTGAAGCCCAGACACGCTTCTCCCGCAAGGAGCTGCAGATCCTCTACCGTGGCTTCAAGAACGTAAGTGACAGGGCCACCATGCAGGCCCACCACCATTCATTCACAATATACAGCTCAGTGGGCTTTGTTCTGTTGGACATCTCTTTCATTCTTGGATATCAAAAGACGTGTTTTCCTTTGATTTCATTTGATTTATTCTTTTTTATATAACCCATATTTGGCAGAGGTACGAAGGTTTCTACAGCTTCACTTTCTTCCAGTCCTCATCAGTATTCAGTGTCCACTCTGCTCGTGGAGCATTAAAATAATCAAGCATCTGAGAAATGCTTATTTTGCTGAATCATTTCCATCTCGTGCTAAATGTTATCACGTCCAGTTGTGCTTACCGCAGAAAAATTGAAATTTATGTCCGCCGTTCACTGTGCCAGGGATAATTAGGTCATTTCCCGAACACATCGCGGAAGATTACCGAGGAGCAATCAGGTCAAAGTCCTCCAGAGCAGCTCATATGAATCCACCTCACTTCGTCGTCACCTCTGGTGTTCGGCGTAATGAGATGACCCAGAATTAACTCAACCCAAATTGTCTGGCAATGAAAGAGAGGAGGATAGCGAGAGTCCTGTGATGGTGAAATTCCCGTGGGGGTTCACTTTCCTGTTGAGCCTGCACTATGCTCCAGTCAAGTCCCTGCAAAGCCTGCCCATTAGTCCGCTTCCACTTGAGACAGAGTGAGAGGTAAGAAGTGTACTAATGAGGCCTTAAATTTGTGCCGCACACTCTGCCTGATTTCCTCTGACACTGAGGGAGAGAATATTGCATATGTTTATAGACACCCTCCCTTTTTTTTTTTCAAAGAATTACAGAATTTGCATTTTATTTTTAGCCACACACACAGCTCTAATGTTAGTCAGTTGGTTGTTCCTTCTGCTTTGGTCCAGCCTGAGATATCAACAACTATTGGATGGTTTATGGTGAAATTTTGCACCGATGTTTGAATCATATATCTCAACAACTCTTTGACAGATGTCACAGCTGTGAAATTTTGGTTCAGACATTCGTAAGATAAAATAAGATAAGATAAGATAAGCCTTTATTCCTCCCACAGTGGGGAAATTCACGTTACAGCAGCACAGGGGATAGCAGAACAAATAACAGTCTAAAAAGGGGGTATACACAAGTTTACATGACTTATTTACAATTTCGAGTATGGATATGAAATGTAAAATATAAAGTATAAAATGTACAACCAGTATAAAAATATGTGACCATTAAATATACACAATGGGCCTAGAAGTAAGAAATGACAGCTTAAATACGGAATATTAAATATTAAATACTAAATACAGAATATTGCGCATTGACTTGGTCAAGTATTGTACAGTGGGTGGAGAACTTGACCAAGTCAATGTGCAATATTCTGTATTTAGAATAGGGTCATGTTCCCCTCAGGATGAAATGTAATAACTTTGGTGAAACCCTGGATTTTCCATCTTGTGCCACCATGACCATCATTTTCATTCAGAGTTAATCATCAATGCTGCCAATTAGACAGATGTTGCTGTCTGTCTTGTAAATCGAGAGAAAGAATCATGGCATGGATTACAGGTGCTAAATGGCTTTTGTCCATCACCGAGTCTGTTGTACAGCTCATTTTTTTAGCTGCCAGGGTCAAACGGCTCATCACTGTCTTGCCCTAACCCGGTGACATTGGCAGAATAAATGCGAGCTTTTAAGGCCAGCCAGACTAATAGAAGCTGGCGTGGTTCCTAAGATGAGAAATTTGGCCCTTTGTCCTTGCCGTCCAGGGTTTCGAAGCAAATCAAATGCCTCTAATGCAGGTGGCAGGATGAGGTCATTTGTCTTAACAACAAACTTGTCATTCACTTGTAGTGCAGGTGGTCAAAGAGGAGCTTTGTCTTAGATCCAGCAATATGTCTCCCAGGGACCAGAACAAGACCTGTGGCTTTGGGTCTGGCTCTTAAGGTGGAATTTGAGCAAAGGTCACCTTAAAGGTATGAGAGAATCCATCCTTTCATAAATCCCATGACCCCAGATTACAGGAAATCACACAATATTGTCCTCACGTCCCGGTGAAATCTGCTGGGCTTTCACAGTTCACAGTCGGGGGCATTGCCTCGGGCATTAGATTAAGATCTCCCAGTTTCTATTCCATCAGCGATGATGCCTCTGTTCACAGGTTTATTTCATTCCACACTCTGCTTATTGCCGCACCGCTTCACCGGTCTCGCAAAGGAATTTCACAGATTGTATTTCTGATTTTATTATCATGGATGAGCAAATTCTACAAGCATATCAAATGAATACAAATAGGTTTTCTGACCTCTCACTCCGTCTAATGGGACTGGCAGTGAATAATGTGTGAGATGGAACAACATGCAAGGGCAAGTGGAAAATGACACCCTCATTTGTTTTCATTTTACACAACATGCTACTTATGTTATTCCACTTTCTCTTTGTCCATCAGTTTTTGAGTTAGTGGATAAAATACACACATGAAAATTTTCATATAAAAATGGGGGATTCGATATAGAAAACAACAATAAATGAATCTTTATATATTCCATTAACATTCATGTTTCCTCAGATGCTTTGCAAAAAGTTCATTAGATAATAAATGTAAAAATCCAGATGTAAATGATTTTATGTCCTTAATGGGGTAATTCATTCATCTGTCTTTGCTTCACTGATGCAGAGAAAAATGAATTACGAGAAAACAGTTTTTCCCAATAGCTCAATATTAATGACTTCTGCAAAGAACAGTGAGTCAATGAGGTTCTGACTTTTAGCTCAGCGACATCAAAGTTTATCCTGACAGGACCTTAAGGCAACTCAGGCATCGAGCGAGTCTAACTATTTCACTGAACTTTAAATTGAATTGCAGAGGCGCTGTGTTGTACGTGATGATAACTGGATTACACACTGGCTCTGTCCTCAATTGGAAAACCGCCTCCTTCGCCAATGTCACCACGAGGCTGAAAAGAGACGATAAAACACGATCAGATGAATTCTGCCATCGGTGTGAGACTCGGTCCGACGATCGCCGTTCAAGTTTTACTGACCTTAAATTGTCTTTCAGGTTCGTGAAGATGAGTAAGCAACGTTGGAAGATGCTGACTTGGAACCCAGCCATTCTTACATTACTGACATATGTAATCAGTGTGATATTAATGTTGACAGCTGTAATTGCCCATCTGTATACAGACACACACACACACACACACACACACACACACACGGGCGTGCACAGACTTTACAAGCAAAGTGAAATTACGTTTAAAAAATCTCCCCCTCCTCACTTTAAGCACTTAATTACATGACATTTCCTTGCTCTACTTCAACAGAAGGTTGACTCCCGACAACCCATTCGCTGCAATGTTGTAGAACATAAACAATGCTCTAATTAACAGAAGCTCTCCTCAGCAACAAAGAAGCACTGTCTGCATCCAATGTACAAAGATGCTGTGCAGCGGCTTTGCTTTGAGAGTGGATGTGTTTTCATGTTCGAGGTTTCTCTCCGATGCCGAACATGTCTGAAGCCTTGTTTAGTGAACTGAGACGCTCAGCAGGAAGTTAGTAGCAGAGAGTTAGATGAGATGATTGATATCGCTCTCATGCTGGATTTGTGCCTTTAAGAGGAGGAGAAGGTTGGTTTGTCCAAGGAGTCACTGCATCCAGCCGGGAAACCTGTTGCTTTTGCACTGGTTTTTGTGTGGATCAAGCATTTACAGCCTCACAGACCTGCGACCATATGTCTTGTTTGTGGTCAGACAGAGCCAGTCGAGCTGCTCCCCTCTCCGCCCAAACTTTATGCCAGGCGAACCGTCTCCCACCTGTTGTTTCGTATTTTATGCGCAGACATGAGTGTGCTATCAGTCTTCTCATCTAATTCTCAGCAAGAAAGCAAGTAAGGGCATTGCCCAAAATGTCGATCTGTTCCCTTAGAATTTGTTTGCGCCTGCACTTTCTCAAAGTTGTATAACCAAGACTAGAAAAGCACTCGGAGAGCGCAGACCTCCGCCAGGCAGCACAGTTCCCCCAGCTTATTGTGACTTACACCCCAAAATATTAGTCCTACCTTTGATTTATCTATTTCAATGGATTCCTGGACCATAAAAACATGATCTTAGCAATTGGAATCACATTGATATCATTTTCAGTTTAATAATTATACCCGAAAATCAACATTTCCGTAATGGCGGTTTTCTGGATCACCTCTAAAATTTAATCATTTGTTCCTTGTCCCAGAAAGGACATTTCCTGAAAATTTCATCAAAATCTGTCCATAACATTTTGAGTTATGTTGAAAAGAAACAGACAAACCAACTCCGGCAAAAACATAAGCTTCTTGGTGGAGGTAAAAAGGCAAACACAAGAATTTCAATCAGGTTGAATAGTCTTCTCAATCCATGTCACAATCAGCAACAGAAGTCAGATGCTGCTCATTCCGTCCACGGTCGTGGTGATGAGCTTTCCACTGGCTACATCATTTGGATTTATACACTCATTGAAGGTGAAGAGCGCCGCACAGACTCAGTCGTCGTTAAATCAGGTCGCGAGGACTGCAGACAACATTAAAGAGGCGGATTTGTGCTCATTCTGTCTCCCTGGCTTCCCCCAAAAATTCTTGACCTCGCGTCACCCCCACAAGACATGGAACTGTGTGTGTGAGACAACAGAGGAGGAGCGTCAGGGGAGTCATACAGACAACCTTGCAGCATCCTCTCAGCTTGAAACACGAGGAGCCCGTTTGAAGCCGAACAACAAGGTTTCATTTTTCATTTTTTTCACACCCACATCTCTGCTTCCCAGAGTGGCTGATCAGACGTGGTCACAGGAAGGAGGAAACCCAGTGTGCCCTGTGATTCCTACTAGGATACACTGAGGAAATAGCTCATCTGTCACATTGCTATGGCAATTTGATTTACATGGCACATTCTCATTAAACTCAATGCTCATCTTTTAAAATTCAACATTTCATTCGTCGATGCAGAAGTGCAGAGGTATCCTATCACAAATTCTTCTTTGTCTGATTTCTCTCGAAACTATATCACAGAGGTGTTTGTTATTGGATCCAACCCATGTATGGTCTCTTCCTTATCTTTGATTTCCTACAGCAGCTCCACTGTGGCCATTTTTTTTCTTCTCTATAAAAACCCAGAGACAGATGTGCCTCCTGGTTTGGAAATTGTCTCCATAGATGGAGCATTTCCTCTGTTCCATAAAATTCAATATCCTGCCAGGGTGTGCGGCGTGCAGCCCCGCGCCAAGCAGAAATTGAACCTGCGAAACTGGCTGCCTTTATCACCGAGCTGCTCTGAGCAAGGTCATCCACCGAGTCCTTGGTCGGCTCTTTTCTTTTAAAGGAGACAAAAGCATCCTTCATACGTTATGTAAGAGCATTCAGCCTTTTTCACTGAGTGCTTACCAGACAACCGCAGGTGGGTGACTTTGAATGGTTGTGGACAAGCTTGGCTTGGATGGGTTGCAGTTTGAATATCACCAGATTTAACTTAAGTCTTTTTCTGTTATGTGCCACATGAAAAGCTACAAAAGGTGGAAGTAACAAAAAATGAAAAGACGAATCCTTGACAGTTAAAACGATCCAGAGATGAACTGGCAACTAATTTATTCACTTGAAGTTTCACTGCCTTTTCTGGTTCTAAGTTTCAGAACTGTTGCACCTTTAACCAATCCCCAAAAGTGATGTCACACTGTACTCGACACGCCCATGAGTACTCTTCTGCATCACTGGAGTACACTGACCTAAAGGTGTAACCAATAGCAAATCAGCAAAAGTGAGATTTTCTGCTGCTACTAAGTTGCTCTGTTTTTTATTATTAAATGTTACTAATGTAATGATCGGCCACACTGCAAGGCTGCCTTGAGTTTGACCCCTGAAATGTTTTAAATCGTCAATGTTTAAAGAAAAATTGTGTATCTGATATGATTTTACCTCAAAAAGGTATAAAAAAAAAATACATCTTTGGCTCTTTCTGAAGAATCTAGAATCTGTGAGTAAGCAAATGTTTTTTTTGGTTGAAGATGTCTTCTCCTACACTGAGAAATAGGGTTAGGATAGGTTTCAGGGTTCAGTCACGCTTGTGTTTAAGTTGTATATGTTGTCTTGAAGTTAGATTTAAGGGCTACTGTAGCCGGGAGTCTTTAATATAGCTGCTGAGTGTCCTTCCACTCTTGTCTTCTAGGAATGTCCCAGTGGAGTCGTCAACGAAGAAACCTTTAAAGACATCTACTCACAGTTCTTCCCACAAGGAGGTTTGTGTCACGTTCTTATTCAGAAGGATCCCTCTGCTTTGTTTTTCCTCTTTATGGCCACGTCTCGTCCCTCCCGTGTGCTGGATGGACAAAAATTGTCTTTGACTCTTTTCACAATTGTGTTTACAAAAATTGCACCGAGTCCAGAGTATTTAAAGTTAAGCCTCCATCCTGTTGGCTCTCATCATTATGCAAAGATTGCACCCAGGAACAAGGGAGAAAACATTAGGAGGCTTTGATATACAGTATCTGTTCGGAGGGAAGAAAGGCAGACCAGTAAATATAATGGCTCACCACACAGGACACAGTGATAAGACTCTGAGCTCTAAGCGTATTGTTCTCTTATCACAAAAGAAAAAAAACATTCAGAGGAGCATTTTTTCTTTGAAGTAGTTCAGAAAAGCTTCAGAATTTTCCTTTGAACCAGCTCCTTGTTTGCAGCCGGTGTTGCTGCTGCTGTTGATTGAGCTGTAATCACGGCAGATGTTTTTCTGATCTGTGTGTTTTCGTCCTCTCTATAGATGCTTCAACATACGCACACTTCCTCTTCAATGCATTTGACACAGATCACAATGGCTCTGTGAGTTTTGAGGTAAGCCGTGTACTGTTGTATTGCTGCTCAGGTGCATGGCTACATGTGGGCTTCCTCTCCGGGGTAACACCTAAAGTAAAGAAATTTCAAAAGAAGCCCATCCTGTCCAGCACTGACGTCTCATACAAGACTACATCAAACCTAACATTTTTCAAGCTTCATCTCTGGAAGCCCCTGCGGTGTTACACTGGAGCATTATGTAACCTGCAACACCAGTCATTTGAATTTAGCCCAAGCAAGTCCACTTGAGATCCACTATCAACTCCTCATTAATATTCATCAAGGCCGTATATTTGCTTATTAGGACAGAAAAGCTGTCATTACGCCAAACCAGAGCTTAGTCGGCTAATATGCAAGTCCATTCTGTTGAGAAGTGCGAGGATTCCCCGAGGGCCCACGCAGATTATGAGTCGGCTAATAATTTGAATAACGGGGTAGCGCGCTTGCTGTTTCATCATTTCTTCCTAATTAATACCTGACATGTTATCCTTGCAGATGTGTTGTATGAAATCAGCTGAAACACTTCCTACGTTTAATGTGCTGTTATGTTTCTGTTGATCCTGTATTTTGTCCAGTTCTCAGTGAATCTTGTTCTCGCCACAGGATTTCGTTATGGGCCTTTCCATCCTCCTGCGAGGCACGGTCCAGGAAAAACTCAACTGGGCTTTCAACCTGTACGATATCAACAAAGATGGCTATATCACTAAAGAGGTATGTTAGACAGCACCAACAGTGTCATGAGGCAACTACAGGAATTTTTTTTTTTTTTTTTTTTAACTTTATTTTTCTTTCAACAGGAACCTTTTTATAGGAAGTAGATTTCAAGACAAAAGTTTTTGTCAGGCCCCAAATTACAAAAAAAAAACAAATTCTTGCTCCTGTTATGTAGCCATGACAGGTTTGGTTTTATTTGTTGGAGTTTTGAGACACTGGAGATATTTGCCTTCGCTCCCTTACATTTGAGCTGAACGGAATTTCATTTGCTCCTTGAAGCAAATTGCAACCAACATCACATCACCATCATCGGAGACACACTGCGAGCTGAAAATTCAACAATGAATATGAAAAAGTGAACGTTTTTCATTAAGACTGTTTCAGTAGAAAGTAGTTTCAAT
Source organism: Centropyge bicolor (assembly GCA_037975185.1). NCBI lineage: Eukaryota > Metazoa > Chordata > Actinopteri > Pomacanthidae > Centropyge > Centropyge bicolor. The sequence continues at coordinate 3,547,770 of JBBMOC010000030.1, forward strand.
AAAATGAAAAGTAACAGGGGCGTCGTTTCTATTCATTTTCCAAATGTCATTTTTGAACACAACAAATAAAATTCCATTCATCTTAATTATATTGAAGTAGCTGCAGAAATATCTTGAGATGGAATGAATTTTTTTTGGCAACTGAGCTTACCCAATTACGTGTGTCGTAGGAAATGCTAGACATCATGAAGGCCATCTACGACATGATGGGAAAATGCACATACCCCGTCCTCAAAGAGGAGACGCCTCGTCAGCATGTAGAAGTCTTCTTTCAGGCAAGTGTGTCTCTGGCACCTCTCACTCTACTGCAAGTGTCAGTCACAGTAAAGAGGCTTCACAAAACTCTCTTTGTTTTCATCCTTCCTTCTCCCCGTCTCCAACAGAAGATGGATAAAAATAAAGACGGAGTGGTCACCATAGACGAGTTCATCGACTGCTGCCAAAATGTAAGCTGGACACCCCGACACGTCTCTCTCACGACTGTTGGCACACGTTGCCTTTTCTCATTCCGTTGTTTCCTTTTTGTGCGCAGGATGAAAACATCATGCGATCAATGCACCTCTTTGAAAACGTCCTTTAACTTTTGGCTGACTGTGGAGGCTTTTGGAAGAGAACACCATCTTTAGCTTGGCCCAATAACTGACTTGGACTCATACTGTGTACAGTGTGCTATGCAGAATTTTGACCATAGATAAAATGTCGTTCATCGCCGCGGGCCACAGGTAGGAGTAGGCAATATGGTGCCAACACTCTGGAATCAGTCGCCTTTTGAACATTTTATTAAATGAGTAGAATTACATAGAAACAAACAGAAAGGAGTTCAAAATGAAAACAACTTCAAGGTTGAGTTTTTTCCACCACGTGTCTCTGGAGTGTCTTTCCATTTGCTGAACACCGACTTTATAAATAGATGGTTGAAGACATTTCTGATGAAGGGTTTTAGTCTGGTTCCTTCTGTCTCTGTTGCAGCCTCAACTCCATTTATTTACTGCCAAGTGAAATCACTGTGACTTTATACAACATCAAAAAAATAACCCGAACAAAACACCTGACGTCTCTGTTTTGACATTCCAGACTGGCTCTCGATTCCAGAGTGTTCTCACCCCGACTTAGTTTCACCATTGTGGTCTGTCTTTTTTTGCTCTTTGAAGGAAGCGTTTAGAGAAAAATCAAAACATCCATTGTTCCATTTTGAACTGTATATACTATAGATAAAGCATTAGATAAGAACTCTATGAGAAACTTTACAACTTTGTTCATGTTTACTTGCCAACTAGAATGAGACAACACAAGGATTGTATTGATGTCAAAAATCGGACCATAACACGGATGGTTTGTCTACAGAAGCACACAGGTAGCTATATTTACCACAAGTATAACGTTAGACGACGATATCTTTGTCATAAGATAAATGCTGCTTTCAGTGTATTTCATTTAACCCTATGTATGTATATTCCCTGTAAAGTAAACCATCTATCAACATGTTTTTATTTTTTGTTTTTGAAGCACTGTTGAGTCGACACCAAGAGCAGTGCTTGAGGTTATTTATATGGTATTATGGTCATTGTACAAAAGATTGTCAGTTGTACAGTATTAAATGAAAGTTTGCTCCTGGGTGAATTTCAGGTCTTTAGATTTGTTCATATAATTTGGTTGCTGATGCAAACACTGTAACTTTGTATTATACTCATCATTTTTGAGTCTCCGGCTGATTCGCTCACTGCTGTTTTCCTCCTCCTCCTCCTCCTCCTCCTGCTCCTGTGGGCTAAAGTCCAGCTGTCCACACCTATTCAGCCTGATTGGTTCCTGCTGTCTGTGATTAAAGAATTGCTTGGCCCCAAATGTGAGCAAACGCAAGGCATGCTGGGTACAATCCTCACTCACTGGCTTCCTTCTTGCTCGTTGGAAACTACTGGATCACTGAGAGAAATGTCTGGACTTTATGTAAGTAAGTTACTGAGACTTGCAATGACTTCTTCTTCACAATAACTTGGATATTAGATACTGGAAGTATCCATCACAGCAGCTGCAGTAGAACTGGGGAAGTGGCCGATTTTTGCTGGTGAACATTTTGCAGCATTTGCTAATGGTGTTGTCACTAAAACAGTCGACTGTGTCACGAGACCGACTGTCAGTTTCAGTCACAAACAAAAATCTCCTGAGGCATGTTGCTCCTCCATTCATTTAGTCAAGGAAATAGCACATTTTTCTCAGCTGTGTTGGAGATAAGGTTTATATTCCCATCGAGAAAAGTATCACATCTGACATTTGTTTTCCTTTATTTGTGTTCGTGTGCCTAATTGTTTGTAAAATGTTGTGTTCATGTTTGGTTGACAGCTTCGAAATATGATACAAAATATGAAAAGTAACTGAAATGAGGGAGGAGAAACAAATTTTTTGCAACATCACTGAATTCTAAACATATCTACAATCTATGCCAGTGGATTTTGAAACTGACTTTCTGAAAATAATGAAGACTTTGTACAATTCTTCTGTAAACAACATCCAAAGCTCCAGAGTCAGTTTCTCAAAAAGTGAAACAAATAAAAAATTCACACTTCCAAATTCGTGTTAAATGGCTTCATACACGTTAAAGGCTGCTTTGTACAAATAGCACCATTGAAGAAAGAAAATAATTCAGTATTTGGTAAATATCACTATTGCTTGGCAGATTTGAGAGAATGACTCAGTCTGACATATATTCATAGATATATTCAGACATATTTAAATATAATCCAGTTTCTGTTCAACAATATGGTCACAAATAATTTCATGTCCAACAGTTGCAGATTAGTGTGAAATGACTGAAAAAAGTCATTTGGCGCCCCCTTATGGTGGCCAGAGGATGACACATACTTGGACAAAAGTACTTTTTGCCACCTGGGATAATGAGATGAATATTGTTTGCTGTGTGTATCTTGACTTTAATGTTTGTTTTGGACAGTGTCCTTCACTTGAATCTTCATTATTTTTTATGGAATTCAGATTAGAAGGATGATGTGTGCAATTTGATTTGTGTTACCTTAGGAACAGGACTGTAGTTTATCCGTCTAATCTGTTTTACATTGAGTATACTTTCATCAAAAATGCAGATCTGAGGGTTTTCTGTGTTTAAAGATGACTTAGTTTATTCTGTATTTTGTTCTTTATTTTTATTTTTATTTTTCTGTACTTGTGAACTAAATGTAGTTGTCAAAGCTAAAAAAAAAAAGAAAAAAAAGCAACAATAGTTATGTCAAGAATTTAATTCAGGCAAAATTTGTTGAGGGTTTGGAATAAAATATACATGGCACACCCAGCCTGTGAATTCCCATAAGTCTGCTTAGAAAACAACCGTCCATCTTTCCAGTTCAATTGAAATCACTTCTTCCAACTTAAAATAGTAAGGTACTCAAATTACCTGAGATAAGTTTGCATACAAACCAAAAAGATTGAACTCAGCCATAGACCTCTAGCACATATATATTTCAACATTTTTTTTAACAACTATCATATCAACTTAAGGCAGATGGTAATATTTTGAAAACACACTTTGTGTATTTCGGTTACAAAAAGACTTTGTAGGCCACACATACACAAAATCGTACAAATGCATACATGAATTACACAGAAGCAATTTACCTCTATAAAAAACGAGCAATGCAAAACAGTATGATGCTGTTACTGTTGTGAAACTCAAGACTGAGATGTTACATAGAATCATTAGATAGTTATTGAATTAAGAATGGACTGAATTTGAGTGGAACAGTGAGCTTCTTCCACATGAAGTGAAAACAACTGATGATCCAATCGTAACTGATCCTTTTACATGTTTGGCACAAGTCTGAAAATGAATCACTCCAACAAGAACAGATCAGAATTTTTGCCCTTGTTCAGTTGTTGTGCGATCGTCTGATAGAAAAGCTTTATTTGGTCCCTAAACTTTTACATTGAAATGTCTCCCTTTTTAGTTCAAATCCTGACTTCATCAGTTGGTCCTTGTTCTCTTTCTCGAGCAACAGCTGTGCTCATTTCATTGTAATCTCAGAACGCCAAAACATTTTCCACATCACTGAGCACTGTCAGGATCAAATCTCTGCTATAAATAGTGAACGATTTTTTTTTTTTTTTTTTTTTTTTGAAGAGGGAATGTGTGGAATGAATGCTTTGAATCAGTCATGGCGTAATGACAGGAATCATTTTCAGTTCTGGCAGCTTTTATTTCAGCATTGTTTGTACCTGGTTCTGTTTATTTAAATGGTTATTTTAGTACATTTTCCACTAGGACAGTATAAGTGTGATATAATGTCTATATGTTGTTTAAATAGTGTAAATTTACTTTTGAGCTTTTTTTTAAAAAAGGAAATGAAGATATTAAACGTATTCACTGAGACTCCTTACATCTTTCCTCTTCAAGGGAGAAAGTCACGTGTGACAAAGACTGGCCAGCTTTATTGAGTTTCAGAGTGAACGTCTACAGTATTGCCCACAAATAACCCCTTGTCTCCACACTACATCTACAAAGTGAATTGAAAAAAAAACTCTTTACTCAAATGGCTGCACAGTGGAGATGTATTCTGTATTGCTTATGCCAAAAATGCATTCCAGCCTCAGGCACTGATGTCATTCCAGTCTCCACAGTCCATCACACCCAAGTCTGTGCGGGAAAATGCTGGCTGTGTTGTTTCATCCCCCCAGTTTTACTTGGAAGTTCCTCAAGTGACAAGTGGTTATTTGAAGATCATACTGTATGTGTACTAGAACGTGTTGGAAAGGCAGCTTTTGACCTTCGAGGTTAAATCTCAAAAGGCTGGTCCCTTGTTTCTTCCTCTGTCTTTGTAAAACATTTAAAAAGTGTCTTTCTGCGGACCGTCCTTAAGAACTCAAACAGAGCCGAGTGAGACTGACCCTGTGAGATTTTGTGCGTGGTCCGTTAGATGCCGTGTGTCTCTCCCAGGCCGGTTGGAAAAGGGGACACTGAGGTCAAGCGTCGGGGGTTAAGTGAGCAGCTGCCTGATCTCTCGGTGAACGTAGCAAAGGAAGTCCATGTAGGAAGCTCCGCCGTGCAGGCCTTTGTCCTCCACCAGGAACTGCCGGAACAGCATCTCTGGTTTGTCCTTTTGCCTCACGATTTGGAGCTGAGAGGGGGGAAAGGAAGCAAATGCAGGTTACTAGAGGTTTTACATTTTCCAGCTGTGTCCCATTTACACATAAACCTTTGTCTTTGATGTGTTTTTTTTTATTTTTTTGCTTCATTTGATGCAAGGTCCTCTAAGGATTTAAAGTAATAAATGTTATTCTAATGAGTTTGTCCTCTGCTATTGCCCCACGCTCATGAAATGTACCAGCAAGAGTTCAATCATATCATAGTTTATTTTCAATAACTCTGTTATTTTAAAAGGATTTTATCCATCCATTTATATGACTATATAATAAACATTGAGTTGTCTTGATTAGCTGCTTTGTCACAACGAGACAATAACAAATATGAAATGAGGCTGTTGTCGCAGTTGTGTGGTGTAGTGACTTACTCACCCCACTAGAGGGAGGCAGAGATCATTAAAAGTTGTATGGCGGTTTGCTTCAATTTGTTCTACTGTGTTAACAAAATCAACCAAAATGTTTCCTTGAGAAAAATTCATTTGGTTTTGCTGCTCTTGATAACTTACCTTCATGGAGTTCGGCCTCTTCTCCAGCAGGCCACTGATGATGGATCGGACCCTCTTTGACAATGGGTTGTCAAGCTCCGGCAGAGCAGACTGAGAAACACAATTAGAATGTTGGTTAAGTCCAAAATCAGCATTAATAAGCCACTGGTGCTAGTTGAACACATGTATAATATAATACTTCAAGGTGTAAAAGAACATTGATTTTGATTGATTGATTGATTGATATTGACTGCCTTGATTTCTAAAGTTGAGATTGCGTGAAAACAAAATAAATGAAGCTGTTCCTTTTCCTTGAAATACTGAACACTGTCTGCCTGCTTGGACATCTTTCTGCTCTGCTTCCTTCTCTTATGTACCAATACCACATGTTGAAGTGTTGTTTGAACTCTGCCTTGAAAATAAATGTTTGAACTTTGTGTGAGGTTTATGTGTGTAATTACAGTGTTGCTGCTTCAATCTCTTAAGCTGATTTCACAGGTTCAGCTGATCTGCTATTTGAAGGTATTTAATGACTCATCAGGATCAACACGTGGTCAGATGTGAGGGGTTTTTTTTTCCGCAAATTTAATCTTTAATCTCTGCTGAGCTATGAGTGTCTATTTCTGAAGAATGGACTTGTGATTCCAAGGAATATTGCCTAACGAAACAGCCAGACATTCTCTCACCGTACTGTAATGCCTCCAGGCACCACAGAGGTAACAGAATGTCTCCTCTAACATCACGAGAAAAAAAAAAAACACGTGTGTCGATGTGCTATTATTCTGACCATGTGTCCTTGCAGGTGGGCGAGGGAGGGCAGGTTAAAGATGCTCTGGATGAGGTCAGGTGGGCTGGCTTGGCCCAGCCACAGGAACATGGAGTGGCCGTTCTCCAGCAGGAACAGGCCAGAGTCTGTCAGACGCTCCTCTGAACAGCGCAGCGGAGCAGGCAGAGCCTCGCTGCTGACGTCCATGTTGTGCTGGAGAGAAGAACACATATAGTCTATTACAACATTGTAACACTGAGAAGGGAGGATTCAAAAAGTTCTTTGTCATTTAAGATGATTATTTAGGAAGTTTTAGACACAAGTGAATTGCAGACGTTCTTTCATCCACCAAATGAACTTCAAAATTCTTCTGTAACTGAAGTGGCTTTATCTCAACAGTGTAGCTTAAAGCTGTAGGTGTTCCACTACCAGAGGGACGAGGCGTGGGTAGAGCAGCAGCTGTGTGTCCTCCACCCCCATGGCCATGACCGACAGCCTTTGATGGGCTCTGTCGTCTGTTGAGAGCTCCGTGCTGCCGACCAACGGAGCGGTTTTCATGAGGCTGTTCATGTAGACTGGGAACACCTTCATGGCGTCAGGCAGGATCAGCTACATATAAACACAGGCATCAAAACGTTACTTTTTGAGAGATGGCATAATAAAATCTTCAGTTATGAAATCTGATAATGAAAGCTTAAATCCAAAAATGTTTCATTCCAGGTGTTGTCCTGCACTGACCTGGGAGGCAGCAGAGGGGCTGGCACAGTTCTTCCTGTAGCAGGCCAGCATGTGGGCCGTCTGGTTGACCAGGATCTCCCTCACATTCTTTAGAGGCTGGTTCAATATGGCACGGTAAGCTGAGTGGGCACGAGAGAAGACGGGTTAAAAGCTGGGAGAGGGGGGAGGAGAGGAGCACAGAGGGCCTCGCTGGCAGCTGAGGAGAAGTAAGGGAGTCAAACACAAAGGATGAAAGATGGGGAGGGAAAAAAAAGTCAGGCAGGGGAAGAAAGAGCACAAGGGAGCTGAAGAGTAGCAGAGCGGATGAAGGAAGGCAAGTGAAGGTCAGTCATACAGATGTACTTAAGGCTCGCTATGTGCAGATTACAGAAAGGCTCATCGGTACTTTATGTGAAACATGTGGTCCTTATTTCCACAACTCATCCTTCTTTTGTAAAGTCTGTGAACATTAGTATATTATCAAATGATGCATGGGGTGAATTCAGCAGAGGTCAGGATGATGCTGCAGTGCATCAGCAGGCCACGTCTGCACTACATTACAAATAGAGAGCTGACTCCCTCCTGACATAAGGGACTGTTCATTCATCATGGGAGGAGAAAAAAGGACAGTCACCTGTTTTGGCGAAGAAGTTGATGAGTGAGTCGGTCTCGCAGCTCTTGTAAAGCTCCGACAACTGCGAGCTGCAGTTCAGGCTGAGGTTGTGGATGCGCAGACGTCGCTGCCCGCTGATGGTTGTGTACAGCAAGGCACACTGGGAAATGGGGGGGCAGAAGTTAGAACCAAAAACTTGTGAGTTTAACTGTGGACAAAATAACCCAGAGTGAGGCAGGTTTTTCAGAGACAGACCTGCAGGAGCGCTCCGGTCTCCTCGCTGAGCGTGTCGTCATGCTTCAGCTCCACGGTCACAGCCTTGTCGCAGTCCACAGCCGCCATCTCTATGTCTGTGGTGTTGTTCATGTGGATGGCACCGAAGAAGTCTGTGGCTCTGAAGCCTGAGGGCAAACATACACGATAATGTAAACAACGTGCTGCCTGCTCTCCGTGGGTAATCTCAGGTGAGTCTGGCACTCTTCCTCACCTGTGCTGGTACGAACACGCATGATGGCGTCGAACCCGATGTTCTTCTGCACGTCTTTCCTCAGGTCTCTCAGGAAGTGCTCTCCGTCGGTCTCCACCTGACAACACCCAGTACATCGGAGTCAGCAGTGAACTTTGTGTGCCTGAGCTTTAACCAGCAGATGGCAGTGTTGTTACAATTTGGTCCCATGCCAATTACAAACAGCTCGAGGCTCGTGCATGTATCTTAACACAAGTAATTCATCTAAGCATAAGAGATGATTTACTGAAATGTAGGTTTGTGAAAAAGTCAAAAATAATGACACTAAATGAGTTTTTATGGCGTGATAAAACACTGCAGCTCTTCATAACAGATACTGTGCATAATACCAACATTATGCTGTTTGTTCTGAAGTATTGCAGTGTAGGTTTTACCCATATGTGCTAAACTGCATTGTGCTGCCTCAGTATGGTGTGTTTGTGCAGTTTGTAATTTCCCATGCTTGTTGCACCGGTCCTGTGGGACAGGTCTATAACAGACCCTGGGTACTGTGCCAGAGTCATTATGTGCATACAGCTAGCTTTTATGAGGCTGCAAATGTTTTTGCCTGTGTTAAATTATGACTTCTCGGTGTAATGACAAGAAATAAAAACGGCCATGTTGTCTGTATTGTTTATATGTCTGCATGCAGCATCAGTGTGTGTGTGTGTGTGTGTGTGTGTGTGCGCACTGAGAGGCCTGTAAACGGGTCTGCCTGCTGGATGCTGTACCTGGAAGTTGTTGTACTTGTAGACGGAGCCTCCAGTGTGCGAGGGCACGTCGGCCATGGTTGCCAAGTCCACGTACTGGCTGGGGAAGAGGAAGAGATCCACACAGCAGCCCTGTGCCACACACTCCTTAGACAGCTGCTCGTACACTCCTTTCTGAGGCTGGAACAGGGTCTGAGGGAAAAACAGTTAAAAAAGTTCTTTATTAAACGTTAAACAAAAATCAAGTTCTAATTCATTCTAATGCTTCCTGCTAGTAAATTAAGTGTGGCCTGTGTCTACATCTACAACTCCCAACAGTCTGTGTTTGGACAATAGAAGTTCACTAAACACAATAAGCTGCTCACTTTCTCTTTCTCAGTGTTGACCAGCTTTTTGTCATCCCTGTTCTTCAGTTTGCCTGGAGCCTCAGCAGTGGGCATGGAGGAGTGGAAGATGAAGAGCTTTCCGCTACATTCTGCTGCCTGGAGGAGAGAGAGAGAAAGAGCTCAAAAAGAAAGATCACACTCAGGTGTGTTGCGTGCTCCTTCCTGACACTGACGTTGTTTATAGCTTTACGATGAAATCATGAGGTCACAAGGTGCAAACTCCCACTCGTGGAGAGGATCGGATTCGTCTCATAATAAGAATAATACGCTTTATTTACAGAGCGCTCCCTTGTGTGGCAAAATGAACTGCGAAAGTTAATGATGTTATAGATGTAAAGCAATACCCAAAATAAAAATCCGAACACGAACAGGCATGAGAAAATAAATACTGTAAGTCTGTGAGACCCGTTGCTGTTGTGTAATGTCACAACTGCTTCCAATTAAAAGCTGTGTGTGAACCCTTTCCTTTCCTGTGAGCCAAAAGGCTGATCTCATATCACTGGGAAAGTTTGTTGGACTTTAGAGTAAACACAAACATATCAGGAAGAGAAAAAAAGGAGCTTCACTGAGTTGATAGGCCGAGTGAGTTCAGCAATACATCAGAAGTAATTTGACAAATTGAAACAATCTTGTGGGAGTGAGAGCATTTTTTCTTTAGATTTAAATAGATTTTTTTTTTTTTTAAAACACAGTGTTATGTGTTTTGGCTGCACTGCATTTTACTGGAATCCATGAGTATAGTCCTATACAGATTCTAAAAATAAAAAGGCAGCAACATTTTAGAATGAGAAACACTGCTGCTAATCAAATGTGTCTTGCCAAACAGGAGGCCTCAAATTGTGCTAATGGTGTTTGAATTGTCTATAGCGGCCACAGACATGATTTAGGGAGGTTTGCAGAAGGCCCCTAATCTCCTGCTTCATGTTGACGGATGTCACACTGTGGCTAACCTTGAATGCCTCCACGCCGGCCTGGATGACAGGGGCAAAGACCGTCTCGCTCTCGTTGGTGTCTGCAAACATATCTGGGATCTGGTCCAGGAGGCTGAAGAGCAGAGGGACAGGGTTATGGCCTGGTCGTTTTCAGTACAGTAGTCAGTATTGATTCACTTCTCTAGCATATTAAATGGTTCACTGATATATGGCTTTTGCTTAGCTGGATTAAACTCCACAGAATTGTTGTGGACAATGACTACTTCAGGGACCAGTCCTTCCACAGATGAATGAAAAGTTCTATCATACTTGGTAATGACGGCTCTCGACTCCTGGTAGTTGACGAGGAAGCCGTCGAGCAGCGGGACAAACATCTCGGCTGTGTCTGAAACCACCATCATCTGGGGCTGGGCCAGAGCGCTCTTCACGTTGTAGAAGTGCAGGATCTTGTTGTAGGTGACAAAGCCGACCTTGATGGCAGAGCTGTCGACACCGTCCTCTCTGGTGAGGGAGAACAAGCATGAGTGCAGTCCAGGATGTTTCCAGTAGGTCTGCTTAATTGTTATTGACTGTGCTGCATGTGTTTGGTGTATAAAGTCAGTTTTATGAAAGCTGCTTTTGTGCTTGCTGTCATGTCTCAGCATGACTGCTTTCAGGATCTTTTGTATATTTCTAAGAACGCCATAACATCCCTGTTCTAGAAGCTTTTAGGTAACAGAATGAAACTTGGCACAAAGGAAACACAAGAGAAAAATCTGGTTTATCTTTGGGACGGCCATCCCATCTCGAGCACTACTTCACCAAATAAACCATTTCCCAACCATGTCAAATTACCGAGTATAAACATTCATTAGGGAGTGAAACCGCATCCAAGATAGACTTGTTTATTAATGTTGAAGCTGACGTTCTAAGTGGTGATACAAAGGAAGAGGACGGTATTTGCTGCACCAGGTTTACAAAATCCATGTCCATGTTGGTTGGTGAAGAAAACAACTAAACCCATTTAGTCGTGAGTCATGCCTGCTATTGAGTCTTTTTTCGGTCTTCTTCTAAGGATCACAGTCAACGTGCTGCTAGATTTACGAAAAGCCTTTCTATGCTAAGATAGAAATTAACTGAACATGTAACGAGCGTCTGCTTTGCCTTTAATTAGTACCAAATTCCCTTCATGGAAATTATGAGACAGACAACATTCGCAAAAAATATATCAAAGACTGTCGTAGATAAGTGCCACCTGAAAAAATAAAGACATGAAAAGCCCTGACATTGACCAGAACAGTCTGAATCAGGGCGTGGAACTGGTAGCCAGCTTGAACCAAAACCATACATCAAAACCTTTCACCGTCGTTGCCATTTAAACGCATTCTTCACTGACACTGCCGACTGCGGTTTGTAGGTCTCCCTTCTTAAATCATGCAGACGCTCCGAGGAACATGTAATGTGGCTTAAACCCTTTGAAGCAAATATGCCACTGGTCAGCTATGAGCCCACAGCTCCTCTGTGAACATTAGTCACAGGTGCAGTTGGATATAACAGATTCAGAGTAGATGGCTTTGTTTTGCTCTTTCTCATACCAGACAGTGATTAAAAAAATACCAGCCATGATAAAAAAAAAAAAAAGGTCTATGTCTCCATCTGCATTTGCTTAAATCGGGCTCCGGCTTTATCTTGAGTGAATTAAACATGCATTTTTCGGCAAATGCTGCAGAATTACATGAGCCATATTAAAATGCAGGGTGTCCAGATGCTTTAATCAAGTGCCCGTAAAAACAAAAGTGAAGATTCAAACGTAGTGAAGAGGTAAGAGGTGGCTTATCTGGAGTACACTTCTACTAAGTGTTTTAAGGATGATGTCATGGCAGAAGATAAATACGGATATATTTCTGCCTGGACTAATGAGGTGAAGAGAGGAGAAGAGCATTTGCAAGTTATTTTAGGGGTAAGCAGGGTTGAAGTGCATCATCCTCTGTGATAAATAAGAGACACAGGAGTAATGCTGACCACAAAGCCAGTTATCTGTACAACAAAGCTTTTTGTTTTCCTTTTGGATATCTGCACTGTGATGCTTCCCATTTCTTTTTTTTAATTTACGCCCTCCCTAACTGATACCAATCATCTGCAAAATGTAAGACTATATAATAGTTGGCTTTGTGTTGAAACCTCGAAGGAGGTCCTTCTTTGATAAGGCATAAATTGGATATGAACTTTAACAGTATTCCAGCAGATTGGATTCCTACCTGTACTGTGTGAGTGTGTGTTTTTCTCATTATGTTGTACCTGGGTAGATTCTCCAGCAGAGTCTTCAGCTCATCGCATATCAGCTTGACCAGCCCACTTTTAATGTTGTTGTAGGACACATCAATCATGAAGATGTAGGCAGGAGGATTCGAAGGCTTGTTGTTCTGAGCGAGAAGGAGGCAGAAATGAATTAGTTGCTATTTTAAAAATGTTTCCAGGCTAACGTGGCTCGATGGGCACGGAGCATAAAATCCCTTGTTTCAAAATCAAATGAGAAATGAGAAGTTCCCTATGCAAACTTAAGCTCTTGAACAAACTAGTCATGAGAAAATTAATTATGATTTTCAGGCTTGTGTTAATTTAAGGTGTTAATCATAGCATATTGACAGAAGCCCAAAGCCTACCCTAAAGCCTTCAGCCTTATTAGTACTCCAGTATCAGATATGTTTGGATAGCTCTGAGGAGACCGTGGCAGTTATGAATTCCTCAAAGGAGGGCAATGAAGTGTGTGTGAGGGGGGGCTGACTGTAACACACTGTTACGTTTCCACAGTTACAATCCATGACAGGACACTTACCTTCTAGGCTTTTGTTTAATAACTGGCCTGCACAGGCTGTTTATAAGTTCTTAATAAACAGAACAAAAGTAGGCCAGTGGAGTGACTCAGCTTCGCCAGCTTTCTCTGGCCCTCTAATGTTGTTCTCAATAGCCAAAGCCTCCATGGGGATATGCAGCTGATTGGCATCACTGAGGAACTGAGCTAAACACTCCCTGTCCTGCATTCAAGTTTGATATCATCAGCTCATGGTGAATAGTGTAGGGTCCTTCAGAAGAATACCACATTATTAGATAGACTTCTGTGACAAACATCTGTTTCAAGTGACACATGTTTTACGACACTTTCTGAATTCAAATGTCTTTGTTCTTTCTTTGTCCTTCATCCACTCTGCTATTGTGCATTAACTGACAGATTTCCAGTGGTTGTCCCGTACCTTGCAGTATTCCAGGGTGGCTGCGAACTCATAGGACCCCAGGGACAGCTCAGGCCTCTCATAGAAGTCCACCCTCCGGCCCATGTGGTCAAGATGTTGGAAATAGAAGACTGGCACTAAGGTGAGACAAAGACACACAATTGAAAATAGAACTGTGCACAATATAGACTTGTTCTTTAAATTAAATTCATTTCCTTTTAGATTTTGAAAAATTAGCACGATGTATCTTTCCTGGATAACTGAAATGACTGAAACAATTAATCGATTATCAAAATAGACTCGTTGCAGCTCTATTGTGCTGTACCTTCATTGACACAGTTGCAGAAACCACACTGGTAGCGGCGCCCTCCATCAATAAACTGCATGTAGGGACACATGTAGGCCTTGCATCGATTGCAGCGGATCGGGCCGGTCTCGCCATGGTTCACAACATAGAGAGGAGTCTACACAGGGAGAGGCACAGACAGACATGATCAAGATTTCAACAGCTGTTCCTTAAAACTTAACTGTTCATCAAAAGTAAATCGACAACTGTAACAGCTATAAGAACAATGTGTGGATAAAGGTTTATTTCTTTTCGTGGAATGATTCCCTGTGATGTCTGTTTTCAGCAATATTTACTGTACTTGGACCCTCTTCTTGCACACACTGTGCTGACTCCATGGCACCCCAACAATACACATTGCTCTTTCATATACAGGACACTTGTCTTTCGTGGAATGTAAATGCTTAGCATCAAGCTGTTTAATATACATACAGCTGCACTGTTACAGAGCGCCGTATGCAGGCTTGCAGATGATGGAGAATGTTTTAACACTGTTTATTTAAGAGTCCCTGCAGACATTGACACAACATTAATTTTAAATATTTGCTTCAAGTGAGCTCAACCACCATAACATGCACGCAAACAAGGCAGCAAGCACGTCTATTATTAGACTGGAGACTTCAAGGTTAGGAGTAAAAGTGTTTACATTGTCTTCGGGCTGTTTATTCAGTGCGGAGAACAAAAGCTGTTGGATGGCAAAACAATGCATATAGCACCCAAGCACATCAGCATGCACCTCTGAGTTATAAACAAACTCAGCTTAAGTTTTACTATTCTGGAGCGATTGTAGTGTGATTATGCACCATGTTGCACTAGATGAGGCTCAGGTTTAATTCCTTCTGTCTAAACCTCCTTTCTTCTTCAGTCATCCCTCCAGATCTGACATTAGCTAATTAGCCTAAAGTCAGATGAGAGAAAGCTAACATTGCCTAAAAAGGCCAATTGGTGCCTGGGACACGGCGAGTGGAGGGGGGAAATATCTGAGGCGGGATTCTTGGATCACATATGATCCAGCAGGAGGTCATTCACGGGACAAATTAACTTTCAAATTCAGTACACAGAGGCATCTATCAAAGGAGAGGCAGATTTGGGTGTTGTATATTCTGCTGTTCCAAATTGACTTCTATTTTTTTCAATAATCTTAACATAAAAGCAAATGTACCAGTCTCCATCCAACAGGAAAATGCCACATTAGGAAATCATAAAGAAAGCCACCGCTGAATTTTTCAAAAATGTTCGACTCAAAGGGGAGAATATAACAGAATCCAGTGGAAATGCAATAATTTGGTGTTCCTGCTGCAGAAAAACACGTCTTTGTGTTCTTCGAAGTTTCATAAGTCATTCTTGAGATGACTAAGGATAGAAGTGCTTTGGTGTGGGATGAATGTTTTTCATATGCAGTGTTTCCCAGATATAGAATTTAAGCCCACTCGCGATTTTTTGTATTACGTGATTTTCTTTCCTTTAAGCGTCTGCATGGAGATGTGAAAGGTGCAGACTGGTTGAAAATATGTATGATGCATTAATGTGTAAACATATGGAGCAGGAAAAGAACTCATCAAAACTCTGCACACAATGCTGTATCACAGCCTGCTCAAGTGACTGATGCTTCCAGGAACCAGACTGACCACCGCAAATAAATTCTCAGTCTGTGGGAAACACTGGTGTTTGTTAGCGTTTATCATTCCTTGCAAGAGTTGGACTCAGAAAATGTGCTTTTACACAGCCAAGCTGCTACAAATCTGATCGGTCTTTCTTTTTTTGGTTTATTTTAGCAGGTGAATATTATTGATATTACTTGAACTTTTGTTGTGAGATTGGGCAACTGGCTTTCCGTTTTATCTAAAACCATGACTTACCTCATTCTTTGGCAAACTGGCAAAGGGTTTGATGATGGAGGCCAGGGGCACTTGGCACTGTTTAGCCAGATCGGCGGTGCAGGGTAGGGAGTAGGTGGTGCAGCGCATGAACCTGGGACTGGCATTGCCTGGAAATTGTAAGAAAAAAAAAAAAAGGTAACCACTCTATTCGACAGAAGTGTGGACTGTAAAATAAAACATTTATTTAAGTTACCATTTCAAGAAATCAGACGTCAGTAATTAGAATTGTCAAGGAATCGCTTGCAAAGGCACAAACAAACCATAAATGACATAGAAATAACTGAACTTGATTTCTTCAAGATGAACGAGTAGTTGTTTACATATGTAGATATTGAATCAAAAAAAGCGCATTTAAAAAAGTTTTAATCTTCTTTTCCCCTAAATCAATAAAATAGGGGATAATGAATGCTCATCTACAGTTGCTACAGATTAATATCTACTACAAATATTTTGTGCTTGAAGAGAAGTGTAGACGTTACTACGAGTTACCTTGGTCCTGTACTGTGAAGTCAGTGGTGACCAGAGGTGGAACCTGTCCTCTGATGTTTGTGCTGAAGACCTGTCCTCCTTGTTTTGCCTGGTCATCCTCAATCACTTGGGTCTAAAGCAGACAAGGGAAGTATTATAGTACTATTCCTCGAGAATTGTTAGATATCTTGTTTTAAACTGCCTGGCAAACAAAGAATACAATAATTGATTTTACCCTCAAATGTAAAGACAAATATATTGAACAATTTTTCTGTAATCCTGGTTTGCACACTCCTTTTACATTACCTAACATATAATGAAGTAATTGAAAGAGAAGATGTACATGCCTTTGCCGAACATCTTTTTCAAAAGCAATAAGCTGCTGGTTCAGGACAGAAAATGTGGAATGACACACTGCATGTGGTCTGTTGGTATGTAGAGGGATTCAGTCCCAGGAGGATTAGCTGTCTACTCACTGTGCTGGGGATAGAGTCTGGGTCCAGTTTCTTCTGAGGTGGTCCCGCCAGTCCAGCTGGTGTTCCAGGGAAGGCCCCTGGCATGCCTGGCTGGGGCCCAGCCATCTGACCCCCAAACTGACCTGTACATTAAAACAGGTTATACTGGCTATTTAATGTTGTTTATTTGCTTGAGTGTAAAGTACTGAATCAGACACAGCAGAGCATTGTGTTGTGACTAAATGTAAGCTGTAGAATACATTTTGATCATATTGCTCCAATATTAGAAATGAGAACAAATTATATTCATGTTTATCAAAAGGATAAAGTCAGATTCTCCTGCCACACTCTTCCATATTACAGAACTATTCAACTAACAGAATTGCTCTATGACACAGAGCAACATCAGAGGACAGTGAAGCATCAAAGAGACGCCACATGAACATTTTCTCATGTGTATGGTTAAACTTTTTTCTCTGTTGTTGTTTGAAATGTTTTTGTCTTACGTTGTTCATTTCTGTCTGCCAAGCAGGAGAATCCTCGGACCACAGTATCCACATGCTGAGCTAATGACCACGTATCAGCATCACTACCAGTCAGTAACTAATACAATCCTATGTCAAAAAAAGCTGTAATATCCCTCTCAGAATACATCTTTTGACTGGTGTGAGCTCAATTCTTTTTGGTTTGAGGTGTTACAGTTACCTCCTGGCTGTGGGTATCCTGGTGGACCAGCAGCTCCAAGACCAGGCTGCTGAAAACCTCCGGGGCCTGGAGGTGGCCCGGGGAAAGGTCTACCACCTGCCATTGGAGGGCCTGCCATCGGTGCACCTGCCATCGGAGGACCTGCCATCGGAGGACCTGCCATCGGAGGTCCTGCCATCGGAGGACCTGCCATCGGAGGTCCTGCCATCGGAGGTCCTGCCATCGGCATGCTTGCTGGGGGTGACTGTGGTGGAGACATCTGGGGTGACATGAGGGGGGACTGCGGGCCAGGAGGCATCTGTGGCTGGCCCATTGCTGGAGGAGGAGATGTTAGGAAAGGCTGCTGGTTTGCAGAGCTTGCTGGAGGTGGGCTCTGCATGGGACCTGGGGCTACTCAATTAAGAAATGAAAGGGAGAAATACAATCTGGTGAGTCGATACTGACTGTCATTTTTCTGTTCTACATTTTATCCCTTTCACTGAAATACTATCATCAATAAAACAGATTACTTGGCTGCTATGATCTGTAAGAATAAATGAGTTAATAGCAAACTTACCATAGTTGCCCAAGTTCATAGCACTCATCTGATTGGTGAGTTGCTGCGCTGGAGGTGGGGCCGGAGAGGCCATGCTGTTGTATGGAGACTGTAGAGGTTGACCATAAGCAGCAGAAGCAGCCGGTGGAGCAGGGTATCTGAGGAGTACAAGGACAGTTATTAATACACAGGTACAGTGTCATCTCATCATGTGTTTGAGATTTGATGTTTTTTAACATGCAGTATTAAACTTTTGCCAAAATGGAAGAAATAGATGTATCTAATCCATGCAGAAAAAAACTTTGAGAGAAAAGAAAATAGTGGCCTCTGATGCGCTTGCACCTTGATAATCTTGTGTTGGTTTCAGAGACAGAAAATGAGCCATGCCAGTTGTTGTTTAGTGAAGATTGTTACCTCTGTGGGTGTGCGCCGTTCTGCTGGACATTTGGATTGTACTGAGTGGACACTGGAGGTGGAGGCATGCCGGCAGCAGAGGAAACTGGTGATTTCATCATACCTGCAGTAAGTAACAGACACCATGTGAGCAGTGTATATGTATGATATTAGCTGTATCATTCTGGATCCAAACTTTCGATACAGTACATTCAGGCAAAGTAAAGCTTGTCTAAAGATGTTCGTGTGCACTTCACTCAAACAGAGCTTGCTTCAGTGTAATATGACACTTAAAATAAAGCCTGTGACGTTACTGCATCTTTCCTTGTGCTGCTGATACGTAAATGTGATATTGCGCATAAATTATTTGAAGACCATACAATGCAAACTAAGACATGTTATTAATATCCTGCAAAGCAAGCACTTCAGGCCTGTTATTGGAAAATATTCTTGTCAGACAAAAACAGCAAACGTCATCTCTAAGAGTTTGGGTATTGTGAGCTTCTGTTGTTGTTTTGGAAAGAGGGCACTTGTTGCTACAATTAATATAATTCAAGAATGAGCTGAACTTGCTGGGTGGCAAGACTGAACTTGATAAAAATGTAAGCCAAACAAACATGTTATTTGAGAGAAAATCCAAACACAGGAGTAGAAGTCCTTTACCACTGGGTGGAGCGGTGAACGCCTGAGGCTGTCCACCATAGTGCCCATAGAGAGGCTGCGCAGGACCAGTCCCAAATCCGGCTTGGTAGCCCCCCATCCCCGGCTGGGCCTGGGAGTACGGGGGTGCAGCAACATAACCCTGTTGACTCATGTTGATGGGATGACTGTTACTGTCTTCTCATGCCAGGATGAATGAGTGTCGACAACCTGTCAAGTTGAAAGAGTTGCACAATGTACTTTAGTGTTTCTACTTCCTTTTGGCAAACAGACAAATTAAGCTTTTTTTCTTTTAGAGCATTTTCAACAAACCATATGGAAACTGAAACTGAAAATATTCCAGCTTATTAATGTAACTCTATTCCCCTCATAAATCTAGCATGTTTACAAAGCCAACAACAACAGCTGATATTTGACCTCATGAAATCATCAACACTCCTGTCACATGGACCTTTGGCATTGCTTCTGGAGAGATAAGGCACACCTATCATCTTTAATATTATCTTCAAGTCACTCCATGAGTTAATATGTTGCTGTCAGAACTACAATTCAGAGATAGCAAATAAAGTAATATGCAGTGTTTACACTCACATTTACATAATTATGCCTATATGAATACTCACATAAGCATGTCATTAAGGTCATTTAAAAACACTTAAGAGCCAAATGCACCTTTTTACTTGTCTCAGTTTTGGCCTCCATGTTGTCATCTGCAGTAAATGAAGTGTTGTGAAAGCAATGGAACTGTACTTGACTTTTTCAGGATTTTAAAAAAAAAGTGGGTCAACAAAAATCAGAGCTGTGCAATCGCAACCCCATGAAAGAGCTTTCTTACTGCTTAATAAACCTATTTACCTCACACGAAAAACATGAAGAAAAATAAATAGTGGTTCAAGTTAAGTGTTCAGTTCAATAGTTAAGTGGATCTGCCACTTCCGAGAATTGCCACGTCAAAGACCGTTATGATGGCTAAAAAACTAAGCATCCCTGTCGTCCTATAATTTACACCCAGCTGCAAGAGCACATGTTGTCATCATTGTTATATAATATTTTAGCTACAACATGTATTAACAGCTGGTGGGAAGAGTGCAGCAACATGACATGTCACATATTGATAGAAAACATCTTTGCTAGCTACGCGAAAAATATTGCAAACTTTTTCCTCACAGCAGCTGAACCGCACTCATTTCAAACACAAATAAAGACGTGTCTGACACAGAAAGACACAATAATATCAGCTGTGTTTGTAAATGTCGTCGTAGAGGTATTTACCTGGATGTTGGGCAGAGTCCTCTTCTCTCCGTATTATTGCAGAGTGCCACGTCAAACTCCACTGAAGCGCCGGTCGCTTCGGTGGTTAAACTGCGAAATTCACCAGCGTCGACAGGAAGAGAAAGATGACGCTTCCGGGTGCTATTTCAAAATAAAAGTCTTAATAGCGACTAAACGCTCTTACACGACATAAATTACGTCAACATAACATTCTTTTATAAGAATGCGCATTTCACAGCTTAATTAAACATTTTTAATGTTTCACATCCCAATTATTTGTTCTAAAACGCTATATTGCGCTTTTATATTGACGAGTGTACTGTGGGACTTCTGGTTTTGGGCGTAGTGTTTTTAGAGACATTGACAGCGCTGTGAGACGCTGTACGCATGCGTGAAAGAGAAGGTGCCCATACACGTCAGCACAGGGGATGTGGACCACATGTGTTTCATCACTATCTGAGCACTTACACATAGGATGTAGCATATGGATGAAGACAACAGAGGAAACTGATAACAGAGCTTGTGAAAATTTATTGATGAGGCAAATGATAGAGGAAGTTACAAAACCTTTTGATATGAACAGGGCTGGAGATACAAGTGAGATGTCTGATACAAGCTGTGGATGAACTTACATTATACATTTACACACAAACCTAATAATGTTTGTTAAATAAATAATACACCCTTTATCTTTAAATGTCTTTAAAATAGCATCAACCAGCAGTGAGAGAAAGGATGCATGATATATAATTGAACAGTTAAATAAATAAATAACCTGTGAAAAGTTTGGTCAAAATTTCATCGGGTGGTGGTTGCATGTTGCATGGTTGTATTTGGACAGCAGAACTCAGTTTATTACGAATAATAATCATAATGTCACATAAGCAAAAGCACACTAACATTATAAGAGTTATTTTCAAACCAAAGCACATTTTGATTATGAAGATAACAAACAAGGATTTAGATTTTTTTAAAAACCAAAAAACTGTAGTATTTCAGCTGCAACATCCTAATAATCACACTATTACCTCAGCATTAAACACAATCATATTCTCATGCTGCTAATCTATAGTAGAAAATTAAAGTGGCTCCTTTCTGCAGAAGTTGGAGAGTATTTAGTGTCCAAAGTTTCACTGAGTCCTCCTCCAAATGAATAAGGATGCAGGAGCTCGGGGATGTCAGAGAGTCTCACCATGATGAACCACCAGTTGCTCGAATGCAACGCCCGCAGGCGGGTCCGTGCGCCGTGACGTGTGCGGAGCGGGCCGGACCGAGGGAGATCTGGGATGATGAAGGGAGGGGGGTTAAACAGCGGTGCGGTGGAGGTGGTGTTTGCAAAGTGCTGCTGGTCCGGCTGACAGCTGGATGGTCGCGCTGCGGAGGTTTGGCTGAGGAGCTGTGCGCAGCATGGGCACCGGGGATTACATGTGCGTGACCCTGCGCGGCGGTGCGCCCTGGGGCTTCACCCTGAGAGAGGGAGAGGGGGACACCTACACACCTTTCTTTATCTGCCAGGTATCCATCCATCTGTCTGTCTATCTCTGTGTTAGGTGTTACTATTATGAAGATTTTAATTGGATGATTATGGCTCATTTTTGTTCACAGTCTCTTAAAAGTTTTTACATCTTATTGTGGAGATCCTATAAATCCCACAGTTTGGATGAAAAGTAACATGTCTATAGTATCAGTTTGTTGGTTGATTCAGTGAGAAAAAAACGCTGGATAAATGCTGAACATTCTGGTGGGAGAGGATTTATTGGCAGCGGTGCGCGTGGCTGCATTTTTGCGCGCGTCGGCCGTGTTTTGGTGCGAGATTCCTCAGGACCCTTATATGGTCAAGGCCAAGAGAGAGTGTGAAGCTTGGGGGCAGTGTGATCTGTTATCACTCAGAGACTTCAGCAAAGGAGCAAAGCATGATTCAGAAGAGTGAGCAACCTGGAGAGAGAGAGAGAGAGGAGGGGGGGAAGGTGTGTGCGTCCTGCAGGAATAGCAATGCAAACAAACAGAAAGACAAGTCAGCTGAAACTCAGATAGGAGCATGCAGGTATCACTTGAAGAGAAAATGACAGACAGGAGGGGAGGACAAATTGCAGGTTGTGCTATTTGACTGCTTCATGTTTGCTGAGCATGATAATGTGGTCATAAAACTTATGGGTGAGAGTCACTTTTCTTATGATGCATATTGCAAGAACATGACATTTAGAGCAGTATAGATGGATATGAGGCTGCTTTTATCCATCTCTCACACCTTGTTACGTCTTGATAATAACGTGCATCTGGTTATAACTTAAAAGACAAATTAGGCTACTGTTTATGGCTACATGTGACATTCATTCTATGCATGATATCACCTGAAACTGTGGAACCTATGAAGCTTCAATTCTGTAATCTACTTTTCCAGCTCATGTCCAGCAGATTAGGTTACATCCAGAAGTTTTATTGCAGCTCATGAACTCACTTTTGTCAGACTCATAGTTAAAAGTATGAATTTAGTTTTGGATGTGTAAAATGTTCAAATGAAAATGTCAGATCGCTGCAGAAGTATATGCAGACATGATGCAAATGTTGCACTGAGGGAGGTAAAGCCAGGTGCTCAGGCTCTATATATGGTATAGCGGTGCATGTTCGCGAGCACTCAAGCTGCACAGATCCCTCATCAACTTGTCCTCCATGCTGGACATGTAAATGTTTCTCTTAAGCTGCATTCCTGCGACGGATCAAAGCTCCCCCAGATGAAAGCCCCCCGAGAGCATCGATAGATCATTTTAATGACAGACGCTCAGCTCAAACAATTGAAGCCACAGTTCTGAAGAACATTTGTGACTTTTATTGTGATTTTTCTATCAATATACATATTATTTCCATATTTGTTGGCATGAGACAGTCTCTTGTAATTGAGCAACTGGATACACATCCACTGAAGTTTCAAATGAGCTCATAAACATCTGGTTAGTTGATTTTAAGAGACTAAATTACATAACTGATCCTGGCATTGAAAAAGTGGCGTAAAATTAGTCAGAATTACTTTATACCCTTAATCTGTAGGTTTCTATTGACGATGATGTCATAAGTTAGTGTTGACATATGTAAACAAAAGGACATAAAGACAAAATCACAGATGTAAGTTACAGACTTCAAAATCCATTTTTTTTACACAAAGTAGTTCCAGTAGATTCTCAGCAAACCTTCCAAGCATGTCAAATTTCATTTCTATAAAAACCTCACAAAGTCTTGTAAACTGTCTGGGAATATTATTGAGCACGAGCCAACATAACCACACATTATAAAAATGGCAAACATTAGCAGCAACAGCGAGGTTTAGTTCATAAAACGACTGTGAACGTCTCCGTCATCTTCCCCATATGGGGGAATGCACCCTGCTTCTTCCTGCCTGTTTCACTTTCAATTTTACCCTAAAACTTCACTGTCAGTTTGAGAGTAAGTGCTCCCATGTGTTGCATAAGATAGTCGTGATTCACTGCGTTTAAGTGAACTAGCTACATATGATGCATATGCCTCGGACTCGGACATCTGGGGGTTTTAGTCCCCCTCATTTGGAAGGTATTACTCTAAACATCCCTCCAAACTCCTGTAGGAAGGACGGAGAGCCAAGCCTGTTGGTTAAAAGTCAAGAAAGCAAACATACCAAGATCATGACAAATGCTCTTAACCTAGAGGCTCTCCTGTGTCTGATAAAGTGTGTTTTGTGTTAAAGCTTCTGTTGAATGTGGTGGAAACTGTGTAGTGTTTCTTGAGGGAAAGTGATTGTTCAGTGTACTGACAGGCAGTACAGTGGAAGGGCACCGGGTATCCACTCTTAAAAGGTTCTTTCCATATAAGGGAGGGCAGTATTTTTCTTCTCATTTGGAGTCCTGGCCCGAGTACAAAGTTGATGAGGTCACTTCATTTTTAAAGCTACAGAAACTGAATAATGCAAAATTTTACAAGTCATGACCTGCAAATACACGGACTCCCATTTTGAAAAACCTGGAACGATTTACATCTGATCTGTAGCAGCATAATGGTTGGTTTGGATGTGTTTGCAAAAAGCAGGTATTCCAAAAAAGACATTTCTTAAATCCCACCAATGTGAACAGAAGACATGTTGGCCTGCTCATTACTAAGGTATGCCATCTTGGTATGTGGATTGTCAGCGTGTATCAAATCAGTTATGGAGCAGCAAATGACAAAAACAATCTGTATTTTAATGTAAGTCTGAGACTTTTCAGAGTCTAATCAGAACTAATCCAAATGTCATCCCCATTCCATTTAATTACATTCATAGTATAAATGAAAACTTTTCTTCGCCTCAGTTATCTTGCCCTTTCCAAAGCAAAGAGGGCTCTTGTTGCAGATGCCTCAGCCCTAATAGTGCACCATAGGAACCTGATTAAGCTGCCAAGCAATCAGCAAAATGCGGCTGCTGCATTCACCCAGGGCCGTTTTCCCAGAGTAAACACAGCTCCTTCCATCACTGCAGTTTTTGGCATTGTGTTTTTTTTTTTTGTAAGCAAAACATCTACATCCTGGTCCTGGAAGAAAGCAGTGACCTCAGATGATGACTGTGCTAGTTTTTCCCCCTTTTTCTGTTTCACATCGTCTAAACAAATTAAGGCCAGTCCTCCACCGGCTTCATGTTTTGATGACGTAGTTGTGAGTTGCAGT
The DNA here is from genome assembly GCA_037975185.1 of Centropyge bicolor. Lineage (NCBI taxonomy): Eukaryota > Metazoa > Chordata > Actinopteri > Pomacanthidae > Centropyge > Centropyge bicolor. Next base: position 3,572,614 of record JBBMOC010000030.1, read on the forward strand.
GTTCTTGACTGTGATTGCTCTTTGTCAGTGCCACCCAAAGTGAGGCCCAGCTGGAGTTAGATGTGACTCACCAGATTATGACAAAAAGCATCACCTATAGTAACAATGTTGAAATAATGTTTGTATATTCATCAACATAGGTATAGATTGTTGTCCAGTGGCATATATCTCCTTTCCAAGACATTTTAACATGCTAGGGTCATGTGATGGTTATCGTGACATTATGATTTGTATTTATATGTATGAGAATTTTTTTTTAGTGATGCGTCATGTTATAAATATGCAAAACAGACATCACTGTCCTATCTCCAAACCCTTACTTTTCATGTAATAAACCTTGTTTTCAGTTTCTTGCTTTTCGTTATTATAGATCATATTAACTGATAATATATTATCAATACTGTTTGCCTTACAGCCTGTATATGCAGGGCTCTTTCCAAAATAGATCTACTTCACAAAAACAAAATCAAGGACAGTTTCGGTAAAGCTGTCTTTGCTCAAATTAAGATAAACCTCTCGTACAAACACCCTAATGCAATGTAATTCAGCATCATAAAATGCAATGTGTTTGCAATAAGCGGAAAGTTGTTGCATGTGGGAATTATTATTGCATATTATTGCATTGCAACTATATTAATTGCATTCGTAGTATGCCCAGGGAATGCAGAAAGTAGCTAAATAGTGATTTTAATATTTTCTTTACATGGACCCTCACTAATAATGGCAATACATTAAAAGAAGGAAATGTTTCTACTCCTCTGCTCTCAGACAAAAAAGAACAGATGAGCGAATAAAGACATTAAACCTAACAGTCCTCTCACACGGTGTGTTACCTGTAAGGCGGCTGGAAAATATTTTCCCGAAATGTAAAATCATAATTGCTTAAAGATGTGAAGGGCAGGAACCGCCGCCAGCTATGTGAACACATTATGCAGTCCTGTGTTTCCTGTGATTTTCTGCTGTGTTTAAGCCTCTTAAGGAGATAATTTGAAAATGGGCAACCTAGGATAACACATGCATTTAATGTTGTTTAATTGTTGCCCCACATGACGAGAGTAGTAAATTCTTATGATCGGGGCAGCGTGTATTTTTGGAAAGCTTTTTATAGGGGAAAAACAGGCCAACACTGTTTATCCTCTCCTGACATCCACAGCATTTGTTATCCTTTCCTGCACAATTATTCGAGGCTGTGTTTCTCTTTCCAAGCAGCGGATGACAAACAGGATCGAGACCCTCAGGTGGTATCTCCCTCCTTTGAACGTTGCCTGACTGTCTGTGTATTCTTTGTGTTGCGAGGAGAGACGACGACAAATGTTTCCCCTCCTTTTTTGGAGTATGAGCGGTTGCTGTGGCGTTCCAGACAAACCATCCTCCCTGTAGTGGGGAGTGAGTCCCAATAGACAGGCACACAGGCGGCCTTATAGGGCCTGTTTGCACACTGTTAACTCTTAAAAACTCAGAAGGCTTTTATCTCAAAGTCACCAGCTCTATAAAGTAACTCATAAAATATTTTTGTAAATATCATGAAGTCGGCTCATTTTACTGCGCAGGATGTTGCTTATAATAGACTCAGGCTTATGGGTTTAAGAAATAAGCAGGTATAGTAGTGCTCCTAAAGTACATTGGAACAGCTTTTAATGGAGGCAAAAAGTCCAATTTGATTTTGTATCTTGTGTTGCAAATCACAAAATCTCTTCTCCTCATTTGGTGTACAAAATTATTTTAATTTTTTTGCACATTAACTGCAGTCTCTCCCCATGCTGATGTTGTTCATGCAGGGATTCTCCTCTTCTTCCTTCAGTAGTAAAAGATGTATGTGTGTGCAGCACCATCTAGTGGCAAGCTTGTTTTACTGCAAGTGTCTCCAGTGGCATTCATGTTAACAGAAATGCAAGAGTTGATTGGTGATCTCGATCTGCAAGTCCCAAAATTTTAAAGATACAAGTTTTTTTGTAAAATCATAACATGATTTATGCTGATTTCGTTAACAGTGATTTGATGATTTTTACATTTTTCCATCAATAAAATAGAAGAGACAGCAAACACACATCCTGCCAGTGATTGTGAGGACTGACTGTTTGGTGTGTTATCCCCATAGATTTAGCATTTTTATCTCACAATCAAGCAAGGCATGAGGGAGCAACACAGACTTTCTGTGTGTTGTGCCTTTAAAATAAAAATGGAGATGCATAAGCACAGTTTAAAAATGCCTCAACTCTGAGCTCTTTGCTGTTCAAGTTATTGTTTACTTTGCAATTTATGTGGCTGTTCTTTGCCAGGAAGGTTTTGTGCCTAACAGCAACTTTAATATTAGAAACCTAGGAGACCGTTTTTGTTTCGTGATGGTGTGATGACATAAATCAACTTGAAGTGAATGTTGCCAGTGGGGCATTAGCGCGATTGATGGCAGAATAGAATAGTCATTAATGCATGTATAGTGTCATCAAGGTTGACCTGTGTTGACTCTGATGTATCATAATCATTACTGTGTAAATTTGTAAATGAATTCTTTCAGGGAATCAGCAAAGACAAATGACCTCATAATGGTGAATGAACTGGGTCGTGAGCATTATCTCTGCCGGTATTTTCAGATTATTTTCATGGTATTTTGTCTTTATTTAACAATTGACAGACAAGAGAGATGGGGAAGAGAAGGATTGAATATATGCAACAAGATTTCACTTGAGTTATCACAGAGCCTAAAAACAGTATTTGTACATAAAGTGGTTACCAATCTCTGGAAATAAGCAAAAAAACCAACATATTTCCTTAGAGCATATCCTCTAATTGCACGGTACTGAGGTAATCATTTCTCCCCCCGGCTGTATAAGTGGCCTTTTGTGCAAAACTTATGGAGTATTTCTCCTTATTAAATCCTCTTATTAATGAGCCATTTTATAGGCCTCAAGAACCAATTACAAGGGAATGAAACCATCAGTCATTAGTTTAACAGTGTAAAGAGGTGCCCTTTAAATGGATCTGTGCAGAGCTGGCCCACAGCAATAACACGCAGATGCATGGTTAAAACACAAGGTATCAGTGACACTGATTGTACCTTGTAATGGGCAGTGACTTATTGATCATGTGCGTTTAAGAGTTAATTTCCAAACGGTCTGAATTAATTTGGGGAGACGGCCACTTCCTCACCTTCCATTGTCTCATTTAATATCTCTCAAATATTAATGATCCAGACTGAAAATGTGTTTCCATCTGATTAACTTAGGACGTACTTCACATAGACCATCACAGAGTGTTATTACCCCCTACGCACATCATCCATTGACTGGCTGTTAATACACATCAACAAGATAACTGATTTCTGAAAAGCCTTGTTTTATCTGCAGGGGCCCTCAATATTTCTGTTTTGCTTACATTATTATTATTTACAGGCTGACTCTTGCATTTATGCTTCACTTAGAAAAAGACCTTCTCATGAGATTGCATTATGTATTTTTACCCCTTTTTATCACCTCCAAATATTTGTGGCACTGACCTGGGGGGAGAAATTTCTGTATTATGACCTTCCACGTCACTGACAACATCTCGAAGATCATTTACTTTGACTCTCTGTAAATAGAAGCACTGTCATAGCTGGGCTGTGTGTGAAGGTTAAAGGGCACTTCTCACACTTGGGGCGTCACCACTGCTCAGCTGTTTACAATCTTTATCTGAGGCTGCACATTTGTGTTTTTGGTGTCACTGGCAGTTGAATATACTGTTACCTAATGGTGATGCTGAGTGAAGAGTTTACCTGTGCTGATAATGGGCACCGGCCTGGTTTGTAAAGTGACTGTTTTTCCAGTGTTTTGTCCTCTTACAAACGTTTTGCCTTCCACAGGTAGAAGAAGGTGGCCGTGCCTTCCTGGCTGGAGTGCTTGAAGGTGACGAGGTGGTGTCACTCAACGGAGAGCCATGTGCCGATCTCACCCTTTTACGAGCCTTCGCGCTCATCGACACATCGATCGACTGTCTGCAGCTGCTCGTCAAAAGGTAGCACCATGTAACACCCATTGAATTAATGATAGTGAAGTGTTACCCAACGCAACACAAACACAACATCAGGTTTGAAAATGTCGGCTAGTACAGTATCTGTGTATTATGACAACTGAGCCGTGCAGCACTGTGTGTCCTTGGTGTTCACAACAGCAATGCAATATGAATATTGTGCTCTGTATTAGCATTTAAATAGCATGTTGTTTTATGACGTGTGCCCTTTTGCACAGTTCAGTGAACCACTGACTGTCTGTGTCTATATGTGCATTCAAGTCTGTGTGTGTATTAGTGAGTTAATGTGTGTCTTTTGTGCTGACCTTCCTGGCTCAGCCAATGTGTCGCAGATTTGTGTGTCTTGATTGACATGCAGCTGCTCAGCCATTACCCAGTGGGTACTGCCACTGTGTTTATCAGGGTGACATGTCCTTAAATATTGCTTCATGTGCCTTAACAGCAGAGGGATATAGAGCTACTCTGAAGGCATGTGAAAGTTGAATCTTTTCTGATTCAGAGTCATGTTCTTTGTGGCTCCAGTAGAGCTACAAGCCCAGTCTGAGATTTGTATTAAGATAGTTTCAATGACTACATGACTATAGAATCTGGTCTCTGCAGACTCAGAGAGCAGATGACCTCAGCTTGTGGCTATCAAAATTTATTATGATATGTCACTCAACGGGACCAGTCACTGAGGTCTAATTGACTCAAATTCAATAATTTCAGTCAGAGATAATGACATTCTGCTCCGCTATTCCTTGCTGACCTTGAAAGTGGAAATTAGGCGGAGCGATGTCGAAGCGTGATTACTTTCCTCTTCACTGACCTGACCCTTTCGTTTAACATGCTGCATGAAGATTAAATCTAGTTGATTGCTTTGACAACTTGAGCAATGGGAGACAAGCTTTCCATCCTTAGCAATCCAACGGCTCCATTCCTCAGCCATGATGCATTGCTCATTCAAATGGTATTGCAGTTCAATGATTTGTGTCAACATCACATCTGTCTTTTATATGGAAGAGAGAGAAATGTTAAAGGCAGCATAGATATTTTGTGTGATCTTTAAATGTGCAGGTCCAATAAACCAATGCCCTGTTTGAAGAAAAAATACTATGAGAGGTATTATCACTTATTGATATTAATGATCAACTGAAAAATCTTCCATCACTCACTCATTCCTATTTTCTCTTCTCCCCTGAAAGATACTGCACCATCCCCACAGAGGACTATGAATCAGAAGAGACATACTCTGGTCAGAGGGACTCTTCTGGTACGACTTTAGAGAGCACCACACTCCACATCTTCTCCCCAAAGCACAGGTCCCAAAGCCCAAGGGAACTCTACATATCAGAGTCCCAGGATGAGGCCTACTATGGGGAGTTGGACAGCAACACGCTGTTTCCCAGGGGATCCCAGCTGCTTTGCACCCAGCTACATGTTCCCTCTGGTGATCGGAGAGGCCGACAACCTGTTGTTAAGGAGAATGATGAAGAAGTACAGCGGTGCTTCTCCCCAGGGGACATGGTCGAGCTTCAGGTGTCCCTCTCTGAGCAGAGCTTGGAAGATGTGGGCTGCACGTCTCTCGGGAGTGCTCTTGGGATCCAGGGAGAACTCTCAAACAGAGAAACCTTTGAGACGATTCACACCGTCACCAAGTCGCACTACGTGCCGTGTTCTGTCAGAGAGCCGCTCGGCCAGCACGGAGTGGTGCTCAGCTCCCCGTCCATGCTGGGGCAGGTGGAGGTCCTGTTGCAGCAGCCAGCGGCATCAGGAGCAGGGAGGGGCATCCTGAGTGTGGGTGGCACCAGGGTCAGTGGAAGTGTTGGATCCCAAAGCGAAGGAGAAGAAGGAGGGGGGCGCTGCGAGGGAGTTCCTGGATCTTTTACTGTCTCATTTGGAATTCCCTCCGAAGAGGCAACACCAGCAGAAGAGCAGGAGTCTGATTCTGAGGGGGATCAAGACAAACCCAACAAGCATCGGGCAAGACACGCCAGTAAGTACCTATGGACCATTTCTAATTGTACCATGGACTAATGTACAGGTGTGCATTCTTTCTTTGTGTGTGTGGGTAATAATGATCTAGGAATCTGCAAGCTAACAGGTCAGAACTAAATTGCATTTGTCAACAACATGTGTGCATTCCAATGCCTGATGTCCAATGTGTGTGCTCCTCAAAATAGTATGCGTCTGTCACTGCAGTTGGAGGAGGGTGCTCATTCCTTTGAATGGAAGCAGATACATCCGGGTCGAACCTGAATAACACCAGAATCAAAGTGATAGTGGGGGAGGGACAATGCAGATTGGAAGGTGAAGGCTAACAAAAGCTACATATAAAGAATCAAAAGAAAGATTTTTAAAAATAGAATTGATCTTGTTTGAGAAGCTGCTACTCATTATAAAACATCTTAAACGATCCATTTGAAGAGGCTCGATGATGAATATGGATACTGAGGCGTTCCTCCGAGCTGTGTTGAAGACATAAATATAACACGAGCACGCTGATGATGCCTGCAGAAGCAGCCCTTTGACAGACACCAGCATGTGCTCCCCCAGCCCGTTACCTGATCCTTTCAAACTGGCTGCTTTAACTGAGCTAAAAAAGTGAGACCGCTGCTCACTCCCGCTGTCTCCTCCACCTTCAGGTTAGTCTTGCAGGAATATAAAAAAGTAAGCCTCTGTATTATTTTATTGCTGCCTTGCATTGTTGGATCATTTCAGAGTGTTTTTGTCGTGTGATGTCTGTGATTGGCCAGTGTGGGCAAATGTGACAGATTTAAGAAGAACAGAGGGTTTAAAGTGGTCAGCTTGTGAGTTTACTGATAAGGGCTGGTAAAGACTCTTTGGTCCTTGGAGATTTATTGCACGCATGCTATCTTTAATCTTTCTTCAGTTCATTGTGCGTGAACAACTTTGGATATTAGTCACGGGTCAGAGAATTTCATAATTGCTTTATGGGTTGATGTTTTATGCTCAACCGAATGAGCAAATTTGGAGTAATACAATCGCAGATGAGGAAACGTGCATTGCTATAGGCGGATGACTATTATGTGTGCACTAAGAATATATAGATTGTTTCTCATGTGAAGGACTCTGTTAATAGCTGGGGGTCACAGCACATTTGTTGTGTGTCCAGATCAGTTCAACAGTGCATATACTTTTAATCCTTTATTAGTCTGTTGTCATTTCTGCTTCTGTTTTGCTGAGGACCTGGGATGTATTTCTGAAAAGTATTTTTTGCAGAAGGTGGAGATCAGAGTAATGTTTCATGCTAAAAGGAATTGCTTTGTGTAATTTTAACTTTGTTTTGAAACTTAAATTTGTCGTCTGCCACCATGGTTTTTGTGCAAGTTCTATTTTTACTCTTCAGATGAGTGCTAAACCAAAATTGGCTTTATATGATGAAATATAATTTTATTTTTGGACTGATTATAAAAATAGCTTTAACTCTGAATTAAGTCAACTGCAATTACGCGATCAATGCATATACGGTGTGCAATGACTGCTTTGAAATTGTTCTGTGAGTGATTAAAGAGCTTAAAATTACAAACAAAATAGCTACTAATGGAGACATTGAAAAGAAAGTTGTTCAAGCAGTTTTTTCCAGAACATACTTCAAACCCTAACCCTAACCCTTTTATTTGAGTTGATCTTTATTGCACTATATGTTATTAATGCCAATAACTTAAGGTGAAATCCATCCTAGAGAAGCATGTCTTTTGACTCCTCTGTCCAGGACCCTGTATTTTAAACACTGAACTCCCTCTTGTCCTTCTCCACACAGGGCTCAGGCGCAGCGAGAGTCTGTCCGAGAAGCAGGTGAAGGAGGCCAAGTCCAAATGTAAGCGTATTGCTCTCCTTCTTACGGCTGCTCCGCCCAACCCCAACAACAAGGGGTTGTTGATGTTCAAGAAACATCGACAGAGGGCCAAGAAATACACACTTGTGAGCTACGGCACAGGAGAAGACGAACCAGAGTTCAGCGACGAAGAGGACGAGGAAGACGAAGACGACAAACGAGGAACGCACACTGTTGAATTCACCCTTGTGGCTCCTGAATTAGACCAGCATTTCCTCACTAATGCCCATAGTAGCAAAGGTGTGCTAACTATCAACTGGGACAAAGGTCTCCTTGAGATCGAAAGGAACCTGAACAACCAAGCAGAGATGGAATGTTTGCCTGAAACCAAGGGCAAGGGTGCTCTAATGTTTGCCCAACGTCGTCAAAGAATGGATGAGATTTCTGCTGAACATGAGGAACTTAGGCGCCATGGGATCCCAGTGGAAGGAGTAGCGGAGGCTGAAAAGAAGATAGTGGAGCACTCCTACATGCAGTCCACAACAGAGGGCCATGCTTACATGGATGTAAATATACACCAACAAAGCCAACAGCAACAGCAGTACCAGCAATATCAGGAGCAGCAGTACTATGAGCAACAACAGAGCTACCAACAACAACAACAACAGCAACACTTCCAAAAACAATATCAGCAACAGCAGTATGAACAGCAACATTATCAACAACAGCAAATGTATCAGCAGCAGCAAGAATATCATCAAGAGCAACAGCAAATGCAGCACTATTCGACAAACATCAATGGCACGGTCCAACATCAAACCAGTGAGATGCAGAGTTCTTTCAGCAATCGTACTGCAAAGCCTTTCTCAGTAGAAAACATGGCGCCTACTCCCTATTCTCCTGCCATGAGTGGGACCAATCAGGAATCTGTGGGCCAAGGAGAACAGATAGCTTCCCGTGATGAGCGCATTTCTACCCCTGCGATTAAAACTGGCCTTTTGATGGATGCAAGGAAAAGAAACACTGGCAAGCCCATGTTCACCTTTAAGGAAGCACCAAAAGTATCTCCAAACCCTGCTTTGCTAAACCTCCTAAACAGGAGTGATAAGAAGTTGGGTTTTGAGTCAGGACCTGAGGAAGACTACCTTAGCCTTGGGGCTGAGGCTTGTAATTTTCTCCAGTCTCCAATTAAACACAAAACTCCTCCACCAGTGGCTCCAAAGCCTTTGATCAATCCCAACTCTCTTCCTTGGTCCCCACAGCTAGAAATGACGAACCAGGACATGCCTCAACAAGCTGAAAATAGTGTATCCACACCTGCTGTGGCCCCCACCACAGAGTCTACTCCTGCTCCAGAGCTAGAGCCAACCCCTGCACCTGCCCCTGAGCCCTCTCCCCCTCCTGCCCCCCAGGAGGTTCCTGCCAGCACCACTGCAGAGGAACAGCACACATGGACTCTCCCAGAACCTCAATCTCAACAACAGCCTCTGCAAGTGGCAGCTCAGGACGAATATGGTCATATGAATTCTACCCTGCAGCATGAGCCTGCCCCTGTGACAAGCTGGGCTGCAGCACAAACACAAGCACAACAGCAGCCATCTCCCAATTCTTGGCATCCAGCTCAAGTGCAGGCCCAGGAACCACCTCCAAGTCACTCCCCACAACAGCCACCTTGGGTCACACGTCAACCTACTCAGACCCAAGCACAACCTCAAGCCCCAACAAATACTTGGACTCCTCAGAACCAGCCATCCTGGAGTCAGACTCAGGAGCAAGCACAAGGCCAGACAAATACTCAGCCACCCTGGGCCCAGCCTCAAGAGCAAGCACAGGCCCAGACAAATACTCAGCCACCCTGGGCCCAGCCTCAAGAGCAAGCACAGGCCCAGACAAATGCTCAACCACCCTGGGCCCAGCCTCAAGAGCAAGCACAGGCCCAGACAAATGCTCAGCCACCCTGGGCCCAGCCTCAAGAGCAAGCACAGGCCCAACCACCCTGGACACACTCTCATGATCAGTCCAATCTGCAGCAAATGCAACCAACTTGGGGTCAACCTCAAGACCAACCAATGCAGCAGCAGCCCCAAGCCCCATGGGCGCAGCCATCGCAAACACACTCTCAGCCTCAACCATCATGGATGCAGCAACCCCAGCAAAAAACACAAGTGCAACCCCCTTGGGTTCAACAGGTTCAGCCAGAATCCCAGCAACAGCCACCATGGGTTCAGCAACCACAGCATCAGGCTCCGCAACAGGCATGGCCACAGGCCCAAGCAACAGGTCAGCCTCAACCACCTTGGGTCTCACCTCAACCTCAACAGCAACAGCAACCTTCAGTTAATGCATGGCCTCCATCACAAACTCAAGCCCAGGTTCAGCCACCTTGGACTCAAGCAGCCCAAGCACAGCCTCCAGCACAGCCCCAAGTAACTTTGAATCCATGGGCGCCAGTACCTGCCCAGGCTCAGCCCCAGGCACCTTGGGCCCAGCACCCTTCAGAACATGGTCAGCACCCAATGACGTCTTGGACCCCAGAGCAAAATCAGGCCCAACATCAACCACCTTGGGCTCAACCAGTTCCACCACAGCCTACACCACAGCCAAACTGGCAACAGTCCACTTCACCACAGCCACCAATGAATGCATGGCCTTCAGCTCAGACACAGCCTCAAACACCTGTGAATGCCTGGGCACCACAGTCGCAGCAAACACCTGCAACTGTTTCCACGTCATTGGTGAACACTCGTCCTTCTCCAAAACCTTGGCAAGCACCACAAAGTGCCCCACAAAACCGGACCCCTCCACCCCCACCACAGAGAATGCACTCTTTTACTATTGGTCAGAGAGCTTCATCACCCATCAACCCAATGGCCACTGTCTTAAACCCATCATCCCCAGGTTCAGCTTTTGAGATGCCAGCCGTCAGAGGGAAAGGAGCAGATATGTTTGCAAAGAGGCAGTCTCGTATGGAGAAGTTTGTTGTGGACTCTGAGACTGTGCAGGCAAACAAGGCAAGCCGGTCAACGTCGCCAGTCGCTTCTTTACCAAATGAGTGGAAATATACACCTAACGTACGTGCTCCGCCTCCACGGGCATATAATCCTATTCAGTCCCCTTCTTATCCCCCAGCAGCAACAAAGCAGCCTCCTCCAAGTAGCCCTTCAACCAAAGCCAAGAAAAAAGAGAAGGAGAAGCAGACACCTGCCCCTAAACCCCTCAATGTTATAGATGTTATGAAGCATCAACCCTATCAGCTCAATTCCTCACTCTTTACCTTCGGCCCGGCAGTAGAGGCTCCAAAGCCCCCTGCACCTAAGCCAGACTGTTCACCTCCTAACCCTCCTGTCGAAAACCAACCAATTAGATATGAGCAAATGGCTCCCGTCCAGCAAGCTGGACCATTTAATACCCCCTACCCCCAGCAGGGCTATGGGATGCCCATGCAGCCTATGATGCATGATGGCCATTACCAGCAAAACCCAGTTTATCCTCCCCCAGACCCTTATCAACAACCTCCTGGTGGTCCATACCAGCAGGCGTATAACCAGCAGTATCAGCAACCTGCCCCACCTGCTTATCATCCCCAAGCTCCTCAGTCTCCACAGTCTCCCTACCAGCAGGCACCGCAGGGCCCTTACCACCCAGCCAACAGCCCTCCATACCTGGCAACCCCCTCAGCCCCCTACCAGCCACAGCCTCCCAGTAACTTTGTTGCTCCCAGTTTTCCTGTAGCTCCAAGACCTGAATCTGTATCAGGTGGCAACACTGTAGCTGCTCCTAAACCTAAATTTACAGCTAAAAAGAGCTCAGCTCAAGTGTGGAAGCCTACAGCTGTTGATAAAGAGTGATTCTTGTGTAGATTCAGGACATGCTTAGTGTCTGCTTGAGTCAAAGGGTTGGTGCTCTTACAGTCCACTGCCAAGTGGGCTATTTTGAGCACACAGTATAAACTTGCTTTTGCAATGACGATCGTCAGCTGTACCTGCTCTTGTTATTGTCATAGGACAGAGTTTGGCGGTTTTCAAAGTTTTGAGAGGTACATCACAATCAGATTAAGAACATAAGAAGAACGGGATGTAAGTATATTGGAGCAGACACAAATGAGCAAAACAGATGTTTATAAAGCACATGCGTTTTGACATGTTCATAGGAAATGTGCGTGTGGATAAAAAAGATGCTTTGAAATAATGTAATTCAATGTAAAAGAATTTAAAATGGTGGCAATCTAAGAATGTAGGGGTAAGAATTGAAAGAAGGGGGAGAGAGAAAAATGCAATCAGAAGCAAACGATGACAATGACAACAGGAAGGTGATTTTTGAAAAGAAGAAAATGCATAATGAGCCTAATTTTATTTGACAAGCAAACAAACTAAAACAACTAGAATACAAGTTGAATAAAAATAAATCAAATAACTGAATAGAGTAAAAATAGACATAAAGTAGTGAGGCAGAGGGGTGGGGTCTGTGGGGTGTAATGATACCAAGCAGAAGGCTAAATTTGCAATGTCAGTGATGTCATAGGTGCAAATATTATGTAAGAGTTTCAAATTAAGACTGGAGAATATATCAATGTCCCATGCAAAAAGTGACAACTACCACTGTCTTGCTTGAACTGGTAAATGCTGGTAAACAATTTATTCTTCAGTGGCTTCCCCCCAGTGTCTTTTCCATAGCTCTCATTTAAGTGGGTTAATTTTATTTTAAGCTTTTTACCAGCTGTTGCATCATGTTAGGTACTATATTTAAACTGCCTCATGGGCAGGAGTGCTGAGGTCCAGAGATAGTAGGATTAAATTTCAACTTAAGCCAGTGCAAGCTACTTTATCTCAGGCCCTCGTAGTATTTTTTCTGATAACAGAAAAATATATAATATCGCCCACTGTACTAGTTTCACTCTTCCTGCTTTTGTTTTATATGAATAGATGATAAATGATCAGCAAAAGAAGATTTATTGAAAGGATAACCAGCCTAGTAATGTTCACAAATATATTTTTGGTACAGGGCTGCTTTTGTTCTTCATGTTCTTTTCTTTTTTCCTTTTCTTTTGTGTGTTTCTCTTCATAGTGCACTTTCTGTATGATTCACTGCAGTGCCATTAAAATGTCTTTTATCCTTGTTTGGCTTTTCCTTTCTTTTGTCCTCTTGAGCATGCTTTTGGGTTTCTTCTATTTCTCGTCTCTTTTCTTTTCACCTTGCTGAATTTCACCGCTTCACCTGTGCTGTAAATAATGTTATTCTACATTTGCTCAGACAGATACAAATCAGTTTCTATGCAACTGCCATTGAATTAGACTGACACATACACCTACAATCTGTGTGCAAAAGCAGTGGCCTGAAATGAATCGGTTTTGAACAATAAAACAAAATACAGTTTGTACTCTATAAAAGAGCTTGTTAACATCAGCCAGAAACACCTCATTATCCAAATCGCCTGCTTTTACAGCAGCTGAGGTGAATGCTTGAGAAGCACATTCCTGCAGAATGACTACCTGATGATGCACTTATGAAGGGTATTATTAGATTGGTGACTTCACTGAATACGGGTGACCTCGCTGGGTAATTCTGGAGGTCAAGTGAGTGGGTCACTGCTGAAATGTATGTCCACGTTGTGTCGTGCATTTACAGGACATTTAAGTGGAAGTTTTGATATGAAATGGTGTCTTAAATTTGATTCAATTAAAGGGAATTTAAGTTAGGGTCAGAGACCACACATACATAGTTCATTCAAAGGTTGATACCTAATGATGTTCCTTATCTAAGTTTTACTCAGAATAAAGCAGGACATATGTTCTACATTAGATCAGATTGACGTCCTTGATGAGTTCAACCCACTACTCTCAAATGTACTTTCTTAAAGAGCTGGGACCCCAAGGAAAAAGAACATAAACCTATATAAACAGAGCCGTAACACTGCTGTATATATAGACTATTTTGAGCACATGTCTCACGTCAGACACCTCTGCATGCACACCATCACGAACACCAACTCCTAAGACCTGCTCAGGCCCCATTTCTGAGATATATGTATGTTAAATTCTGCAAAATGGCAGCGAGATAATAGACATAAACAATGTGAGGCAAATATATAGTCATATATCGTCCAGCCAATCTCCTTTCGTCAAATAAATATATGACCTTAGATTGTCTACTAATCTACTCATACATTCTTGTGTCTACTCTAATCCAGGATAACGCTGCCACAGGCTTTTTAGGCCTACCAGATACCTGAGTCAGCAGAGTATTTATTCCCCCTTGACTCATTCAGCGACATTTTTCTTTTTTCCTTTTTCTTTTTTATGACTGCACTCTGTGTTCTGTTCTTTCATTTTTTGCCATCTCCTGATCTTACACATCTTTCACCAGATGATGGCAGCACTGCCTTTTCTGCATGTGTCAAACTCAACAGATTGTAATGCCTTCTCACCCCTCACAGGCCTCGTCTCTTTCTGCATCCTCGCAGAGATTTCTGTGTGGAGCACTTAATAGTTTCACCATCTCTTTGTCATGACTTTCTGTGTGTTGTTGTCCAGCAAAGCAGATCCAATGGCAACAAGGCGAACATGGTCTTCTCTGGAAACCCCATGCGCTCTCATAAGCCAGTTGTTCTAAGAAATAAGAGGGCAATTCACTCTGTTTGGACAAATGCTAAAGCCTGGTTTACTGAGAAATGGGCAATTGAGTCCACGATAAGTTTGAAATAATACATTTCTCAGAGCTTTTAACACCTTTAAGAGGAATTTATCTTGCTGGCTATTTCATGGTTTTACAAATGTACACCCAAAGAATGCTATTTTAACAAGTATTACAATGTTAGAGCATTACAGCACTTAAAAGAAATGTGTTGACAAAGAGCTACTCTATTTTCCAACCATTTCCAAGTGGATTTGATTTGGCCAGAGGGCCAGTCAGCCAAACAAAAATGAACCCTTACTAAAATAAACATGTCTGGATCTTTCTTTACAGGCGCTTGGCAGGAGCTACTCCCTTTCCCCACCAGCCAGAGTACCATCCACAGGCCAAAAGTCAGCGTCGGCTTCTTCCTCCCCCAAGCCTCCTGCTCGGGCCTCTGCAACCCCCCCAGCAAGGCAGACATCCTGGCTGGAGAAGGGCCACAAACCCCTGACACCCTGGGAGGCCGCCTCCCGGCATCCTCTCGGCCTGGTGGATGAAGCCTTCGCTCTCCAGAACCTCCAGCAAAACCTCGTCTCGAACGTCCGCTTGGCAGCCCAGCGCAAAATGCTGCCCGAGCCGCCAGCAGAGTGGAAGGCCAGGGTTTCTTACCCGGCCCTGCAGAAAACAGGCAGCCATACTTGGAGCCAGAGCCAAAGCCGCAGTCAGACTCGAGCTCCACTGCCATCATTCATGTCCCCGACGAGGAGCAGCGTCTCCACCCCTGCCAGTCCCGCTGGTTACAGGTCTCTGCCCAGACAGTGGCAGCCTCAGAGGTCTGCGGCAGAGGCCAATCTCGTGTCCCACTCTGAGCATAAGAGGCCCTTTGGCAAACAAACTTACAAGTCTGTGTTCACCAGCAACACTTGGAGTTGGAAGCGGTAGGATAGAACTGAACCCGCTTGACCTTAAATGAGTAAAATCCCGCTCCTCACTGATTCCGTAACACATTCAAGTGCAGTTAGAACATTAACTTTTTGATTCAACAATATTTGAACAAGCAATAATATGGTGAGTGAGGAGTTTACTAACTAAAGATTGATGGAGTTCTCCTGGTTTTGACATGCTAATATTTTTTCTTCAAATGCTTTATACTTCTTGCTTTTTTAATCTTTAGTATAAAATATATTAGATGAAATCTTTGCATGCCATAATCAAATGTGAAAGGAGATTAATACTTTAACAATGTACACTTACAATTTTTTTCATTAATATTTGATTGACAGCTCTCCAGCTTGGTTGAAGTGGGCCTGTAGTTCAACAGATGAGGCAATGAGTATGTTATTTAGAATATAATGAGTTTGAATGGACATGTTTGGTGCAAAATAAGTGGAAAGATCTAAGAGATTGGACAGTAACAATATATCTGGATGTACCTATGACTGTTGACTGTTTTAGAATATTCATAATAGGTAATTTTGCTGCCTGAGAAAAAAGGTATGTGAGGATGTTAAGAGGGCAAAACAGTGACCTACCCATGGTGTAGTAAGTTGAGGTGAGGCTTGTGCCTTGAATCGTTGTCAGCCAGTGGATGGATTTGCTGTTCGTGCCGGTTTCATTTTTCCACTTTGGATGTAAGTATCTAGCATGCTGGTTCTTGCAGTGATTGTGTGGTTTTTTTTGGATGGTTTTGTTTGATACTCGAGGATGGTGTTTTCAGATCGAGGGGAATCATTTCACTGTCAGAATACAATTAGAGATGCATTAGAAGCCAGGCTTAAAACTTGGGGAAAGGTTAGCGCTGTAACTCAGAATGTTGTGGGTGGACACGTTGTTGTGTAAGCTCTAATAAGTGCGATTAATTCACTTATTTACCACGTGCATTTTAATTAGCGCATTAGCATGTGGCCATTAACTAGTCAGAGAGAGAGAGAGGGAAGATGAGGAGCAGAAAATGGGGCATCTTTTTTTCTTTGGGAATCGAGGATGAATTGTCACATTCCAGCAAACTGTTTGTGAAAAAAATAGTGTGTGGAAGGAGTTTTAGTTGGGAGTAAAAGTTGAATTGAGGAATGTTGATGACAATAATTATGACTGCAAAAAGGCTGATTATAGGTTTACTGGGAGAATTGCTTACAGTATGTAAAGGGTTTGTGACTTGTGTTTGGTTTGGGATTTTTGCTATAGACCTGAAATCATCTCTAAGGATTAAAGCCAGGTTAGTGTTTCCACAGTGTGTGTAACGTCCTAATGTGATTCTCACCAAGCTGCCACATAAACATTCATAAGACCGACCACACAGCGTCGTGTTGTTTCCTGACATACTCTGTGATAATTGCACTCTTTGCTTCCATTCAAACAACACTTATCATGGCCATAACACAATCCCAGTAATCAATTTCTGTTCCAAACCGACTCAGATATGGATTCACAGAAAGCGCTTTACAAAATAAAGACAACCAAATAGCACCATTTCACAAATCGCACTGTGTGTTTGTGCTCTTTGCTCTCTGTTCCAAGCATGAAACGCTGGGCTCCAGGCCATTTGTTGCTTGCTGTACCATCCCATGAAGCTTTTTGTATGATGTGTTGTCTTGAATAGTCACTCGCTCCGTATCCAGGGGAGGGTGGTTGGGAGGGGTTGGTGGGGACTTGTTCCCATGGTGACCACCAGTTACATAATAACAGTGGTTACCGACTGGAGCCGAACCATTAGAGGACGAGACAGAGAGGGAGATGATAAACAGAAATTATTCCCCCGACTAATTTAGAGTTTGAAAATGCTGCGCAGGATTAAAATGCTATTAAAAAAGGATGGAGCTTCAAGTATGAACAATCATAAAGTGGAACACGTGGCTTTAAAATATTTAATTTAGTGTATGGGGTTCCTGGCTTAGTTTTCTGTGTGCCAGGCTTTACAGTACAACAATGAACTCTCTGTTTTTCACATCCAACCTCATGCTTTCCTCACAACTCAAGCTGCCTTCTTTTATTTGTTTCTTTTACCACAAATATAAAGGAGGCAAATTTATTGCAGCAAGGTCAATTAAAACATAGTGACTGCATTAGAAGGTGGGGGAACACAGGCCTCAGTCCCTCCTCTATCACATGATGGCATTTAAAACAAATGGTATCTGATTGGTCTGCAGGCCCTGAGGGAGCCATGTTCCCATGCTGGATGTCACTGAGGATATTTATTGTGGGCTGTGTGCTGCAATTCTGGAGTGCAGAGAGAGAGAATTGCAGCTGACACAACTTCTAAGAGGGTTTTCATCCCTTTGGTGCTTTTTTTAATTCAGATATATTTTGCACGACTGCAACAGATTATTGTCCTTCATATAGGTCATATAGAGCAGTGTTTCCCAACAAAGTCAAGTACATCTTCATCACCATCATCCATCACACTCAACTATGTTAAATGAGTTTGAGCCAGATATTATCAAACTAATGATATAGAGTTTCAGCTGTTTATGCTGTTTGGACATACTTTGAGCCATTCAACTATGTATCTATCAACTAGCCATTTCAATTTATTCAGTAATTTCCATCTATTTCATCTCCTAATTTTCTCCAATCATTTGAGTTATTCCATCTCTCTGTATGCCCTGACATCTGCAAACCCTAATTACAAGTACCCCTGGTTGGGAATCACTAATAATGGCCTGAGCCACTGTAATAACATGAGCAGAGAGAGAGGGAGATAGATGGAGGGAAAAGCAAGCAGTAGTGGCAGCGCTCTAAATTTAGTCTCCCCTCCGCTTGTGAACTAAATACCAATGACAACAGACAAACTGACACCCACCCACTCATTCAGTCACTCAGTCAGTCGGGTCAGGCCGCAGCCCCCTCCGCCCACCACCAGCTCCAGTGTCGGGGAGCGCGAGCACCCGCACAGGTCGCAATACCCAGTCTGACCCTCTCTCCTCTCACCTTTCTGACTTCCTACCCGGAGGAGACAGGCGCAGCAGGAGACTCCCCCCCGAGGGTCCTTCAGGACAGGTAAGACATCACCGGGGCTCTCCACAGGTGTGTTGTCTCGTTCGAACATGACACCTACAAATGTTCTTGCTCTGTTTCAATCACACAGCTCGCCTTGTGTTACAATTTAGACTCTTCTTTATTTTTTTTTCTTTTCATATGTTTTTGAAAATTCCAAAGCTTGTTTTTATGGAATACCTTGATTTAACAGCAGCAAGTACACAAAAGATGTTTTATGCTATTTTGTTGCTTAAAACTAACATGAAACTTTAAGCTGAAACCAATGATTTCCAAATGATGAAGTGATTAGCATAGTGAACAGACATTCGGGATTGGCCATGAAATGCTCCTTTGTCCCATCCAGAGACTTTGTGAAGAGCAGAAACAATAGTGTTGTGTTCACTCCTCTGTGTGAACTTTCCACTGTGCTATTTCATCCACTGTCTCACGTGTTTGCTGTGACAGCACCATGTTCTCTATCTGTGTCCTTTCAGCCCACTTGGGTAATTTCAAACATATTGATTCCCAGACCCCTGACACAGCTGGTTGCCATGTCTGAAGAGCATGTGCTTGGCATTTAACAGCCCAAGGTTATTTAAAGGGATGTGCTAACTTTGCCCTTTTCACTGCCCCAATAAATTCTATCTGCTTCGGCGGGTCTTTGTGTGTCATGCGGATGCTTGATGTTGGCCAATCGATGGCCGACATGCAGCCCCGTTGTTTTGCTTTTGTGTAAGTTTGAACAGGTTGTACCCATGTGTGCTGTCTCCTGCGACTATATGCCTCACCCCCTCACCCTCCCCGACTCCCCAGGGGCAACCATGTCGCAGTTCTCCACCATGACGACCAGGGAGAGGAAAATGCAGGCGGCAGCAATCTGCAGGGAGGTTCAAGGCCAGGAAGGTAGATTCCCTCTTCCTTGTTGACCTCTCAGTTTCTTTCTCTTGTTGCATCCTTTCTTTGCTTCCACGTCACCCCTTCTCCTCCTCCTCCTCCTCACGCCTTTCACCTCTGCGTTCTCTTTTTATGGCACATATAAACACAGATTTAACGCCATAACTTTCACTACACATTTGATTCTCAGATTTAATTTTACTGTAAACACCAGCTCAGCCTGCCCCAACATTCACTTCATGGAAGGTATGAGCCCCCCACTTGAGGGAGTTGCCAACCCTCCCCTTCTGTGACGCTGACTATAAATAAGCAAATGAATACTTTTATGGGCCAAAGAAACCAATCGCTTTGTCGTTGTCCTTTGAACATGCTATTTCAGGGCGAGGACAACTGCGTGGCTGGGTTAGGGAGGGTCTGAAGGCTACTGACAGCTGAAAGATATTCTGGCAAATTATGCGTCTGACACTTGGATATAGGCCTGTGACATCTCCATGATCAGCATGCAGTAGCTAGCACGCGGTGCTAACCACAAAACTGACTGGATTAGGAGGGAAGATAATTCCTCGTTCATCATATTGGCAGGAAAACCGAGTCAGCAATCCATACAGACGCCTTTTTTTTTTTTTTTTTTTTTTTTTTGCAGCATGTGTGTGGATATAATATGTGTTCAATGAGGTTTGGTAGGAAAATAAATTCCCTGTCAGAAATCAGATCAATTTACAAAGTATATGTTGTACACACAGGGTCTTTAGTCTTGTGTTTGTCTCCTTGTGTCCAGATGTAGAGATGGATCTTGGAAAGAAAGTGAGCGTGCCCAAGGACATCATGCTGGAGGAGCTGTCTTTCGCCTCCAACCGTGGCTCCCGTCTCTTCAAAATGCGCCAGAGACGCTCGGAAAAATACACTTTTGAGAGCATCCAGAATGAAAACAACAAGCAGCTCAATGTAAGCAGAAACAATCAGGCAATGCAATGATCACACAAGACTGAACACAGACCAAAACACACACGCACACACGCTGGAAAAAGACAGGCAGGAGAGTTATATTTTCATCTAATTCAATGTCAAAAAGTTTCTGTTTAAATACGGAAAAATGTAGATCGATATGGATGCAGCCAGCCATTAAACACTTTGATCAAGGGGTTATCGTCACACACAGCCCGAGCGTGTTTTCTTCACGCACAGCCCATCCATTTTCACATCTTTCCCCCCGATCACATGAAAAACATTCGCACAATACCTTACATCCTGATGCAGTATATGTTGGGAAAGATTAAGCACTTGAAGTGTTTGTTTGACTCGTGCTACAGAGAGACGCAGCGGCGCAGAATAGTAGATGTGAAAGTGGTCCAGCTGGTCATAAGTAGCTTTATTAATGTGCCTTTTGTGTATGGACGGGCAGTGTGCCAAGTCAGCGTTTTCTTTCCCCGGCAGTCCTTATCTCCGCCTGACCTGGTCACACATAAAGCAATTTATGTAGCAAAGCTCTCAGTCAAATTGAATCAATATAAACTAACTAAGTTTCTCTTTGTTATATCTAATTAATTAGCAGCACTAGTTACTGTATATCCTCATTTAGCTGTGTGGCACCCTTGTATACTTTTCAATGCCCTATTGAAGTCAACAGATAAAATAATTATTATGCTCCAGGGAAGTTTTTTTCCCCCCTCATCTTTGAAGTGAGAAGGACTCCCATATCTCTGGTTTGTTTATCGCTCAGGGCAACCGGGGGGATTTTGTTTCAAGTTGTCAACATTTCCTCAGGAAGTCCTGGAGTAAATCATCATAAATATCTTGTGGAGGGATGAAAGCTGAACGCCTGGGCCGCACCACATTTCTTTCTTTCCAGCCCACAAAACAATGTTTCTAATGTTATAGGAAAAGTCGACACGCAGAGAATTTCTCTTTTTATTGTTGTTGGAACGCATGTTAAAATTCAGGTTCTCTGAGTTCAAATGGAAAATAAAAGCATTGGAAAGTGGAAAAATGGGTTCCACAAAGAATCACTGACACTGATTATGACTTACTGTGCATGCAATTCACATTTTTCATTTTAATTCGATTTGATTAGTTTTGTAATTTTTCTATAAAGCAGCGAGATAGGAACATGTTGGTAACTGATGCTCGATTGTTCTGAGTACAAGACTTCTTTTTACTATGGTCTCTGTGCTGTTGGTTTTATTGCTCAATCTTACTGAACAGATTGAGTTTGCCTACATTTACATCTTTTAGTTTTTTGTTTGTAAGACCTGCAACAGGTTTAAAGTGCTCAAAATAATGAGAACTTAAATGTCTTCCATCTGCTGAGGAGACCATCAGAAGCTCCCACCAATGTCAACGACCAAAAAGCTCAAACTCTCCTCCTTCCTCCTGTCTTTCCTTCAGAACGCAATGCTTTCTCAGACTCAGAATGGAAACGCCACAGACAGCCAGGGTGTCGACCAACCATCTAAAGTGCCATCTGACACACCAAACCCAGACAGCATCGCTCCGGGTAGGTAAAGCCAGATACACAATGTCCGGGAACACCCAAACATTTCAAGGACTCAAAACCATTGCAGCGGTGATAAACTGTAGCTAAGATTGGATCCACAAACCAGCTGACCTCTGTGCAACTCAGTGACCTGACTTAGCCTCTGTTACAACAATACAACTCATCATTGAGAAGCCTGAGCGGAGGATATTTATCTACAAATGTCACTGTTATATTTTGCAAAGTTTTTGTGAAACTTTCTCTTTGGTTGCACAGTTTTTTTTAAACATACCAATATATTAGAGCTCATGATGAATCTTATGGCTCCTGGTGGATGTGCTCTCCACAAAGCTCTGGCTGGGCCGTGTCTTGATAAGGATTCAACTGTTTTTCATTGTTTGTACTCACGCAGGCTTTGATCATGTAGGGAAACATTTTTTCCTCCTTGCCTGGAATCTGCCTGCCTCAGGCTGAATATGATTACACGTTTTCATTCTCCCTTTCTTTCTCTGTCTTTTCTATCTCCGTCCCACTCCTTTGTTTCATGTCTACTCCTCCACATTCTCCTCTCATTCCCCACCTCTTTTCTGTTTCACCTCTCATCGTGCACAATCAGCTATGACCATCTTTTTTCTTAAAGACTTTTACCCACGGGAAGCGTTTCCTGTTTGCCTCTCGTGCCGCTGATAGCATCGGCTTCACGCTCGCATCCTCCCCTCGTGTTTCAATTCTGCCCAGTTGACACAAAACCAATACTGATTTAGGGATGAGTACGACTACAGCTGGGTGGGGTGTTATTTCTGGAAGCACCGGACCAGACGCCACCCTTCAGCGTCTGAATGAAGTCACTCCAGCTGTAGCTGAAATCAGGGCAAAGTGCGTTAGGTATCAAATGGTAAGAGGTCTTAAAATAGCGCGCTTGTCCACCCAGGGGTGCATGATCCACGTCCATGTATGTTGATGTATGTTTAAACCAGGTTATAGTGATATATAGAAAACACTTTGGATTCTAATGGAGTTTAATTAAGGCAATAACAGGCAGGTAATTTGCTGAAAGATGTGGAAGGTTTTAACTGCTCAAGTAATAATAATGAATCACTGAAACTTTCTAGATTTGAAATATTTTTTGTGTCATTTTGTGTGTGACGGCCCCTTCCCACAAATATATCAACTCAGCCAAACACCCAACCACAAGAACAATCTTCCATGGCCTCAGAAAATCTTTTACACAATGTTTTGTCATAGATTCCCCCCCAAAATCTGTAAACTTCCCCCCAGGTCTGTTTGGTCTCTCCTGCTTCCTCCTCAGGGCAAAACATAAACTCAGGAAGGGGGATTGTTCATTGTGAGAGGTTAGGACGTGACATGACGGCCCGTGTTATGTAATGCCTGAGCTCGCAAGCCCCCCCTGAGTGAAGCGCTGGGTTTGAAGGATAGTGCTTTGGATAGGCCTCTCCCATCAACACACATAGAGAACGCGGGGAGACATACATGCAGGCATGCACACACACACACACAGAAACACAGGGAAGCTGCCTCTTGATTTGTTTTGCTGTGAACTTTAACAAGGCAAAAATAGCTAAAGAAGAAACAGTGGAGGCTATTGCATGAGTTACATATAGATAACATATGACATATGTATTGATATTCATTTTTTAAAAGTTCAGAATTTTTTTTTTCAACAGCTTAGTATAAACATACTATTATGGATAGTAGATAGTATATTGATTTTTCTATTTTTTGTAATTGAACCATTCACTTTGCTTTCTTCACTCATCTTCTCTTACACACACACACAGATTTCAAAAACCTCAATTTTGTTAAATGTATTTTGCAAAAAAAAACAACAACAACAACTTAGTAATCAATGTTACAGAGAAGCTTGCTGAAATTGCATGTACTACTAGATGCTAGCTCCAAATGCCTGCAACAATGTCTTTTCTTTTTTTTTTTACTTCTCTGTCTGGAAATCATATGATGAGACATCTGCAAGCTTCATGCACTCGGACTCAAGCTTACTCATGACCAGCTGACTGGCCTATGATGCATTTTGCAGAACAGATCAAAGGAAGCATCAGTTATCTTGACAGCATGTTAGATCACAACTGTTCAAGAAATAGTTTGAATTTGTTTCAGTTTCACTTCATTAACGGCCGTGTGCAGTAAACAAGTAGATTTTGAACATTAAATCTGAAGAAAATACTGTTCCCATGCTCTTTTTTTTGACATATGGGAACTATTGGGTCTCTATATGTTGTTGGGTCTCTTGACCTGCTCTGTATGTAAAGTGCTTTGAGATAACTTTTGTTCTGATTTGGCGCTTTACAAATAAAATTGAATTGAATCGAACTGAATATAAAACCCCTATTTTTAATCACTGTTTGTTTGGTAAACCCACCCAGGATACGGAGGTCCTTTAAAAGACGTCCCTCCAGAGAGGTTTAACAGTACAGCTGTGCCAAAGTCCTACCACTCGCCCTGGGAGCAGGCCATCATCAATGACCCGACCTTGGCCGACACTCTCATCACCTGCATGCCTGAACCGGAGCCCCGAGCAGACCTCCCGGGGTACAAGAGTTTCAACAGGTAACAACCTGACAGGTGGACAGTAAACCATTCATGAAATAAAAGTGGCTGCAAAATGCCAAATTTATAGAAGCAGTTGATTAAATATAGAAATTTTTAAAGATTGCTAACATTAGCAACATCAAGCTATTGGTCAAGGGTTTGTTTTATTGCTTTTAAATATATGGTTCATAAGAGAGAAATTGGGATATTTTATTCAAATCTGACATTGTCTTGCTTTAGTTCATCATGGATACAAATGCTGAGTGAGCAAAACAAGCATTGTCCTTCATCTCACTCACAATGTACAAAAGTACACTTCACCCTCGATGCAGCTTTCTCTTAACAATATGTCCCCCGGGCCAAAATCTTTGCTTAGCTTTAATTAGTTGCATCACTTCAAATGTCACTGCAGCCCTCTCATTAGCACATGACGGCTACTGTTAAAACTCTGTCACTCCGTCACCTCCAGGGTGGCAACCCCATTCGGTGGCTTCGGCAAGGCACCCAGACCTGCTCCCATCAAGACCCTCCAGGTGGAGCCCCTCCCCGACTACCCCGAGCTTCAGGGGGATGCTGTGGTAAATCGACCCTCCTTCAACAGATCCGCTCTGGGGTGGGTGTCGACGGGTGGTCCAGTGTCCGTCCCTGCCGTTTCCCTTGAGCCTGTGCTCATCCCTGAGTCAGACGACCTTTGAACCCATAATGAGGTCACGCTGAGATGCTGTCTATTTAGTTGCTGCAGCAGAAGTTGTGGTGAGCGGGGTCAGAGCAGAGTCAGGGTGAGAGAGCGCGTCCTGTTGGGCGTTGCTGCTTCAAGTTACCATGTATGCAGCATCCCTTTTTTCAGGGATGTTAACTATTGCACTGTACTCAAAAATGAATGATCCTGTATACATCATCCTGAACAGTAAGCAGAGACATGACAGGAATAAAAGGAATGTGTTGTATATTAATGTGCATAAGAGGATTTTATCTTGCTAACACAAGTTTTTGCTCAATAAAATGGCGTCAAATTCAGTCCAAGCTATTTTTTTTCTCAGAAGCTTGAATTTTGTTTTCTACTCCAAAAACAAACAAACAACTGAGATGTTTCTGGACATGGATGCAAATCTGTAACATATTCCACAACACACCCCCAGGTAGTCATTTCACAGTGAGTTGGCCTGAGCTACGTTGAAGGCTCACTTGAGTGAATGATGCTTCGCCCGCGTGTTATGGTCGTATGCAAACCCATCACTTACCGCATCGTGTGAGGGGGCCAAAGATACATGTGAGCCACTGTAAGACGCCTCAAGGTTACACGGCCTGACAAATCAGATGTGCCCCCCCTGACGTGAGCGGCTTGACGGATGTGTCTCTCATCTTTTGGCTATGCCCAGTCGAAGGAATGGGATTGATGGGAGAGCTGCTTGATGAGCTGTGCCCACTCCTTATCTGTCTGTCTGTTTATTACTACAGAGCAGAGGAATTTATCTCTGAGATAACAGGCTTATGCAAACAGACTTGACTGATTGAAAGTTGCCAGCATTTTTTTTTTTTTTACAAGAGATGCACAGACGGTGTACAGTGACCTCATGCTGTTTTTATTCAGCTAAAAGAAGAGAAAAGTTTATTATTTAACTTGAGTTTTTTCATCTCTTTTTCTTTATCCTGATCCACCTCCTTCTGTGTAATTAGCCCCCATTTGACATGCAACAAGGGCAAAGCCATAAAAGAGTTGTGTCACCTGTCGTGATCACGATCAAAAGTGCTCTGACCTTTTTGAGTGTCAAGTTTCTTCCAGTAACTGTTTGGTTGGGGAATGCAAGGTTTGTTGTGGAATGCATGTTGTAACACAGTGGTGGAGGAAGTGTTCAGATTCTTTACTCAAGGAAAAGGACTAATGCCAGAAGGTAAAAGTACTTGACTCCAAGCAAAAGTTGTGCATTGAAAATGAAAAAATATGTCAGTTTATTCAGGAAAATATATGAGTATTAAAAGCACTCAATATAGGAATTTTTGTAGGACTGCAACTAATAATTGTTTTCATTATGGATTAATCTGCTGATTATCTTCTCCATTAATTGTTTGGTATATAAAATTTCTGAAAATAATGAGAAATGCCGTCACAAGTTCTCAAAGCCCAAAGTGCAGTGCTTGTTTTGCCCAACTGACAGTCCAAATCTCAAAATTACTGAGAAATAAATAAAGAATAATTAAAAGTAAAAACAGCAAATCCTTAAATTTGTCATGTGTAGAGAGTTCATTTTCTGCCAATTGACTAATTGTTTCTGCTGTACTGGTACATTTTCATAGTCTGTAAAGTAACTAGTAACCAGCTGTCAAATTGTAATGTTATACAATTGTATAATATTGCCCTCTGAGGTGTAGCGGAGTAGAAATCCCACCATGGAGTACCACAAAGTACAGTGCTTGAGTACATGTACTTAGTTACGTTCAACCGCTGATGAATAGTCGTAAAAACCCTCAATTCACAGGTGGAGTCTGATTAATGAAAATGTGCTGTGAGGAAGGGCCCATCCATACCTGGTTGCACAATAAGGGGTCAGATCTCACTGTAGGTGTAGCTGTCAATCACTGTAACAGCGTGTTGCGATGTGTTAGATAACATGGCAGAGTGATATATGACCGAGATATGTGACGTCAGACCAGTCAGTTATGGGTCAGGTTTGCAAAGCGTGTCATAAAAATAGTGTGCTCCTGTAAAACACAGGGCTTGGTGTGAGCTCTCGAAACCAGTGTCTTCTTATTGCGAGTAAATGTTTAACAGTTTATTATGATTAAACACTTCTTTTGTTATGGAAGTTTGTGAAACCAGGTCAGTGACATATTTCATAACACTTTCATTAAAGCTTTTACATCAGCAGACAAATATTTCCTCTTTTTTTTTAACCCTTTCACCTACAGTGGTATAATTGGAGAGATGCAAGTGACTAAATATCAGAAATGAAAATTCGAATGTTTGCTTAAAAAATTTGCTTTTCTCATCAGAAATACGTTTGAACAGGAGGAATGCTTTTCTAGGTCGGACCAGTCAGGAGGACCAGTGCATCTCTGTCTGATGAAAGGATATGTTTGATTTATAAAAGTCTTCTTTTTCTCCAAGAATGAACTAGGAAATGCCTCTTTTCTTCAGTCATCTGACTCCAGCATCAGCATTCCTCGCCTCTGTCGGAGACCCTTCGGAATGTGCAGCTCCCGGTGCCACTCCCTTTTTTGAATCCTATTGAGTTCCTCCAGCCGCCCTCTTTGGGAGAAATGGGCGGACAGTACACCAACCAGCATCCGACAGCAGCGGCGGCTCTGCCAAGTACCACAGTAAATATTGAGCAGTGTTTATCAAGGGCAGGCATGAACTCTCTTTGAACTTTGATTGTAGCCATTATCAAAATGCAGCAACGGAAATATTATTGGCAGAGACCGTAGCGTAGGCTGAGGGTCGGGGAGCCAGACGATTCGATTATTAGACTCTAAATGCAACCAGTTTCCCTCCAGGCGTGTTTGCCTTGGCATGGGATGGCACAGTAGGCACCGGACAGTGGATTATGGGAGATGAGAGGTCCGCAGTTCGCTCTGGACGACAGGGTGGCCGAGCGGTCAGAGCGGCTGTCACATTACTGAAAAGCTATTTGCAGCAGTGGACTCTTGTTGCGCCCTGGAGAAGGAAACCTGTCATGCTTCGTCCTTCGAAATCGCTCGTGATAAGAGCATCGGGGAGGGAAAGTGAGTTGATAGCAAGGTGGAGCCTCAGCGAGCTCAAACACAGGGCAATGACGGCAGGAGAACCAGCACACAAACACCTGATAGGAATCTAAGGCTGGAGTGACCACTTATTATGTAAGGAGACGCCCGATAAGACGGGAACATGCCGTTGTTTTTGCGCTCAACAGGTGCAAGAAGGGAGAGTCAAGTTCGACTAAATCTCACCATTCATCATGTGTTTTGTACTCTTTGACCCAGCTCGGTCGAAAACTGAGCAGCTGGCCGTCAGCGTCTTTATCAGCAGTTAACAATGGACTCTGCTGCTGTTGCATTCACTGTCATGCTTTAAATCTAACGTCCCTCGGGTTTCCATCTGCACACGCAGCACCTCAACGTGGAGCGTGCAGCATGCTGCTGACACAGACAGCTGCTAAACGGTTGAGCCACATGACCAATAACCCTGAAGGATTTCTTTAAGTACGCACGGGGTCAGCTGAGAAAACAAATAAGTTGCACGGGCTGAACCTGGAGGGAGACATATGGTCCACAGTTAGACTTTACATGGGGTTGATGCTCAGATTTTCCTCCAGAAATGTTGGCATGGACCATGTGATAAAGTGAGCTTCTATTATAAAAATTCATAAAGCGCTTAGTGTGTCAACATTTTAGCACATGTCCGCCTGATGGATGTGAGCAGCAGGTGGTCGTTCTCAGAGGAAAGTGCAAAGCCCGATGGGATATCTAAAAATATGAGCGAAAAATAAAGCATCCCAGAGGTCAGCAGGGTGGTGTCCCGTTGCCGATGAGGTGAGGCAAAGGGGGACGGGGGGGTCACGCATTCCTCTCCTGAAATGAGGTGAAATGACGCGACGGGTTCAACTATGCTTCGCTCTGAGAAAATGTTCAATCCGTCAAGCATCAGCCGGTTATGCGAGGGCGGATGCCTGCGTAAGTGCACGCTCATCCATAAACAACGATGAGCGCGTTCGTAAGTTTGTGGGGAATATTTATTTGGATGGGATCACGAGGTGAATGCCAGAATGAATCTCCGATGTTTCGGCAGACGTAAATACGGAAATGGCTGTTGAGCAACGTGCACTCATTTTCATCAAGTGCAGAGAGGTTAACTACACAAAACTCCACCACTGCAGTCGCCTCTTTATGGAAGAATGCACACAGCTAGGCTAGTAATTAGCCTGTATGGACAAATGAACACTCAAGATTGTGTTCCTGTTTACTTGCAAATGCCCTCGAGACCAATTAGAGCTGTGTTCTCTCAGTAATCCAGCCCCTGACTTTTAACTCAGGGGGCTCATCTATATTCCTGACTGGTCAATATATGTTAACCTCTTCTCTTTGGTTAATCGTCAGCAAAGAGTTATTAACTTACGGCCGCTAAAACAAATAGTAAGTAAACCAAGTGTCACGCCAAGGCCTTCATGTGACGAGTTCAACTCATTTGGGGAAAGAGCCGAAAATCACTTTAAATGTCCTTAATGTTGAAATAGGGAGGATATAGCCCATTTTGGATGATGTCGCTGAGGAAAGAATAATTAATGTGCCTTATCTTACTCAATGAAGGGTATTACTTTCCCGAATAGACAGCACTGAGGCGATAGCATGCTTTTCCTGCGCCGCAGCGACCGCGGATATGGCAAACACAGCAGTGAAATATATCACAGTCACCCCATTGGCTGCGCTCCAGAGTTAATGTAACATGGGCAATTGCCAAAAAATGATGCTTATGCCATCTACTTTTCTGCAGTGAAACAATGAGCACAGGCCTACGCAGGGGGGTTGGAGAGAAACGGTAAGTTACTACAGACGAATAAAAAGTCAAATGAACACAGAGGAGTGTTTCCTATTGGATGGATGAAATCTCTCACCAATGGAGGATCCTGAATACACCCATGCTGTGTTTGTGGGAATGCTAAGTCATCATGATAACACACACATACCATTCCAGTGACTTATATACAACGGAGACACAATGTACCAAATGATGCTTTACTATATCTTATCAGTGATTCTTATTTTGAAATTTGACTGAGATAAATTTCCAGATGTCCGTCGTTGTTGAACAAAAAGTCCTCACCGAGACCTGCTGACTGAATTGTTCTTGAGAAACCTGAGGAGCAGTTTCACTGAAAAAACCTCATCATGACCAGATTTTAATCCCCCGGTTAAATATAGCACGAGTTGCTTCAGAGGCGTCGCCTCCCGTGGCCCCCATTGTGGTGTTGGAGCATGTCTAATCTCTTACGTAACAACAGGGCATTCACTACTGTGTGCTTCCTCATTAGTAGTAATTCAATAGCAACACAACAAATGGTGTTCACAGAAAACATTACAAGCTTTACTTTGTTCAAACCACTTGGTGAGTTTTTTTGCTGAAAGAGACAAAGGATCGTTTTCATTTAAGTTGAGGAACCTTAATTGACAACGGAACACTCAAAAGCACTTTTAACAAATATTTGTTTGTCTTTATGTGCACAGCCACGACGGCTTCCTGTCCTCATATTACTTTTCATTTGTACAAGCTGTTCCATTTGAATTATTTGCATCTCCCATGATACCACACACATCCAGGTTTGCGTGCACATACGCAAACGTTCACACAAACTAGGACATCTGTTAGCCTGTTACCTAGTCTCAGGCTGGAGCAAATGAAGTTTAGATTTTAACTAGACGCTTAAATTTTGCAGTTCTCATTATTATAGCAGATGAAGCTTGCAGCACCAATCATACCTTCATTGATCCAAACTTATATACATTAACACTGTGTGCCCAGTGCCCAATCAGAAAAGGTTTAAAGCATGATGAATGTGATTAATTGGATTAATTTCTAATACATTCCAACCTTCTGTGGTTTATTTTACAGACAACCCTGAAAGCACAGACTTTTTAAAAAGTTGGCTTCGGAATTGTTGCCCTACTTTCCCTTTGTGTCTAGGGGCTATAGAGTACAGTAAGTATGGATTGAAAAGCCAGACAACAGTGCTAAAAATATCCCACTTCAAACGGCACAGCACATTTGGGGTGAAATGGAATTTAGCTGTCCAGTGACCCAATCGAGATCGTCAATGAATTCAGCGATCAGACAAAAAAGACCAAGAGCAAGATGAAATGTATTGAAATTAAAAGTAAACTTGTGCAATGTACTGACGTTGTCGATGCTGGTAAAAGTGTACAAAGGGCAACAGAAGCAAAGGCAGGACGCAGGTTTGTCATTTGAGCTGTTTATCCACTGTGTTCAGCAGATCTCATGCTGTTCATCGGGGCTTTCTCAAGGTGAGAAGTCAGGGCAACGGCACCAGCTCTCAGCGGGACGTTTACTCTGTCTCCTTGCAGTGCTGGCAAAGTCTGGCTAATTAATCTTAAATTAAAGTGCCCTTCACAATAGAATCAAACTTTGTGGGATCAGTGGTTTGCTGGGCTGTTAGACTTTGAGAACAATTTGATGTCACATTCAGCAAGATATACTGATAATCTAATCCAAACACTTGTAAAGTTAATACAAACAAAGAAGCGAACACTTGGGACAAGTAGAAAAAAATGAATAAAGCTTATCTGAAGTCCAATGAGAGGAGGACTGCAGGAGTCATTCAAAGTGCATGCCAGCCACACAATGATGTGTCAGTGCAATGATACAGTCATTTTCAGACTTTTGGCTGGGAGTAAGACAGCAATGCTGACAGGGCACAAATAGCCAGATTCAGCGGCTGGATTGCAAGCTGTCCACCAAGGTCAGAAAAGAAAAGTTTACATTTGTGGAACTTGTTAAAGACCTGATCTGTTTGAGCTGTCTGATCCATAATTTATAGGGAGTATAAGATATTCAGTGGCAGCACTTCAAAGTGAGGAGGCTTACAGCCAGGGTGGGAATGTCCGACATCATAAAGTGAATCTTCTCTATGTGAACTCAGAGCACCACACTGATAAGAGAATACTTTTTTTTTTGTTAATCTTGTCGAAAAAGTTACAAAACAATCTTCACACCAACTCCAGAATGCAGAAAGGTTTGCTGGGATATTTTCTTTCCCACAGTATGCACAAGTGTGTCCCAAGTCCCAAGTGTGCACAGTAAAGCTGGAAGATAAATACTTGTACAGCAAAACCATTAAAGCTCACATCACTCAAAGTGATTATTACCACACTCTTGAACTTTTTTATATTATAAGAGGAAACATTATGTGTCCCTCGAGGAAATGTGTGGAGAGGGAAATGGCATTGTCTCATCAACGGGCCCTTTCAAGTACTTCCTGGGGAAAGGCTGGGCCGCGCTGATACATTGCGACCCCTCACCGCACACTCGATCACTGCGCACAGTTTCCTCAGCCTGAATGAGTGACTGTGCTGGGTTTCTCT
The DNA here is from genome assembly GCA_037975185.1 of Centropyge bicolor. NCBI lineage: Eukaryota > Metazoa > Chordata > Actinopteri > Pomacanthidae > Centropyge > Centropyge bicolor. The sequence continues at coordinate 3,604,989 of JBBMOC010000030.1, forward strand.
GTTTTTCCTTCAACATAAAGTTATCAGACATATAGCCTGGTGAAAATAACAGGCGAGCTTGATTTTACAGCTGATTATTGGGCTATCTAATTAAGGATCTACACCGACTTTCAAGGTTTCACAGAAGGCAGCACAACGCTCCACTGAAGTGAACTTCCTCCTCCAGTATTAAGTAAAGCAGTAGGTCTATAGATTGCTAATTAATTGCCAGTATGGAATTTGCAAAAATGACACTCTGAGAAAGTCGACTAACCTTTCCAATCTGGAAGAGTGCTGATTACAAATATTACACAGATTCCTCCTTCACAGCAATCAAACCAGAAAAGTGTGCAATCAATCACGTTGGCTATTTTGACAATTGTGTTGGCCACATTTCTCATTTATAATCAAGATAACCCATAGCATAAGTTAAATGTTATTACCTCCAGTAGAGATTTTTTTTGGAAATAAATGAATGAAACATCAAACATATACTTTATGGCTTCATAATGATATATCCTATATAATATTCCCTCTTGTGGAGGCCATCCAAACTACTTATTTTAATGAATATAATTTTTCCAGATAAAAATGTAGTCAGCTTGCCGGAGGCCTTGAAACATGATAGGGCTATTCCACTCAGTAGTCTCTTGCTTTAATTGTACATCTCTCTCATTGCTTTCTTTATATAACAGGATCAGGCAGATGGTGTCTGGATAACAAGAGCCTTACATCACTTTCCTCCGCTCTCTTCAAAATCAGCAGTGTTCTAATTGTGAGCACATTGTTGGGGTAGAACCATGCAGGTGAATGTTTAACACCCCTAAAAGCCGGTCTAATCATTCCCCACCACACCACTGCAATGCACAGTTTATTTGCAAATGTATGCATGCACATGTTCTACTGGCAGCTGCTGTTACCTCCCTCGATGAAGGCTGCAAAATTTAAAAAATGCATCACCAATATCCAAATGTAATCAAAGGGATTTTTATGAAACACAAGCCACTTTTAAACAGAATTTCAAGTATTCATGTGAGGCAGATGGTGTTGGGATAACAAGAGCCTTACATCACTTTCCTCCACTCTCTTCATGATCAGCAGTGTTTTAACTGTGAGCACACTGTTGGGATATAAGCATGCAGGTAAATGTTTAACAGCCCTAAATGCAGGTCTAATCATTGCCCACCACACTACTGCAATGCATAATTTACTTGCAAATGTATGCAAGCACATATTCGATCGCATCAACAATATCCAAATGTAAATAAAGGGATTTTTTATATAAAGCACAAGCTACTTTTCAACAAGATGTCAAGACTGCATGTGATTCAGTGCATCATCGAATCGCTTGCCTCCACTCTCTTCATGATCATCAGTGTTATAATTGTGAGCACACCACACTACTGCAATGCATATTTTATTTGCAAATGTATGCATGCAGATCTATTGGTTGCAGTTGCATGCCTGGGTGCAAAATGCATCACCGATTTAAAGGATTTTTTTTTAGAAGCACAAGCTACTTTTAAAGAAGTTTTCAAGTGTGTACGTGCTGCATTTTTTCCTCCAGTCTCTTCAAAATCACCGGTGTTCAAATTGTGAGCACATTGTTGGGTCTTGTCTCATCATTGCCCACCACACTACTGCAATGCATAGTTTATTTGCAAATGTATGCATGCAGTTGCAAAGTGCATCACTAAATGTAATTTAAGTGATATTTTTTAAAGAAGCACAAGCTACTTTTAAACAAAATTTCAAGTGGGCATGTGATGCATATTCCTCCTCCACTCTCTTAAAATCATCAGTGTTATAATTGTGAGGACATTGTTGGAGTATAAACATATAGGTAAATATTTAAGAACACATATAATCATTGCCCACCACTCTACTGCAATGCATGGTTTATTTGCAAATGTATGCATGCAGTTACAACCCTGGGTGCAAAATGCATCACCAGAACGTCATATCAGTGATTTTTATAGAAGCACAATCTACTTTTAAAACAACATTTTAAGTGTGCATGTGGTGCAGTTTTGCAGAGTGGGCTGCAAACCCCCCTCCCCTGCACCGTGGAGCCACATTAACGAGGCTGCCAGCAGGAGTTGGAGTGTGTGTCCGCGCCCGTGTGTGTGTGTGTGAGTGAGTGTACAGTAGCATGGCAGACTGCAGTAAATACACTGTTGAAGAGGCGGGGTTTGACATCTCGGCTCTGAAAACATCTCTAATCCAGTATTTCAGGTGCCGAAGTGGAGCGAGCGACCAGAGCTCACTACCGCCGCGCATCAGCCGCCTGCCGCAGCGCCGCACGCTGCTCACACACCGGGACATACCGCAAGTGGACGGAGACGGCTGCCGTGCCCGAAGTGGGATTTTTAGACAGAGAGAGAGAGAAGAAAGCCGACAAAACAAGGAGAGAGAGTTAAGTTTCAGCGGCTTGAAAGCAACACTTTTGTTTTGAGGGTTTCGTGTTGAAGTCCGTTTTAACCAGCCTCCGAAACTCAACCAAAAATACTTCAACAACACTTCTTCTCACCGGAGGATTTTACAGCACTTTTGGGTTACTTTCCCCTCAGAGGTGAGTTTCTTTTATTCCAGTTTGATTAAGCAACTTTAAACTTTCCTAGCCGGTGTTTTTACAGCCGTGCTTTGGGGCGGAAATGTAGCTTCACCTGGAGCTCAGGTAAGTGGGGGAAGCAGGTAGGCCTAGCATTAGCTGCTAATACTGGGTTATGTAGCTTCAGTTAGCATGTTTGTCAAGTTATTAAATGTGGCTTGGACGTGTTTAAAATACCTGAAGGCTTGTTTTGTCGTCAGTTTATCAGTTTGAAGTGAATTTATTGTTGGTGTCTTCATTTTAAAGTGGTTGTTTTTTGTTGTTGACAGCTAGCTAACATGTGTCAGTTTGTCGTTATAGATATAGAAATATGGAGCTAGCTTCACTAAAATGAAGCTAAAGTGACAACTCTCGCTTTGAGTTTTTATTTCAACGCACAGTTTTTTTTTGTATGATGAAATATGTGTGTATAAATACGCCTTACAGAATATTTATATGATCAGCTTTCCTTTGATCTTTTATGGTGTCACCTCAGGATAAACAGGCACAGTTTGAGCTAACAGCCAAGTGTCCTGTTCATGTTATGAAGTGGATTCATGTTGCCTAATTTATGCACACACTTTTCTATGTTTGGACAAAACCATCCAGGAGTTTACAGGAGCTCATTTGCAGACGCCTCATCCTGTCCACCCTGTGTTTCACCCACTTTAAATTCATCCCTGTGATCAGACCCCCTGAGCTGCAGACCTCAGTCCTATAAGCACAGTGATGATGAAGCATTGAGATCATCAGTTCTGTAAGAATCGTGCACATTCATCCTCTAAGTGGATGGTTGTGAAACATTTCCTTCAGGACCGAGATGAGGTAAATATGGTGGCATGCTGAAGAACCAGTTTTAAGAGTCAGGCTCCTCTTTGTTTTGCAGGCATGTCAAGCAAGAGGACTTGTAGTAAGTGTACTTATGTTAGATGTTTTCTCAATTTGTTGACCTGCTTTAGATAAAGATTGTCGCAGGTGATAACATCCTGACCCAAGGGTTTGCCAATTTATATTTAGTTTTAAATTGAATGAATTTATACAAAATGGAAGGTGGAAATAAAGAGAACAGACTTGTTGGTGATCACACTTAATATTTCTTGGCAAGCAGCTGTCGAATGTTGGGACATTAAGGAAGCAATCATTAAAGCACAGAGGAGGATGTTATATATCAATCAGATTCTATTCAGTATGGGATCCTGGAACATGTGCTTTTGTTCTGCCTTTTCCTCTCTTGGACGCAGTAAGGAATAATGGGTGACTCAGCGCGGTGTGGGTGACCTGTTCAGTTTCACAGGGTTGAACGCGGTGACCGTGTGCTGGAAAGCGGCAAGCCTTTGAGCAGGAAGCCCACACAGGAAACGGCCGCTGCATTGTTGCCCGAAGGCTTAAACCACGTCTGCAGTCCGTAGGGAATTTTACAGTCAAGTTTCACTCTTATATTAGGGTTTTAGCATGCGGGGTCAGGTTTTATTGCTTCTACTCGAACATGCAGTGGCTGCTTGTGCTCAGGCCTTTGTATATTTTCAGACTTTTGTGTGTTTGCCCAGTCCCAGCTCCTAATTAAAATAAACAGGCTGAGAGAAGAATTGTGTAAAAGCCAATGAGAAAAATGTTTATGTCCTTATGTTGGACACTTAGTTAAACATTTTATATAAAAAGCGCAGGCAAAGTGGAAGTACAAGACTGAGTGGGAGACTTCATTCCTACATTTACCATATGAGTCAGACTTCTCAGAAATTTGCATGACTGCATCTGAAATAGAGCACTTTTTTATCGCAAGGCTAACTTGAGACATGGAAAATGTCAGTAATTGTCCATTTGTTAATAGTCAATGTGTCCCAGTGAATGATTTTACATTAAGTCAGGCATAAGTCAACGCTTAAGTAAAATTCAGACAGGTGCATCTGGCAGTCAGTGCAGCCTTTGAAACTGCATATAATCACAAACTCAATACATCTGTTCCTTTGTTGAGCATTTTTTATTCCATTCATTAGGATACTTTTTGCTATTTCCCCTAACTTTGGCATCACATGACCCAGGTAATTTTCAGGTGTAGCTAATGAATCACATATCATCTTTTAAAGAAAAAAAAAAAGCTTTGTATCTTACAACGTGAATTTTTTTCTGACGCTCTGTCAACAGACTTGTTTCATTTTAAATACCATGTAATTATGTTGTCAGCCATTTAAGTTCATGTGTGGTTTACATGAAAATGTTTCTGTGTGGGCTTCTACAGTGTAGGTGTGAAAAAGTGGAAATAGATTTTTATTTATTGGACAACTGTCAGACAAAGCATGACTCAATGTAGCTCAGAAGTGATTTGTGTCATGGTAAAATTGGATTATTTACAGGTTTCTTGTTTAGTATGAGATATGATCATGCATGAAACACAAAAATAAATTTGATTAAAAATAGAAGAAAAAAGATGAACAGTACTTTAGGAGGAGGGAGCCAGAGTTTAGGAGAACCAGTAATACTCTCAGTTTTTATGCAGATGGATCATGCACAAGCTTTATGGAAAGATTTGACCCGTGAGCAACTGTGTGCGATCGAGGTGTTTGAAAGAGCTGTGCGAGAATTTCCAACTTGAAAGTGAACCTGGAAGCTAAATTGTCCCAACAAAGGCCTCACTTTATACACCAAAGGCTTCTTCTCTCTTTGTGCTTTTCCCACGGTGTATTTCTATTTTCACATCTTATAGACATCGAATTAGCGTGACTCAATTTGCCACAGATTGATTCATCAGCGGCTCTTTGCATTACCATATAAAGGAGATCAATTGAATCATTCTTAATGAGGCCATCCATCAACAGATCACTAAGAGATAAATTATCGCATCCAACTCCCCGTGCCTTCACACCGAACATGCCCACATCTTACTGACTCCCTAGGCTTGTCAAAGGTACTGATGCACAACACACTCTTTGGCTGATTGCTCCAAGATGCTAGCCTTAGCATTTTCCCTATGACAAGGAGGAAAAAAGGAGTCAATCCTGGACTTGCTTGACAAGCCTTTGTTTATAAAGGAAGACTGGACTTCCTGTACTGGTGCTCCTGAGAGAAAAAGTGAAGTCGCTTCTTTTGTTTAGCTTCTACTCTGATGTATACTGCATTTTTGGCAAAGGCTTTTATAATGCAGGGAGAGTGATGTTGTTGTTTTTTCTCACCTGTAAATAGTTACAATTATATCCGTCAGTCTCGCAGTTCTCTTGGCACCTGTTTTAATAGTTGGAGATAATTTTAGAATTGCACACATGCATGTAAGACATTAACAGCTTGTAGCATCATTAAGTGGGTAATTTAAAAAAAATTAACGTGTAATTACAGAATTATTTAGAATTAAGCTAATATTAAGTCATTAATTGGGCAATAAAGTTAATCATTTATGTTGATATAAATAAGATTTACATTTTGCTTTAAGATAAGATATTCCTTTGTTTGTCCCACAATGGAGAAATTCGCAATGTGTGTGTGTGTTGCTCTATTGTAAAATGTTTAAGATACAGAGTCTTTCTCATGAAGTTGAATTAGTAGAATCCAGCATTTAGATAAGTTGATTTTTAATTGTCGTAAAAAATGCCACAGACCAAACCTGCAAACCCTAGATGTTTGTAATACAACCAGCTTTCCCCTATAGTTAAAAAACAGGGCTTCTAATGAGTTGCTGGTGGACAGTTTCAAGCAGTATCTGTAATAAAATATACTCTTCTTTCATGTTTTCATGTTACACAGTGCAGTCTATTGCTCTCAAGTTCCATCACTGCAGCTCCTAAAGAACATACTATGAGATGTTTCTGTGAAGAGATACAGCCATTGTTTTATAGACGAACTAATATTGGATTATATAAAGGCAAATTATTCCCTCTGTGCTGGGATTTTCTGTTTAGTTTAATAAAAGAAGCATAGCTATACGCTGAAAATTAGTTTCTAATAATATAGTCACACATACTTTTTTCGCATATACGTTCACTGAGTCTAGTTTTCTTCTCTGCACCAACAGCAGAATTACAGTTCAATGTTTTAAATATATTCAATATAATAGTTTAATTGTTTCCAGTCAACATGTAAACTGGCAACTGCAAAGTAAGGAATATACAACTTTTTCACACACACCTGTTCTTTTTTCTGCTGTTTCAAGTGGTGCTTTTTGTGTTGATGTTATGTTCTTAGTTTTAGTCTCCTTTACCCCTCTGAATATTACTTTTTGCTGTAGCCGTGACATAAGTTCCCCACAGGGATCAATTATTTCATCTTATCTCATGTCAAATACACCGCTCCTGATCCATCGGTGTTGCCTGTGTTTGAACCCCGCTTATTTCATGTGCTTGAGCTCATAGCAGAATTGAAAAGCCCGTGGTCATCTGAGCCATGTGTTGTCCTTGATCTCGGATATTAGGTTTATTAAAGCCAGATAACTCAAAGTAGAACTTGAGTAAGCTGTTTGCTTGTTTGCGAGACAGGCCCACAGGGACCAGTGTTGAACAAAACATATCGTATGAACATGAGCTCATTTTGGTTACCTGTTGATATACACCCAGAGGGGTTTTATGAATAAAAAATTTCATGACGAACTTGTAAGGATCCGCCTGAAGCAAACCTAACCTCTAAGACTTGAAACGGAAGGGTGTCAACAGCCGTGTGGGCTTACATTACGTAATGACGCAAACCTGGCTGCAGGACAATATTGTGACTAGCCAGTTGAGTCATTTTCTCCACCTAGGATTATAAACAAGGAAGTAGATATCTCACATGACTACATGCACTTGAAGCCAATTATCAGGGATCTGTTTTCATTTTTTTGAGAAATGGATCTTTTATTATAAAACCATAAAACAGCAGCATATGAAAGAAGTAAGAATGTTCATATCAGCAGAGCCACTTGTGCAGACAGTGAACATCATTGTCTCCTGCTCTGCTTGAACCTCGTTGGATTGTACTCAGCCAGTCCGTACAAAAATTTGCGTCTGCTCTGTCACATGATGTTGTCAGACGAGAAGGTGCAATGCTTAATCTGATAAGCCGACAATGTTTTTTTTTTATTTCTCAGGCGGGCGGGGGAATCTCTCCTCAGCAATGGCTTCAACATGTCACAAAAGAAAAGGAAACAGCAGTGAAAGTAATGTTGGTTGGCAAAAATGTTAAAAGGAAGTGTATTTTTTCTGAATTGAAAGATGATGGTCTTTGGCCTTAAGCAACACAGCATAATCTTAAAAAATGGTGTCATTGAATTATAGTCAGCAAGTGCCAATTTTGTTCAGACTAAAAGATAAGTTTAACATAAATGAGTCTGGCAGTTTTTCAAGTGGAACACCATAATGCAATAAAATTTCGAGGGCCAGAAAGGCAGCGCCGTATTTACTCTCGCTGTTGTCAGCAATGTCACAATAGAAAACATGCATTAGGTTCATTGTCCGTGCCATCAAACTGACGTTGAGTAATGTGGACATGTGGATGTGTTGCGTTGTTTTTGCTTGCTGGCAAATTGATGTGGGGGAGATGGTCCACCGTCATGTGGGTTGTTTGTTTGTTATCTTTAAAAATAGGACTACATATCCTTCCTTATTGCATTGTGACGTAAAAGTGATGGTAACACTCCTGTAGTAGTAATAATAATAAAGGATAATATTGTTATTTGAATATGAAAATAATGGATTACAGAGATATTGTTCTCTCATTTCATCACTTTCTCATATGTTCTGGAGGTAGATCCTGATGAGACATACAGATATGTCAGGGCCTGTGTTGTCACTGGTAAAGGTGGGCTGTATAGGTGCAACGCACAGTTTTCCACTCGGGCCTCCAGCTCTGAAACTAATCCGAAAACAGCAGCTCTTAAGCAACGGTGAGCTTAAGTGATTGCTTTGGAATGCTGTTGCTGTTGCTGTGGAGTCCAGTTGCAAAGTACAGAGGCAGGGACGCTGGCGTGTTTTGTTAAATCATGTGAAGATGACAGCAAATGCTCTACATAAATACTGAACTTCAAGTTGTATCATTAACCTGCTGTAAAGTTTGAGCGTTGCGACATCATCACTTGAGGATTCCTGAAATACCAGGATGGAAATGTCGTCCAACTGGTTTTGGCTGAAACTTTGTGTGGTTCTGGAGACTGTCACAAGAGGGAAGTTTCATTGTTTGTGCAAAGTAGGGCAGTATTTTTTTTTTGTCCTCACCCTGAATAACAAAATGTTTGAGCTTTATTCTTTGAGGTTATTTTCTTCGGTGTTGGAGACTAAGAGAGGATGAATCACGATGTATCACCCAAGGAATTCTTGTTCATTGTTGCTTCTTTGTGCTTTTTCGGCGCTGAAAGAACATCTGCTTTGCCACAACTTCAGTTTTCCATAAAGTCACAAGGCAAGCTTTGTTATCATTTAAAATGACGTGAAAGAATCCTATAAAAATCACAATAAACATATAAAAACTCACAGGCCATGACTACAGTATGGAGCATTCATTATTATAATAACCTAGAGACAGCTTCCACTGCCTCACTCAGCACAAACATATTCATCCATCAAACCTCTCAAAGCGCTCTGTGTTCAGCGCTGCCTTCAGACCTGCGCGCTGCACATTCACTGCACATTCTGTCGCTCTTCCTCGCTGTGTTGTTGAAGCTGCATGAGCTGCAAGTTTCATAAATTGAACTGCATCTTCAGTGGTTCGTTATAATGTCCTCCGCTGCTCCTCTCGTGTTAAAAATAGGTCAGGCCAGTGCTCTTTTGTAGTTGAGTTTAGAAAAGAATGACAGTGTCAGGAAATCTGACAAAATGGGACACAAAGGGAACTCGAAGCAATATTTTTATATGGAAATTTTTAAATCTCAGGCCACAAATTGCTGACCAACAACTCTCTCATCTGGGGCTACAGCTGCAAACTATGTGTTTTAAAACACATGAAAACAGTGTCGACTAAATGTCTTTGTTGTTGAGAAAATTGAAATTCAATCTGTCCGAATGTTAATGTGCACCTTTGCCACGGGCTGCTTCAGTTTGACACTCCTCCAGTGCAAAGGGTGTTCGTAAAAGTTAATGTGTAAGCTTTGTTTACATGCCAGGTACCAGTCCAGTTGGAGATCTAACCTAGAAATAAAGGCTGTGGTCTCAGATGTACAGTTCATTTCTCTGTTACTATATAATCACCTAAAATGACATATAATGAGTGCAAAAATGTTGAGTCGTTAAACATACTACACAGCAGTAGTGCTCACATATAGCTACAATTTGCAATCCATGAACAAATGTGATAAACTGCTAATCCTATTGACATATATTCAGTTAACACAGCAAAAATGCAATATATTTAATGTTTTGCCTCATCAACTTCTTTTTTAATTATTTTTTCCTAAAATGTCAACAACTACTGTCCTTTGTTCCCAAAAGTTTGAGTGTTGTTAAAAGACAAGATATAACACAGTGGTTAATGTCTCTTAAATTTTTGGGTTGCTGCAGGCATCAAGTTCAGAATGAGTGCAAGTTTACAGAAAACAAAGTAATATTGAAAGTAATTAAAAAAAAAAAAGTTAAGCACTTCGAACATTAAATATATTTTCTTTTTACTGTGTTCAGTTGAATATAGCTTCAAAATGATTTGCAAATTATTAAATTCTGTTTTTATGCTTTTTTTTACGCAGCGTAAATAGTGACTCATAATAAGCTTCATATTCACATCTGAAATCTCACTTAATCTCATTTAATCTCATTCTCTCTTTCTCTAACACAGCCCAGCCGTGTTTTGCTGTCCTGCCTGGATAAAACTTTACCGTGGATGAGCCTCTGCGAGGGACAGTGGACTGCAGCTAAATATCTTCAATAGGACCATGTGGCAAAATTTGCTTACAGGGGTCCACAAGCCCTTCTGAGGCTGTTTTGAAGCTTTGTACAGAGTCATCAAGACTGCAAGATGACTGAGGCTTGGTCCTCTGAAGTCAAGACACATCTCCTCAGAAGTATCAGACCACCAGTCATCAAAGGCTTCCCAAAGCAAAGACTTGGATTGTAATTTTTTTGTGTTGACTTTTGACTTTTTTTTTTTCTTTTTTTTTGGAAAAACCTTTAAGTGGAAGACAAAATAAAAGGGCTTTCTACATGAACTGCAAAAATGGACTAGAAGCCCATGTGTAGCAGGGTAGCTGCTGCAGCTCGTGGAATAACTTAAGCCCCAAACTGCTGGGGAGCCACTCCTTCAGGGGCTGAGGGATCTGATCCCAGCACTGACCCTCCCCCCTGTTGTCATCTGACTATCCCACCTGTCTAAAGCCAGACCCCACTATCCAATGGCATGGGTCAAGTTCTTCAGGAAGCCAGGGGGCAATCTGGGGAAATCGTACCAGCCGGGGAGCATGCTGTCTCTAGCCCCCACCAAAGGACTGCTGAACGAGCCGGGCCAGAACAGCTGCTTCCTCAACAGTGCTGTGCAGGTAGGTCTGTCCTGTTACTGTGGTTGGTTGTGGCTGGATATAGCATTTCTCATTTCATGACAGTATGCAATTAAGTAACTTACGACCCCAATTCCAAAAATGTTGGGACACTGTGAAACATAAACAAAACAGAATTTAATGATTTCCTCATCCTTTCTGACATTTACTGAATTGAAAAACGTACAAAGACAATATATTTGATATTTGACCTCATCAACTTCATTGATTTTTGTGAATATTTGCTTATTCAGGGGCAACAAAAGACTGTGAAAGTTGTGGACTGATCCAAAAACTCCTGTTTGGATCATTCCACAGGTAAACAGGTGACAGTATCATGATTGGGCATGAAAGGTTCATCCTGGAGACTTAGCCGTTCACAAGCGAGGGTGGAGAGAGGGTTACCACTTTGTGGACACATGATTGTATAAAAGAGATTACTACATGGATTCAGGAAACCGTTGTCACTAAACACAGTTCACAAAATTGTTGTGAAGAGTATGTTTGACTTAAAAAAGTCTCTCTAGTCTCTGACCAGAATTACTTCTCTGAAGATTTACTTCTTATGGTGGCATTGGAGGAAAAGTCACAGGATCACCAAATTCAGCAATAGTTGTTGAGATATTTCGCTCTGACCCAAACATTACCATGGCTAAAAAAAAAAAGTTTGACTGAAACTTGCAGTCAGCACAAAAAGTAATCCTAAATATACTGCATGTTGAATAGTATTTGTCTTGGATAACAGTGTGTTAAAAGGTCGTATATGAAAATCATAACTTTCTTCCTCCTTTTTTGGCATGTGCTTTGTTTTGGCTGTGTTTTTTTTCCACTTGTTGCTGTTTCCCTCCAGGAGCTGTACACCATGTTCCACCCCCCTTAAAATGTGACCATTGATTTAGAAATTTCAAAGCTTAGTCACGGTCTTAATTCGTCAGAGCTTCCCAATAATTTATTATTGTAGTTGAAGGTTGCTTTTGACTCTTGGGATAGTGGCCTGGTGAGTTAGTTCATTACTGCAGTCAGCCCCACAGTGAGGTCACTGGCGGTGACTGTGACTCAGAGGGTGAGACAGCCGATGAGCTGGTTGAAGATGATCGTTACCTTCGGCCTTTTGTCTGCGAGGGAGTTGTTCCTCTCGCCCACTCCTCATCCTCACGACCTTGGAGACTAATGCCTAAATAACATATTTAACAAAAGACCCAACAATGTCAGGTTTTTCTCCATAATAAGACACTTCCCTCTTGAACAAAAACCATGCATCCATTTTTATGTTTGCTTTGTTGTTTTAATGCTGTAACATCAAGGTTAGTGTGGAGTTTTATAGTGTAAAGAATCAAGTTAATCTCTTTTTCTTGTGTAGGTACTTTGGCAGCTGGACATCTTCAGACGCAGCTTGAGGCAGCTACCTGGACATTTCTGTCTGGGAGACTCATGCATCTTTTGCGCATTAAAGGTAGAAAACAATCAGAAGCACATTTCCACTTTGTCATTATGAATGTGTTTGGGTCACATGTCCAGACTGTGTGTTGAGCAGTGAGGGTGGCACGAACTCTTTTCATAAACAAAACATCCCATTGTCTGTGTGTAATCAAGGCATTACTCTCCTCTTCAGGGTATTTTCTCCCAGTTCCAGCACAGTCGGGAGCGTGCCCTGCCCTCTGACAACCTGCGTCACGCCTTGGCAGAGACCTTTAAGGACGAGCAGCGCTTCCAGCTGGGCTTCATGGACGATGCCGCAGAGTGCTTTGTAAGTTCCTGTGGCAACCCGGCTGTCCTGAGGGAGGGAGACTAGCGTATGGAGAGGGAGAGATGTGTGTATGTTTGTGTGTTACCCTGCCACACAGTTTGGGTAAAGCACTGCAACAAACTGTTTGGCGAGGTCACTGAAAGAGCTTCTGTCCCTCCCATCAACCCCTGCCACATTGCCGCTAAATATCATCATGACAGGTTATATAAGCACCAGAGTTGTGTTTGAACCTCCCTGTTTTCTGCTTCTGTATTATGTCGCATCCTTTCTGTGTTTTTTTTAAAGTCAGTTTAATGTGTCCTTCATCATTTTCGCTCGTCAGTTTTCCTGCTACTTTTGGCACAACAATGCATTTTTAGGCCAAACTTTATTTAATTTCAGTACAATGTTAATGTATTTTTTCACTTTTATTTTGACTACTCTATCAAATATAAAACGAATCTTGCTGCATTTTTTTTATTTTTCTACTATGTTTTGTTTTAGGTTAATTTTATTTTTGTTCTCACGATTTTGATCCCTTCTGCTTAATGACGGTTTATCCAGATGGCACAGATGTATCCTGATTTTTTTTTTTTTTTTTTTTATCTTAGTCATTGTTTACCACTTAGGAAGTCCAATTATACTGCAATGGATAAACAAAACAAAAATGCAGAGGACTGGACTGTATGAGTACACTGGATTACACATTGAACATTTAGTCACTTGGCTTCTCAAATAGGAATTACTCAAAAACCAACCCCATAATGAAATTGCAGAGAAACTTTGATGCATGTTTCTTTCTTTTTCTGCCAAGTTCCCTCAGGCAAAAATTGACCAGTTTTCACATTTAAGACTAAAGCTTACGTGCCAAAGTTGCTATCTTTCATAGACTATCTTAATTCTTAATCTCACACAGATCTTTTGCCCTTGAGCATTCACCATGTAATGCTTTGGCAGCAGCGTCATAGTGTAGAATTTATGTGAGGAGTTAGCCAGTGTCAGATTAACAGACTGTGAAGTTGTGCCTGTAACCTTTGCAGGCCTACCTTGGAGCCTTAATATTTTATGTACTCACAAGCACTCCATAGAAACAGGTGGGGGCTAAAATGGAGTATAGCCTGCTCTTTAAGTGTGTTCCTTTTGCTGTCAGGTTTACAGCGTGACTCCTGACAAAATGGTGTGTCCTGCCTTACTGCAGTTTTGCTCTGAGATATATCTTCTAAAGACGTGACTTCACAGCTGCAGAGTTGGAAATATTTTGTCCCTTTGACCTGATAGATGTGCTGTTGTGTCACAGGAGAACATCCTGGAGAGGATCCACCTGCACATTGTGCCAGAGGAGACAGATGCCTGCACTTCAAAGTCTTGCATCACGCATCAGAAGTTTGCTATGTCACTTTATGAGCAGGTCAGTCTGGAGTTGGAAAGCGGACAAAATGTCATGTGATTAGATTGATGTTTTTTTTTGTATTCGCTGCTACACCAATCTGAATAGGTGGTGTCAAAAAAGTCAGATTTTTTTTTGTCTGATAATTCTACTTTTCCTTTTTTCTGTCAGTGTTTTAGTTCATACAGTATTTGTTTGCACAGCATCTACAGTAATATGTGGACAGCCTGAACACACTAGCCAATGTTAGGATTAAGTAGCACACACACCCACAGACAGGTACATGAATCACTGTCTGAGACAGTAGAAATCCAATCCGTCATGTTTTGATGCTGGGTCGCCCCAGTGGAATAAGAAGGGTGTTTCTGGTCAGATTCCACAGTGCAGCAGCAGCAGTAGTACCAGATAAATCACAGATGGTGTACACATAAATTCCAGCACAACACACACACATACACCACCCTTCCCTTCCCTGTGGCTGTGATGCCCATCAGTGTCTCTGTCCCTGTCCCAAACCAGTTCTATCTCGGAATCAAACAGATAATACGCCTTTGGACTAAATCCCTTAGGGGCACAGTCAGTGGATTTTGTTCCACCTCGACTTCACCCAATCCAGCAAATATTATCAAGGCCTTAAATGAGTGTTGCCTCGGTCAGAGGGAGATGGATAACTTCCGAAATTAAATTAGATGCCTGACAATGTCAGTCTCTTGAGTTTGTGACTTAAAAAGATACTACAGAGCCCACAGTTTATAACAGAGCACAAGGAAAGCAGCATGACAAGCTTGTCAGAACAAATTAAGAAGGGTTTTGTTTTTTTACTGTGACTTTTTCTGATCTCACCGTTTTGGAAAATGACATGCTGACTTGATAATTAGTCCTTGACAGCAGATCTGCCTGCTGAATTCACACCTGTGTATATCTTTCTGTAACTTTCTTTGTCACCCTCGTGGTTTCTGACTCTCTCTCTGCAGTCCGTGTGCCGGAGCTGTGGGGCATCCTCCGACCCACTGCCGTTCACAGAGCTGGTGCATTATGTCTCCACCACCGCACTCTGGTAAGGCACAGGCAATATGAAACTTTCTTTGCTCCCCCCCCCGTTGCCATCCATCCTGCTCCACTCTGTTTTTGCTTTTCATGTCGCTCTCTGCACATTTGTCACAAGGCCATAGCTTAACTTTTTAGCTGACATTTTGCACACAACAGTTTCTGCTCTCCACATACCTTAATCTTTATTTGTCTCTGTCTGTCTCCTTTCCTCCTGCTCACTTGTTCTATCTTGCTGACAGTGCGACTCTTCTTTCTCAGTCAACAGATGCTTCAACGTAGACACGATTCATTTGGGGAACTGTTACAAGCAGCCAGTACGATAGGGGACCTTCGTAACTGTCCAGTAAGTGGCCTGTGTAATTGTTGTTTAGTTCCCTGAAAGAGTGACGTGTGTAGTGCTTCTCAAATGTTTTGGTTTTCATGGTTTAATATTGACTGACTGTAATTGGGTTTAACAGTCCTATTTCTTTTCCAGAGCAACTGTGGGCAGAGGATTAGAATCAGACGGGTCCTCATGAACTCCCCCGAGATAGTTACCATAGGCTTCGTCTGGGACTCTGACCAGTCAGACCTCACAGAGGATGTTATCCGTTCGCTGGGGCCTCATCTCAGTCTTTCTGCAGTAAGTCAACACTTTACACCTTGTTGTTTTTTTTTGTTGTTGTTTTTTTAACTTCTCCATTTATATTTTGTGGCACATGCTGCTGGAATTCCAGGATGAAAATCGAGTGATGGGATGATTTATAAAAAGAAAATGTCACCGATCGTGCTCAGAGTAAAAATTAAGATAGTTTTAGATATAATGTTTATGCAACTGCAACATTTGATTAAACTGTTCTTAAGAAGTAATTCTACCAGGATATAAAATAACATCATTCAGTTTGTTCCTATCTTTTTGGATTTGTTCATTCAGGCAGCTGCCTTTTTTTTTTGCTGTTTTAGGAGTCAGTTTATTTTGGTGCAATTGAACATATGTGGGAAATAAAGTGGGGATTTATTTCTCTGTAAGTCGGAGCCGTTGCGTAAGCAGTCAACGCCCAATGCCCAGTTGGCCTGCGCCACTGATCAAAAAGCCCCTGCTGACCGTGGTCAGCTTGTCAAAAAGCCCCTCCCCTCATCTCTGTGTTTTTTCCTGTGCGTGTGTGTGCATGCCTGTCTGAGGGAACATGTGGGCTGGAGAGACGTCACTTAGATGGAGGGGGGGGAAACATGTGTTCAAGACTGCTTTTGTTGCAGTGTTTATACACATTCTTGATAGTAAATATGCAGAAATGTGGGCACATGTTGCTCCTTTTCTGTCCATAAAATTACATATTCGCACACATGTATGTGGTTGGTGTTCACACAAAATGAGTGTGTAATAAAACTGGCACATGCCTTTCTAAACGTTCATAAATATTCATCATCAGTCCACTGTGTTGGATGAGCTTCACAGGCAAAAAAAAAAATCAATCAGTGTCGTTCGGATCAGGGCAATGCTTATGTGCTCTACACATTACATAACTGTCTTTATTGAAGTATTCAAACTCTTTATTTGACAGCTCCCTCTTGCTCGTTTCCAAAGCATACCATCAGAAGAATTTGTCAGACACCCCCCCCCTTCCTCTCCCACTGGTGTTCCACAAAAGCCTTGATTCATTAGAGTGTGTTTCATGTGACTTTATTGGGTGTTAAAGGGAGCCCTCCACCCTCATCGTTTGCTTTGAAATCTATTGTTTGAGAGAGTGAGAGCGAGACAGAGAGCTGGCTGTGCAGGAAACATGGGCGGGAGAAACAAGTGACTCTCTTGCCAACACTTTCTCAATATGTCTGCAAACTGCTTTATGCTTTGTACTTTTTCAATTCATTTCTTACCGATATTTTTCAATAATTTATGAATGAAATAAAATTAGAAAATACCACTGTATTTTAGACCCCTCTGGGATTAATCTAGACATCAAGTGCTGCTGTGCTGATTTAAACCAGCTCTTATTTGTACTGATTGTCAAATCAATGCCAGTTCATTCCCTCAGATCTTAATCTATAAACAGATGGACTAACTGATTCCACTAGCTACCAACATCACTCACTTGCCAACCCACTTACTGCAGCGTTGATGTCGCTGAATAATTGGTGTATATATTCATAAGTGTGTATGTGCGTGTCTGGACGCAGCTCTTCTACAGGGTGACAGATGAGCATGCCAAAAAGGGAGAGCTGCAGCTCGTGGGGATGATCTGCTACTCTAGCCGCCACTACTGTGCCTTCGCCTTCCACACCAAGTCCTCCAAATGGGTCTTCTTTGATGATGCCACAGTGAAAGAGGTGAGAGAGGGCGTGCTAGTGCTGAATTCATTCGTCAACTAGAAGGGTACTCGGAGAGCAAACCTCCACCAAAGCCAATAGCTCATTCTTCTATGATATGCAAATCTGCACCACAATATATGTCTGGATATATTTCCAAACTGTGAGAATTATGTCAAAATGTTTTGCTTCAATATTCAATGGGTTCTTCCTTGGCCCATGCCACACCCTTCCACCATGTTTCATGTGATCAGTACATCAGTAGTTTTTATGTGATCCTCCCACAAAAAAGGGAATAACTTTTTGTGTTGTTTTCTAAACTGTTTGGGCATCAGGTTATTAGCATATAGATGGACCATGGTTTAAAATGTACACATCTCTGTTTACAAGAATGCGCTATTTTGAGACATGTTTTTTTTTTAATTTTACAAGCAGCAGCAAAGAGCAGCAATGTTCAGTCTCCGATCTCCACCACAAAGTCTCTTTATCGCCCAATAAGGGCCACATCGATTGCCCTTCATGAGCCTCTGGGTTGATGAGCCTTTATGGCACTGAAGAGTCAGCTCACCCCCACACCCACACACCCTCCCACATTTCTACTGCAGTTCTCCAACTCTGTCATCACAAAGTACTGCAGTAGTGAAGTGAAGCTTAACCAGTAAAGATTATTTTACAGATCCCTGCACTGGTTAAAGTTGAAGGGTCAGTGAGAATGCTGAGTTGCAGTGTGTAGGAGTGTGTGCTGTCTGTGCCAGAGGGGGTTTTGTTTGTGTGTCTGTGTTTGTCTTTTACAGGCTAGTGTTCGTGTGTGTTTACAGTACACAGGCGGCGAATCCTGTCTTTTATCCTTTCCTTTTTTTTTTTTTTCTAAATATTGGATTTATTGTCATGGTGCGCGCATGAGAGCGTGCCTTTTGTCTCACATCCTCACAATTTTCTCGGGGACTGTGGTGCAGCGGCTGGCTGGCTCTGTGTCAATCCATCAGCAGCTTGTGCTGTGTGTGCAGCCCCCGCCCCTCCGACTGAGATGGAGGAGCTACAGCGCTCAGCAGCGCCTGCCAAGTCCATACCTGGGTCGAAACTTGCCAGCATTTCTGTGACTCCCCAAGTCCCAGCCGCTAAATGACTAGTGTGGCTGATCGCTGCTTTTCCAGCGCATAAGACATTCTTTTTTAATGAGGCTGATGGAAAAACAGATACAGTTAACTTGCAAAAAGTGACAAAAACATCTTTTTACCATTGCAAGAATTGTGAAACATTGAGCCAATGGGTATTCTCCTTTCTTAATGGCTGGCAGTGGTAACTTTTCTTGCCACCGACAGTATAACTTGACACCTGACACAGGTATCACAGGTATTTGTTTTTCATTTAAAATTAATGCATCTGTATTAAATGGCGTTACTTAGGTGTTACATTTAGTTTATGTAGCCAGAACAACAGACAAGTAGGTGTGAGGTTCACTGAAGCCTCTTATTGTCCTCATCATGCCAGGAAGAAGAGATACATTGAGCTCTATTTATAGTGGAATACACTGGAGATTCTTCTTCCTCCTGCTGGCATATATTCCTTTATCCTTCACAATCCATTTATTTTTTCATAATATTACAATTTCTCCTTCTAAACATTCCTTCTGTTGTGTTCCCTTTGTTTTGCTGTCCATTTGTTCTCCTTTACCTCATCCTTCTATCTCTCTGCCTCCCACCCTCTCCTCCCCCTCTCTTCCACCGTCATTTGCTTAATTAAGAAGCACACAAGCATCTGTTAGCCTGCAGCCTGCCTTTGTGGTGCCTTTGTGGCGAGACACGCACCTTACACAGCTTAGCTAATGTGATTGTGCGATTTGGCCCCAGTGTGTTATATTCATTCACAAATTAGACTATACACAATTAAGATGAGATTTTGTTGTACAGTGGAGTTCATGAAAGCTGTCAGATCATTTTCTTTTTTGGGTTAAGATTGCGACCTTCTGGTGATGCCACGAGAGCCTGCTATTAGTGGAAAGTGTTCAGTTTATAATACATTAAAATGATTTATAGCAATTCCAGTTGTACAACAAAAGTGAAAATGAAAACAGATGACACAAGAAAGCAAATTATCCTGTTATGTGCACAATCTGTCTTCTTTTCTAAATTGAATTGGAACTGGATTACTTGAGTTCCCATTAGGAAAATCCAACATTATAAACCCTCTTTAATGTCTTCAAATTGATTAATCCCCAAAAAGGCATGCAGATGACAGATTCTTTTTATGCAAAAGTTTGCTGTAAATCTTTTTTTTTTTAGGTTTTTCATTGTGTATTATCACACACAAAGGTGCAGAATTCTTGTGTCTTGTCTGCAGGTATATGTGCACTGACCAGCTTCTCTTTGTTTTTTTTCTTCATAGATTGGCTCCAGGTGGAAAGATGTGGTTAGCAAATGTATCAAAGATCACTTCCAGCCTCTCCTCCTCTTTTACTCCAACCCCGACGGCAGTGCTATCACCGCAGACGATGCCTCGAGACAGAACATCAGCCAGTCTCACTACAAGACCCCTGTCAATGGAGATGTGCAAGGTATGAAATATGAATTGTTTAAAAATCAGTCTTAGTGTTCTGTATTTGTAAGTGCTCACTATTTTGACTACAACTTGTTAAACTGACAACTTCAAATTCCTTTGAGATGCATTTATTGTGGTTGTTAGTGCTGTTGAGTGTTTTTCTTTGCATTCACTAACCACAATCCCTTCCCATGTGACCCATTTCATTACAATGCCAGATTGTAAAACACCCAGTAATATGGAGCTGATGTGTGCAGCCACCTCTTTTTTTAGTCTTTATAGTCTAGTATATAGTAAGAATAGTGCAGGATGTGGAAGGAGTAAAAGAAAAACTGTGAAGAAAGTTGTGGCAGCCCACGCTGGTTCAATACAACATTAGTTTGTATTCAAAGAAAGTAAAATTCTTGCAAATCTGTTGTTTTGTGCAGGTCATGCTTTTACTCCATTTGCGTATATTTGATTAACTGGAAAACAAACTCCCTGTAATTTATAAATCACTTTAAGTGGAAGTTGAATTTAGAGAAACATCAGCAAACAAAAAACAACTCTTTATAGGACGTGTAAAATCCCAGATCATATTAGTTGCCTTTGCAGGCAGTAATGAAAATTTGTTTGGATTATATATCCCTGGATTTGTTCAGGGGGGGGAGGTTTTTATCCCCTTTAAAGATCCTCCTCCAACTCTCCGTGCTGGCCGTGCCCCAGGTCCAAGCTGTGGCAGCCGCTCACTGCCCATCAGAGCTGACAGGGCGCCGGACCAAACTGGATGATCCTACAAAAACTAAGGGGAACATTGTGTGGATTTTGTAATTTAAATACTTAAATTTTAGTTTCTTAGTTTCAGGGGCAGTTTGTGTATTGGTCTTACAAATTTATATTTTGTCATGTTTATACTGTTTTTGTTGATAAAAGACAGTCTTGCATATATGGCTGAAAATATAAACATTTTTTGTTTCCTTTTTTTCCTCTTCTGCAGACTTTGAGTCTCCAGTTTTATCCCCTAAGAAGCTGGACCTCACCAGGGAGAATCTGGCCGCTCTGTTGGGTCAAGGCTCTTTCAAACAGAAGACCCCTTCGACCTTTAGCAGGGGCAGTGCTCAGACCAGTGGAGGACGGGGACCAGGTAAGAGAGGAAATATGGATGGACGGAACATGTTCAGTATGCAAAGAGAGAGAGATTTCAAGGGACACACTGCAAAGTTTCCATTTTAACCAGTCATTTAAGTGTTGAGTGGTGGGAAAGTCTGTAAGTTGTGGAAGATATTTTATTTGCTTCCATTGCTAAGTCAAGAGAGTTTTAAAGAAAATTGTTCCAACATGAGAGGCAAACATCAGTCTAAACAAAACTATGACACAAACACTCAGTATGACCTTGTGCAAATAGTGTTTTAGTGATCAAGAGAGAAAAAAGAGGAGAGATGAGTCACATTGTGTAGTGGTTGTAGATTTTAGCCTTGAAAGGCTGCTTAATTTCTAAATATTTGTGTCCACAGTGAGTGGTGATGAGCACGGATCTGGCATAGCAGGCAGAGGAAGAGATAATGAAATGTCTTTGCTGTAAAACTAAATCTGGCCGTGTTAGTAATACAGAGGGGATTAGGGACCCTTGTTGGGGAGAGAGGTCACAAAGAGCTGCCAATTCTGCACATACTTAAGAGCAAGTAAGGAAAGCGAGTGTAAATTGAGAAGAGATTTGTTCAGATAAGCAAATGGTCTTGCTGGAAAGACAATGACACAAAATGCAGTTGGAGCAGACAAAATTGCTGAAATTGGATCTCTTTTGATATTCATTGCATGTCTTGTTGTTTACTATGTGGCTGTGTAAAGTTGTGTAGGTTCTTTAGATCTGTGTTTCATTGTTATCCCTCACCTCGTTTTAAAGCTCATTGCTCAGTCAGGAGGGAAGGTTGCAGTCAGTACATTAAAAGAATTGAAGTCATTATTAGTTAGTTATTGAGCTCTGATTTATTGTGTGAATTGGTAAACATTCATATTTTTTCATATGGAGTTCCAAAAATAGAGCCTCAAAACACACCGGCTGTTTTTCAACATGTCATGTTCTCTTCACTGTGATTTTTGTTGAGATCTCAGACAGCTAACAGAACCACAGTCTGATCATGTTTTCCAGTGCCATGACTAATCATTGCGTTTCAAAGTGAATATCTGCCACAGACAGGGCAGAGAAGCCTCCGCGTTGCCACATTTCCACCCTGCTGCCTCTCACCTCATGTAGCAGAAAATCAACCGTAGACATCGGCACAATGATGTGCTGTAAAGTTTGCCTCCATCTACACACTCAGCAACTGCTCAGAGCCTTGGGCGTGCTGGAGTTGGAAAACAGTGATGAGAAAAAGGATGTAGTGACAATAACAATCTGGATGTACACCGAGATAAAAATACTTTTAATGATGTCTGCAGTGGTGGAAACTTCATTCAGCGCAGCTTCAACTGTGATTGTGAAATAAAATCAGCATTAATATCATATGTAAATACTTGACATCTCTTTTGTTTTGTAGTGAAAATTGGCACCAGCGATCCCAAGAGTCGCATCAGGGACATTTCTCGAGAAGTTGCCCAGAGAGCAGGAGAGCTGCGTGGGATGCATCCATCCAGAAGAGAGGCTGACAGGAGCGGTCACCGGAAGCCGGAGTCACGCTACAGAGGTTGGTCGCAGATAAATAGTCGGTGGATGTTTCCATGTGGGCTGCACATGCTGTGCGACACATGAACACACACATGGGAATTGCCAGGCTTTAAGATACAAAAGGCTAGACTTTCACTTCCGCAGCCCTTATGTAACCACCGTGGGTTCAGGAGCAATGTGTCAGAAAGGGGATTATGTGCTGACGTCTGTTGGAGCAAGCCTTCATCCCACTCTCTCATATTCAGAGCTATTGGTTTGCCTCTCTGTGGTCTACGGGAACATTAAGAAACAAACATATACTGTAAACGAAGCAAAGCCATCAGAATTGTGACAAATGCTATTTAATTTAATTAGAGCGTGAATTTAGCTCCAGAAATTCATATTCCTGCCACTATTTTCTCAGGCCCCCACTTTTTCTTTACCTCACAAACTGAGTGAGTGTTTTGGTTCTAATCAGTAGTCTGATTGGTTCACCCCTCTTAATACTCTTTTAGTACATCACTGCTTTCAATTAAGTATCAGTGAAGGGATTATGGAGAATTGTAACATGCTCCCAAATCCACCACGTCAACGGCAGTGGCCTGTGTTAGCAGCGAACTCACACCCCATTATGATTGAATGCAGAAAGCCAAAGGAGGCTAGTGTCTTTGCAGTGATGAATGGCGAGGCTGGAGGTCATAGTACAGTTAATGTAAGTAATAACAATTTACCGCAGCACGGCTCATGCCCAGGCTAGCACTTTGCTAAAAAAAAAAAAAGTCAAAAAAATCTTAACTTTACTGCTTATAATGGACTGTGGGATAACCCCAGGCGTTTTGTAAATGATCGGACTGCATTGATGCAGACATGTTACCATTCTTCCAAAATGATCCAGAGCCCTGTGTACTGTTGACAACATTGAGCGAGCAAGCAGAAGCTCTTTTAAACACTCGGGTTTTATATATACGAGCAGAAATATAGAGGGCAGTGTTGGAAGTGATTTAACTCGGGCACACAGTCAGCAAAATCCAAAGCAATAGGGACTCCATCTCTCGTGGGCTTCATTCCAAGGACTGACAGTTATATGTAGTGTTAAATTCACTTTTTGTCCCCACAAACATGACGTTGCCACAGATCAGATTCCTCCCAAAACAAAGCTGATTCAAGCAAGTGTCAGCTTTAAATTCTGAAAACCAATTAGTTAATTTGAATGTGGATTTAAAAAGATACTTTTTGAGCATTTTTTTTCTCTGCATAACACCACATTTCCATGCAGAATTAATCAGTGACCTTTTTGATTTAATTCAGAAAATTTCACCTAAACCTCTGCAGAAAATCAAGTGCTGTTCATAAATGTCACTGCTGTGTAGATAAAGGGTGTGTAGGTGCATGTATAGTTTGACATAAATGAACTAGTTTCCATCCAGGAAGGATGTCTGGCCATATATTTTGAAAGTGCCTATTACGGCTGGAAGTGTCCTTGGAATAGCAGACGCACATCCGCAACGCACTCTCATGTGCAGACGTGTCACATGTGCGTTTGGAAAAAAACACGTGTGCGCATGCAGACACAAAAACACACCCCACACAGAAGTGCTACCTTTTCTCATCAGTTTGTGCATGTGAGGTGGCCTGCTCCTGTGTGCACACCAGGCATGAAAATTGACTCCCGTCGGCTGTAATTTACACCTTCCTGTCATCTGCAGACATAAATGTCAGTAACCCTGTTGTCGTCATGCCCCTGCCTCACTTTCTGCCCCGACCTGCAAAGTGCCTCAGCACATCACTGTGTCTTGGTGTCAGTGAAAGTCAATTTTTGATCTTGGCATTGTTATTCATGACACCGTCTTTTGGCACAAGGAGGAAATCCAATAAAATGAAATTCCCTTTGTGTACAGCGCTATTGTTTAATTGTTACCAAATCTGATGCATTAACATTTGTATTATTGATTGGGATTTTGGTGGGTGTGAGGTGAGAAAATTTTAAGTGAATGTACGTTATATGACTTTTTCCTGCTTGGCTAATTAACAAACTTTGAATGCCAAAGTTTAATTTAAACAAGTGTTGCATTCTTGAATTATTTAAAACATTCATCCAGTTTCGCTGTTTTCATAGTTCAAGCTCTTATGAAACTTCCTTTGTTTTAAACCAGATCCAGGTCAGGACAGGACCTACTCGCGCTCTGCCTCCCCTCCAGAGAATGGCTTCAAACAACACCTGGAAACTCGACTGTATAGCAGCCAAGGAAAAGGTCCCACTCGGACTGAGCGAACACCCCACCTCGGCGGACGGTCCTCGCATGAACCCCCTCGCTCTCACACGAGGGTCCAAGTGTTGCCCAGCGTGCCCAGTAACAGCGGTGGTCATCGCAGCCGGAGAGTAGACCACCTCTCCAACGGATACGATACCGACAGCAGCCAAGACTCTCGAGAGCGTCCTGGAAGCGGAGGGAACGGCCGCAGCAGGTCCAGCCGCCCGTGGAAGCCCATGAGGGAGGCGCTAAATGTGGACAGTGTTTTAAGTGGCAGCAGCGGTGGTGGTAGTTTGGTAAGTGAAGAGCGAAGGCAGCACAGCCCCAGGAGAAGACCTAGTAGTCAGTCGCCCTCTCGTGACCGAGAGCGGGACAGAGATTTTACGTGGGGAGGACGAGAAGAACGTAAACCCAAGAGCCTGATGACCATCTACGAGGATGAGCAGAGGCACGAAACTGGCGGCAGCAGGAGCTCGCTGGACTCAGACGGCCGGGGCGGCTACAATGACAAGGATCGGTCAAAGGGCTCGGCAACTTTAAAAGTGCGGAACGACAACTGGAAGATCCAGAGAACTGAATCTGGATATGAAAGTAGTGACAGACTAAGCAATGGCTCAGCAAATCTTGACTCACCTGTGGTAGAGAACCTTTCCTCGAAGGACCTGCGGCCCATACCCGAGCTGCACCTGACAAGGTAAAATGAACCGTTAGATCTAAGTTATATCAGACAAGTACGCAATATCCAGGCACCACAAAGCATGACGCAGAAATGACCATGACACAGACTTTGCTGTGTGATTCCAGCGGCAGAATGCTGCTTCATGCACACGACTCATTTAAGGATCTGAGTCTCGAAAGAGCTGCCATTTTTAAATGATTAAACATTACAAACAAACTGTGCTAAGAATAGCAAGACCCATTTAACATAAATGCACACAAGGCAGATACGCCAGCCTTATTATGCTAGGCTGTCATTTGTTGGCTTTGTAGTACAGGTCTTGTTTGGAGATAATGATCCCAACTAGCTGACAGCTCCTGTATTCAGAGGGGAGAGCGAGCAGATAGCTGACTTCCTCAACCGCTAGTGCATTATTCAAGCCGGTGTCTTGGCAGTATTTTGGTTAAGTTCTCCTTTGATGACTAATTCTTCAACATATACATGAGATGCTCTGTGACTTGGTTCAGGTCTGAAGGCTTTGAAAATATCTGAAATTTGTTTGTAGTTTTTTTTTTCCCTCCACTATTTGTCATTAGCTTTATTAAAACATCTTAATAGATTTGATGGCAAATAAAAAACATAGCACATTAAAAAGGGAAACCTCACAGAGTGCCACATTGTGAATGTCTCTAACAAGAGAGGCAAAGTAAAAGATAAAAAGTGTGTGTACGTGTGCTGTCTTCACATTCAAGAAAAGAATGTTGCAGGAATTAGTATTAGATTACACCACTGTAAATCATTCATGATGAAAAATGTATATATTTAGACTGAGAGGTCGTGAGGGTTTGTTTCCCCTTTTTTCCTCACAGCACGGTTCCAGCTTAGCCCTTTTTAAGTGGTTGGTAAAAGATCAAGCTCTGGAATCTCCTGTGGCAGTCCACAATACATGAATAATTGAATTCATTTTGTATTTTAGGGATCACTTCCCTCAGAGAAGAACTGATGATTTGAAGGCCGACATACTGCACTCTGCATTTTCCACTGGTAAGACAACTCTCTCACACTTCACATCATTTCTTCTATTTTCACAACAATAAGTGAATGAAGCTGCAGTGATGGATAGAGGTTTCATTAAAGCAAGAATATTTAGAATATCAAACCATTATATTGTAATTTAAACATATAAATCCATAAGAAATATAGCTTTTTCCATGTGTTACATTGTGGAAGTAAGTCATAAATTAAAGTATCAGTCTTTCACAAAGGCTTGGGGCCCTGACATTAAAGAAGTTTCCTCTGCCCAATAGACTTCCTTGTGTTGTAAGGATCTGAAACATTAAGATAGTACTAAGCAATTTCCTTGATTTATTGTTCCATCAGTGGTGTTAAGGTCACAGCCTGATTGAAGGGATACTGTATGGAAATATGTGTGCGCTTGTTCCTCGCTGACTGGCCATGACCTTTTTTTCCTGAGTAAAGTTTATGTTATGCAGCCTGTAGAAAAATGTACATGTGCTGAAAGGAAACCTCAACCCAGCTATAAAACTGGTCATCACCTCCGATGCAAAGTGAAACACTTTCAACATTGTAAACAGAAATAAAAATCCTGGTTTGTGTTAGGTCGCCTGTCCTTCCTCACACATTACCTGAAAAAGATCGAATGGGAAATAGTCAAAAAGTAATGGACGTTGTTAACTGTTAAGTGCGGTGAATAATGTCTTCTTTCTTCAAGATTCATGGGGATTCGAAATCTGGAGGAAAATCAGTTCGAGCAAAAAAAAAAAAAAATCTGTGAAAATGAAAAATGATTATCCTCAAATATGAGTCATGTTGCAAAGTTGCAATAATGGTTATTTTTATCTGGCAGACAGGATGGAGGGAGATTAGATGACATGAATAGCTCTGGGGGGTTTGTCGCCTGGACACCCTTCACATTCTTTATCCAGCACATGCTTGCTTGTGATACACAGTGTCGGCACAGAAAAAAATATCTTCTAAATTAACAAATATCTTGAAAAATGCCTCACTAATTCCCTCAGCAGGAATACACTGAGTTAATCCTGAATAAGAGGGGGAGATGAGTGAGCTTGGAGAGGCCACCCAGCTGTGCCCAGCCGGGCAGAAAATGCCATGACTGGGCCTGTCAGAAGGTGGTATTCAAACATGAGGCAACGAAAATGCCATTTTGTAGCACTGCAGTTATTTCAAGGTCCCAGAGAGTTAGGGAATCCAGCACAGAAACAGCAGCCACAGTTGTATCTGACTTTAGTTTTATTCAGAGTTAAAAATAGCTTTAACACAAGTGCAGTGAGTTGGGGAAACGGAATCAGAAATACATAGTGTTGAATGTTGGTCTTGTCATTGGCCTGTGAGCATATGCAGAGTGATTCATGTGAAAGAATCACTGGCAAAGAGACAAACACTTCTGTGACGGGCAGGATTATTTATTCACTGCTGCAGTGTCCCTTTTGATTTTTTT
Organism: Centropyge bicolor; assembly: GCA_037975185.1. NCBI lineage: Eukaryota > Metazoa > Chordata > Actinopteri > Pomacanthidae > Centropyge > Centropyge bicolor. Next base: position 3,632,967 of record JBBMOC010000030.1, read on the forward strand.
TTACATTCTCTCAAGTATTTTCCCTGAAATTATTATTATTTAAAAGCTCATCCTTATCTGAAAAAAATCTTTGTTCATAATTGATTGCAGAAACCTACATTTAGTAAAAAAGCGTGCGGAGAGTGTGCTACTTTTTTAAATGTAAAACCCTCATCAATGCTTTTGTTTTCTCACTCAGGCTGTTTGCCCCCTAGTGCCCTTAAGGAGACATGACAGTGTCGACAGATCACACAGTCAGCTTGGTTCAATCGCTTGCCTTCTCTTTGCTTCTAAAATTTCAACGACTTATTGTTGTATTTGAAAAGTATCCACAGCTGCATTTTGAGTTGGTGTTGATTAATTTGACGATGCCTTTTCAATAAACGCTGGATTATTCGTTCTTAAACCTAAACCTGGCTAAAAATCTCTCGCGGGGCCTTTTAAGGTTTATTCTTCAGCAGCTATTTTAAAATCGGCACAGGATATTTACGCCCTGCCGTCTGCAAATTGTATTGACAAGCTGCAGTAAATGTGTCCAAAGTCAATTTGGCCCGAGTTCAGCGGTGGTAGTCTGGCTTGAGCTGCAGTTTCAGAGAAGGCTGAGCAGATTCCAGTAGTCCATTAAAGTCCAAAATCCTTTCTAAAAGCACACAGATGTGGGCGGCCTGTTGCGAGGAGTTCAGTCAACATTTTGACCACAGGCATTCATTCTTGGGACCGTGCGTCGCTTCAAAGGAGGGACGTCTCGGTCAGGGCCCTTCTCAGTCACTTAATGACAACCTTTTGTCCTTGTTGTGAATAAATCTCAGCGAGCTGCATCGTACCAGAATGGTAGCAGAACATCCCGTCTATAACAGTGCGAAAGGTCACAGCTGTCAGGAGATGGGTGCACTTCAACCTGCTGTCCTGACAGTAAATCATGCCTTTTCTCAATTTGTCCTGATTGGCTCTGGTGGCTCCCACAGATGCCATCAAGGGCCCATAGAAACACACACAACCTCATCATCTAGTTATAATTACATAAACAGAGCAGAGGTGTACTTAACTTTACCCTCATGTATATACTTTATAAACCCCCAAACAATCATTTCTAAGAGATAGATATTGTAATAAGATAGTGTCCCAGTCTGAAACAATGCTTGTGACGCAAAGTTGAGGAAAAGATGAAAAAAGGGATCATGGGGAATTTTGTCCTTTATCCGATTCAGTGGATTTGTTATCCATTGTGTTTGTTTGCATACAGCTTGTGCAGTGAATCCATGAGTTAGCGTGTTGAGAGCTGTTATGCTACTCGGCTCAGCCCATCTATTGATGCCACTCAACAAGCCGGTGACTGATGTGATAACCAGTGTGTTAATGCAATGGCATGAGTACATGTTTATATGGCATTTGGCTTCATGTTCCTATGCCCCTCACGTATCCACACACACAAACAAAGGCTCTTATGAATTATTTTGATTTTTAATCTGTGGTGACTGGCCACTGACAGAGCACATTGTTGAAAACTTGACTTTTTTCCAGGCTTCATTTTTTCCTCCCTGCATACTTTAGGTCTTAATGAAAAGCTGAACTGCAAATATGCATGCGAGTCTGATTGATGCTGAAGAATTTTAAGTACCCCAGACAGCAGAACGCAGAGAACTACAAATCTCGACTTGACAGCCTTAGAACTGAAATGTGTAGAGTTTTTGTATTTTTTTTGTATTTTTTTTCTTTTTTGTCGCATCAACATAACTTCAAAGGGCTGTCAGGAAATTTTGCATGTACAATTTCTCAAAACCTAGTTAGGGTTTGCTTTCATGGTCTGTGTAGAGGCACATTTTCTGTTTCCTCTGGGAGTTTCACACTGGCAGTTGGAATAATTGAAATGATGTCAGGTCACTTCTCTGTTCCCTTTATAACTTTTTAGTGGATAACAGCCGGGCCCTAACAGGTGCCTCTCTTAAACGTCTCTCAGAGCGATCCTTGATGCTGGAATGGGATTAGAGACAGGTCTGCAGGTGATTTACATGAGTGGAGTTTCTTCATACTCAAATGTTTAAAAGATGGATAAATAGTAGCAAACACAGCATGACTGTGCACATATTTAGCTCATGTAAATGTATGAATATGGATCAGCTTCATTCAATTACTATTTTCAATTAACACAGGAGTGTCAGGAAAATTTTATTGCACACCACTTGGTGCAGTTTAGATAGTACATTAAATGCCACTGAACCGCAGTCTAATCCCTGCAATCACAGAACATGGACGCTTTCCCAGACAGGTGCAGTAGGCCATGTAAACAGCAGGACACCTTGAGTACATCTGTTTTGCTGGCGTTCCCAGCTACAGCAGTGATCCCAAAATTCCACTGAAATGAATGTTTTCTGGAGACGAGCCAGACCTTGAACCTTGAAGAATTCATTTCCATGAAATCGGATGGACTCGAAGCGATTATTTGATCGCCGAAAAACATCTTTTGATTTCAACAATAACAGACTCGCAAACCCGACAACACAGCCGCCTTGCAGTGTTGTTATCCAGCCGCTTTCTCCTTCGAGCTCTCTCTTGGCAAGAGTTCACGTGACCATAAAGATGAGGGGATTTTCTCAGGAGAAAGCATTGTAAACTGCATCCCTTTTTTGTTTGTGAGAATGATATTGTTACAGTTGCTTGCCAACATTGCAGATCAGCGTCATCAAATTGTGAATTGCCACATGGACTTAGCGGCTTAAAAATGCAATAGTGTTGTGGAGGGGATCTGGAGTCTGGAGTCTGACCCCGGCGTAATTGCATGCCAGCACAAAGGATTTAGCCACTAATGCTTTGAGAGAGCACAGGAAAAAAAAGCGAGGGTGTGCTGACACATCACAGATGGTCCTCAGCCACTCACTCTCTTCCTTGTCCTGTTAGTCAGCTGTTGTCTGTCTCAGGCCTTGTAAATCACACCCACCCTGCTAACTTGGCTAAGCTCCACACCAGCCCCCACCCAGGAACCTGTTTCTAAACATGTGTTTTCACTGATCTAATGGGTGAAATCAGCTATTATCTCAAAATTATTGCCACATAATTCACTGACATCACATTACGGCCTGATTGACCTCAATAGGTTTATAGAATTTTCCTTGCTTTCATTAGTTTTCGTATGTTCCAACTTTTAAATCTGCCAGAGTTCATTCGGGGTCTTTATTGTTTCGTTAGTGCTGTTAGCTCAAAGCTAGCAGGCCCTGGATATGAACCCAAATTCCCTTTGAGGGCCCATGTTCTTTGGCTGGATCAGACAGTCAGAGTGGTACACAGGGGGCCTGAGGGCGCTCTGCCAGACTAGCTGCTTTGATACTTCCTCTCCCAGCACCAGGCAAAGGGCCTCACCATGACCCCTGTTAGATAACATGTCTTTGCTGGAGACACACACACACTCAAAATAATAATAATAATGTGGCCACGTTCAAATAGAAAGCCATGACAGATGTTACCTAGCTCTGTGTTTGACCATCTGGTAGTGATGACCATGAGTTATAAATTAGTCTGTTCTGATATGAAATGTTCATGAGGCTTCTTTTTTTGTCCAGGTGAACAAGGAAGAAAATCTCCAGACCTTCAAGATACAAACTTCCTCTCTGGTCAACACATACAAAGGTAAAAAAACGATCTCTTAAAGAACACAGTAGTCACTTGATTTGGCACATGAGCAAATGAAATCTTGATGTCTGTGTTGTTGCTCTGACAGAAGAAGAGCCTTCCGATACACTCCCGGGATCTTGGAAAAGAACAATGGGCTGGACAGCGAACACGAGGAAAATGTGGACGGCAGCCCTGTGAGCCCCGTGCCTCCCTACTTAGCAAAGACCAGCAGCTCTGAGTGGAACAGCTCGGACGACCTTGCTGGACCTTTCTCTGAACAAGAAGAGACTGGCACTGTCGCCCACAATGACCCTTTCTCGCACAACTACCCCCCACCTTTACCCCCTAAGACCTTTGGCAGCAGTCACGCTGACCCATCTGGCGTCCACTCCCAACCGCTGGACGTGCCAACGAGGTCGAGCCCCCGCAACGAACCCAAAAATGGCTTCTCCCCCCTCTCGCACACCGCCCTCCGCCGGTGGATCGAGACACCTGCCGAGCACAGACTCTCATCGGATGCCAGCTCCAAGTCGGGGTCACTGGACCAGGACAGGAATGATCTGTCAGCCAGCGAGAGCGACGAGAGGTTTCCCAGTCCGAACCCCGGACACGATGACGGTACGGACTCTCCTGGTCTGACAGAAATGGTCCTTCCCACCACCTACTTCTCTGTGGACAACTGTATGACAGACACTTACCGGGCCAAATACCACAAGAGGCCGGCCTTGTATATGAAAGCAGAGGAGCACACGTCATCAGGGGAGAGCGACGTGGAAGGGAGGGGGCTCCCTTTGCCAGATGTTCAGCCAGCAGAGCCTTCAAAAAGCAGATCAGAATCAGGTACCGTGTACAGTTTTTCATGTTATAATGCTGAAGTTTTTAGCCTTTTTGTAAATGTTTACATTGATATCATGTTTGGCTTTTGTCTTACAGGATATTCTACGACTAAGACTACTGCAAAGTGGAACCCAGTTACTCAAAAAGGACTTGATGAGCATGGTTTCCTATGATTTTAGCAAAAGCATCAACAGACTTTGTGTGATCCAGTGATGCCAAAAGGAGCTGTTATACACTGACTGGATGTGAATTTATGTACTTGTTATGACAGAAAGTTGGATGTGAAACTGGATGCCAAAGAGATTGTAAAAAGAATGGCAGGTGTCCTTAATAGCTATCTTGCTGTTTTGGTATGAACTACTAAAAGCTTTGAATGAACAGTGAATTTGCACAGTTGAGAGCAGGTACAGAGAGAAGGAACATTTGCTGTTGATCATGTTTGGACTTTTGGAGCTCAGAAGTAAAAAGTTCCTGAGGAATGTTTCACTAAAAAGCCACTTTACCACACAAGAGATTATTTTATGTGAAGAAACAACCAATGTCCTGCAGTTGTGCTTTCTCACTCCATGGAATGCTTTAATTTGTTTGTTTAACTGCTCCCATTTCAGTGTTATGAGGTGTTTGCCCTATTTCTTTGTTTTTGACAACATGTACCTACCTTTCAGTGGGTTTTACAGGTTCTTCTAATATGCAGAACATGTTTTTTTAGTTGCAAATTTTAGAACGTAATTGAACATTATGGGCACTCTTTTGGCACCACCTAAAAATGGATCCCGAGGATCCGTGTGAATGTGAAGCTCCAGGACACCCACATTGGATGATTAGAAATCTTAAAGTGGGAAAATTTACAACCTCAGATTCTTGGTGGTACGTGAAGTTTAATGATATCTGCAAATAGTAGCAGAATTATTTTGTCTTCTTTTCCCTTTTGTCAAACTTCATCCAAAGGATGTCTCACACACCAAAATGTCTCTGACCACCAGTGTGGGTGTCCAGGGGCTTTAAGGTGATGGGTAAATGTTAAATTTATGGTTTGCTGGTTGAAAAGTATGTGGCACATAAAAAGTCGAGGCACGTTTTTATCTCCTCACATGCACACCTGCACACGTCTGTCATCCTTCCATATTTACTGTGGTTTTTTTTAATGTCTTTGCACTGTATTTCTGGCTGATTCTTCTTCTCACACTCCTTTCAGTTATAAACTTCATTTTATGTCTTTAGCTGAATCAATTATTCAGTTGCCCTGTTTCTTAAAAATAGCTCCTATTAGCAGTCAGTCTGCACTGATAGGAAATCTAGAGATAGACAGGGCTTGTTTTTTTCTTTTTGAGGGAGGTTATTAATAACATGTTGTAAATCTGAGTAGTGGACTTTTTTGGTTCAAACTGTTTTATATATGCAGCAAACTCTAATGCACAGTGCCTTTTGTATTTTTCTATGTCATGGTATAAGGATAAATTGGAGCCATGATTTGTACAATTCTTTGATTTTAAAGAATTTTTGTAACATTTAATTTTATTTTTATTGATTAACGGCTGTTAAATAAACAATTTTATTTAACCATATGTGTTTCAAGCTGTGTTATATTCAGGAGCATGCATTTTAGAATATTGCATTATTTAGTAATAGGAAACCTCGTGTACGAGTAGTGTTCTAATTTCTAAATTGTTTAAATATTGAGTTTGGATGATGACCTTTACTTTACTATTAAAATTATCTTATTCATTTACATTTACGTCATAAATAGTCCATACAAAAAGAAAAATGCATATTACTTTATTCAACAAATGCTGGGTATACTAGTGGTGTGCTGCCACCTGCTGTCATGTATCTGTAATGCACTTTCTGATGAATACTGGCTTCACAACTACAGGCTGTAAATCATGCAGTTCTTACATACATATTTGAAAGAAAAAAAAAGTCAGAACTCTTCTTTCACCCCTGACTTCGACTTAAAACCTTCAAAATATTCTCTGCTGTCATGATTTTAGTTTATTCCCTTCATTCCTTAATATATATAGTAATTTGAATCTTATGTTTTTTAAAATAAATTATCCATAAACTGCATTGACTTGTGTATAAGAAATATATCAGATTGCCACCTTTATGAACATGGACTGGTATCGTTCTTTCCATTGGCTTTCTGGCACCTTTGGATGCCAAATCTAATATCATTCTACTCCAGATTGTTTACATTCAGTCGATAGATCATTTTCATCTCCATACAAGTCTTCTGTTCCACCCAAAGAACACGACGAGTCAATAAGCATCAGTGAGCAAGATTTCATATATTAAGATTTAAATGAAAGGCTGACTATGTTCTATTAAAATAAACATTAAAATCCAACAGTGTGTTACAGGGACATTTGACACTTTGAAAAATTATGCAGGCTTTTGCATCAACAGAAGGCCATTTTCTGCCCTTTCCACCTTCGGGTGAGAAGAGAAGAGAAATGATGTCGCCATATGGAAAAATCTCAAAGGCAATTACCTGATTAAACACTCGAAAAGAAAATCCTGGCCTGATAAAACGATAACTTGTGGGTCTGTAATTAATGGGAGGGAAAAGGCTTTAGAGATGAATCTGCCACTGGATCAGAATGTGGCCTGAAAGCATAGACTGTCACACTCACACTAAATATACATATTTCAGAGAATCATGTCGGCGCCTCTCCCCAAAAATACCAAATATACTGGTATACATTTAAAAGCTTGATTTAGGATGGGTCGAATTCATTTACATCCATTTACTGATATGAATAATGAATAATAATCTTTATCCTTCTCTTCTCTTGGCTCAGGAAACAATGAATGGACATACTATTTTTAACCTCAAGAGGGAAGTAGAGGACTTTTCTACCAAATAAAAGCTGCCACTTAATCTTGACATCTACAAGAATGTGCACAATAACTTTTCACTGTCAAGCCCTCACTGCAAACTTCAGCTGATTTTAAGTGGCTCTCTTGCAGGCCTTTGTTTTTGGGAATTTTTCTGTGTGCGAAAGTGGTTGGTTCCATTGTTAAAATGAAATCCAGGTGGAGATTGTGCCCTTCATTTAACATGAGTTTAAAAAAAAAAAAAAAAAAAAAAGGTTGGTGAAACTCCTGCATAGCAGATATTTTTAGCATTGTTTCACTATTGTTCAACATTTTTCATTTTCCAGCACATTGCCCCTCTTCATCCTTCAACAGTAACAATGAAGGTGACTCACCGCAGGTATTTCAGGATTTTATTCACTCTCCAATAAAGCTGGAAATATGCTAAATAGGTTTTTCAAAAAATACATGAGTACGTGGAAACAAGATGAACTTTTGTGCTTGGACTTAAATGACAACCGCATAATTGACTTTGGAAAAACAGGCAGAGAATGGATTTTCACTCCCACTCACCTGCATCAAACAAATTTGTTGTTAGTAGTACGAAGAAAACGCAGATAAAATTAAGAAGGAATAGTGATTTTTTTTGTGTCAATCCCAGACCAGAATCAGACCAATGTTCACCGGAGGACGAAAAGGGAGAGTTCATACCATGCAATGTATGCAGAGGATCCTGACAATGTTCTGCCATTCAGTACTCTGCTCCTCATTGCACGGGCCGTCTATCATAGTTTTAGTATGCTTAAATTTTAGCTGTCTCCTCTCTCTCTCTCTCTATCTCTGTGTGTGTGTGCGTGTCTTCTCAACCATCCGTCAGAGTGGGACCCGGCCTGTTAGAGTGGGCTCCTCCTCTGCAGCTGCCGTACTTCATTAGGGGCCATCAGCTGAACTCAGTGCTCCACTGTCAGAGTCAGACTTCTGTTTTCTCATTTCTCCTCCTTTTGCTCTCTCTCTCTCTTTCTCTCTCTCTCTCAAACTGTCCCTCAAGCTCACTCACATCCTTCATCCTCATATGATTTCTCACTCTGTCAACTTACCTCAGTCTTTCCCTTCTTGCTAAATTCTCCCCTGCCCTCTCTCTGCACCACTTCTTCTCCCCATACTCAATCTTACCCGACTTCCTATTTTCTGTTGGGTTCTTTCCCCCACCACTACTATTCCCTATTTAAATCAATATAACCCTTGTGTTTCAGAATCAGTTTGCATGACTGATTTGCTTGCGCACAATAAAAACCTTACTTTCCTTTGTGTTCTTACATTTGTATGTATGCATGTATGCAAATGTAGTATTTCCAGAATTTCACATTCAAATTACAGAAGGCATTGTGCTGCTTCATGCTACGCCTGTTTGTCTATGAGATGTGACACTGAGGCGCAGACATAGAAGCTACATTGACAACTATGTAAATGTGATGTATTTGAACAAGCTCCCATGCAACTAGTATTCTGTGTAAATGCTTCTCAGAAATGGCAAAACAGATGACAGCAGGTATAGTATATGGAACAATATTTGTTGTTGCAGTTGATAACATTACAATGACCAAAATTTAAATGTCAGGGTACAAACAGCTTATTGAAACTGAAAAGACCTACATGTCTAGCAACCCTGATGCACGACTGATGGAAGCTTTTAGTTATACCTGTTGCAATATATCCCATTTTTATGGCTTCTTTTGAAGTTGTTGGAGTGAGTTTAATGAAATTTAATTGCACTCATTGAAGTAGGTTGTGTTTCTCCACATTAAATAGCTCTGACATCCACTTTTCATTATCTTGATGTCGGAAGAATTCCACTTTGAGTGCTGTCTGTAATTTCGACAATTCGCCAGATACCTTTATTAAAAACAAATAACTGCTGGTCATCAGAATGGACTACAAAAGTGCAACATTAGCGACTTATTTTTTCTCTCCAAAATAATAAATGGTGTCATTTCTTATTTTTCGAATGTGGAAGAAATATAGACGATCAAATTTGTGAGTGTGGAGTTTCCGAGGAGCACCTGAACGCAGCTTTGGACAATCTGAACTTGAACGTTGTCACCTCCCCGCTAATTAGAAACACCTGATGACCAACAGTGCGTTTGAAAATGATATCGATTATCAAAGCTAAAAAAACACAGACATTATTAATTTTATGCTCAAATAATTTTAGGGAGTCGACAGAAGTGTGTTTAAACTATATTTTGTACCGTTCAAAAAAGCCGCGCGAGCTTCTCAGACTGTTAACAATCAACTGACCGGTACTGCAAAGAAACACCATTTCCAAGATGGCTTCAATCAAAAACTACAAGCTCATCTACTGGTGAGTCTGCTGTGTCTTGTTTTTATCTGTTTTCCCTTTCCTGTCGTCATTTTGAAACTCGCAAAACGCCGGACAGAACATTAAGTTATTGGCGAAAGCACAATTAGCAAGACTTAGCTAACGGCTAGCTAACGTTTGAGTTAGCCAACACATGAAAAACGTTACTGAAACATTGTATATAAAATTGGCTAATTTTGTTTTTCAAACTCTACAGAATATCTGCCCTTCATAAGGATAAGGGGGCATAAATATAGAGTAAATATAATGCAGGTTTACTTATCATGATACTAACAGTAATGTCAAAGTCTAAAATGGTGTCTTTAATAGTGCTTTCTTCAATAATACATTCATATAAATCTCTGATAAGCTACACCTGCCACTTTCACCATACACCTGTGACCTGGCATCATTTCAACTTTGTTTTCCTGTGACTGCTGTTTCAAGTGTTTCTAATGTGTCTGGAATTTGCATTGAGTGATTGAACAGATGATTAAATGTACTGTAGACATCAATCAATGGACCAGGTGTTACAAGTCAAAATGTCTGCTGTGGATGAAATGGCCATAGTCACAAGATTTCACCTGACAGGAAGTGGTCACAAAATGGAACAATCTACTGTTTAAGCTTGCATGTGCAGTCTTCTTGAATATGTTTGGGTTATGTTGGTGAGCTAGCAAGCTTCTGCTATCTCCTAGAATTGCAATAAGATTTAAGAATACCTTTGCTATATGAATGCTGCTGTTGTCTAAACTTGCATCACATTGTTATCTGGTGTGACTGGGTCCTCAGGTGCTTTCAGTGTGAACACATAGGAAGTTCTCTTTTTATTCTTCGACATTGACTGCTGGAGTGTTATTTCAGCATGAGCAAATGTGCTGAAATACATTTGCTCTCGCAGACAATCCATCCAAACTCTCTTGTGTTTATGAAACAAGGAGTAAGTGAAGTTGAAGCTGTTTGACTTGCCACTGATCGACTTTGAATGGGATTGTGCTGGCTCTAAAATCTGTTTTGTGTTCAGTCTAGACATTTACTCGGAGGCTGATAGTTAGCAGAGGAACTGTATCTGTAGGCACTTGTTGTGCTGCTTCGTAGAATATTGTAAAAAGTTTGGAATCGAGCTGGATTTATTTCTGCTAAAGTAGTGGAACCCCTGTGAAGCTTGTTGCCCACTGTCTGTATAAATGTTTTTGATGCTGCAATATTATATTTTTTTTATGCTGAACAAACTCTGGTTCATTGCCATAGGGGGCAATGACATTTGTGATGCAATGAATTTTCCACTTTAAGCTGCAAGTTCATGATTTTTATTGCTGACTACATCTCTGGCTGTGAGGGAAAGGTTTTTCACTCTGTCCCATTTAAGAAGGGGGATTGATGAAGTGGCTAAAGTTGCGATTGATTAATTTTTATTCCAGCCATTTCCGTGTGTGTTGGATGTACTTATTGTTGCTTTGTCTTAAAGTCCATATTTGTGCCCTAGTACTTGCTTGAACAGGTCTTTTGAAACTGTTGACTTTTGACAAAAATGTATGTTTGTTGTAATTGAGTTAACAGTCTATTTCCACTCTTTTTTTCATATGTATTATTTTAATTTTCCTCTACTACCTTCTTACTTTTCGTTTATTCAGACATTCCTGTCTCTTCTGTATCTCTTCTTTAGCAGACCACCCAGTGCCCGGTTGTGTACATGTGCGCCGACACACACAGACACATGCACACACAGCCCACGGGTTTCTGTTCTTGTTGTCATCCTGACAAGCAGTAGGAACAGGATTATGGGTAGAGGCCCTCTTACTTGGGGCAGAAGAAAGTGTGAAATCTGATTGCTTTGGAAGATTTAAAAAATAGGACCCTGTGAGGTCGGAGAAATCCTAAATATGAGCAGGCTGAAGAAGTATAGCAGTAGGGTGTAGTCTGTTCCGGGGATTTGCCAAATTTTCAGACTTGAGAGGGTGGCTTAATAGAGGACAGAGAGAGAAGAAGCTGCAGGGTGCATAGGTGGCAATAGCTACTTTTTCTCAGCATCTCTTTTGCAAGTTTGGTTTTGTTAATGCCATACTGTTAACTTGCTGAAGGATGTTTTTGTGATATCAAGATGTTTTTGGTTCAAAATACTTGAGCGAGATATCACAAAATGTAATGTTAATGTAGGTTTTTGAACTGGACTAAATATGCAAGACTCATATATATGCAAGTATTATCCCAAATGCAGCTGCAATATGTAATGTATGATACATACAATATTCTGAAGTTGAACATTTGACACATGGGATGTGTCCTGTGGCATTATCGTAATTCATCACAAGGGGGCATTAAAGTATTGTGTTCTTGTTTCACTCCAGCCTGAGGCTGTTTGGCAAAGCCCACTCGCCACTTTCCACCACTTCCATTTCTGAGCCTCTTCCACTTGCCTGCATGAGACAAAATCACTATAATGACTGCATGGTGCAGAGAAACAGTAGCACAAGAGTGTGAGGGAAGAGCTGTCTTTTGGGAAATAAAAACAGGCATAGCGGCATGTTTTCAGTTATATTTTTTCTGGCCGTACTGGAGATGTGTCGCATAATGCCAATCTCACATCATAGTGAAAGGCTTTAGAAAGACTATCCTGACAGAGGTGGAATGGCTTAGATGGTTGAAGGCTTTCGGCACCACATGCAGCGTCACATGAAAATCTTGTTGTATGCTCTGCTTGCTGTGTGCCTTCCCGTTATTCTCTTTACTATCTTCTCCTTTGCTTTCTAATTCACATGTGATGTGTTTCCTGATATTTCCCTCTCCGCCGCCTGTAAAAATCAACCCAAGATGGTTTTCTATGACGCCATGAGCTGCTCTGTTTGTCTGTTTGTTTTTGTTGTCTTCTCCTGGCACGTTGTTTGTTTCACGACACCTGCAACAAACCGCTGTCGGCTTTCCTCCCCTGCAACAAATCAATAACATGCAAGAAGGAAGCTTAGACTCTATAATACGCTGAAAGCTATTACAAGGATTAGAATGATAGAAAATGTACGGAGAGACAACACTGAACTTGAAATGTGTCTTTCATTCATAAGTGCTTGCTGCTAACTTTTTCTCCCTGTGACTTTTGAGCGTTTTTAATTGCCATTTGAACATTTTAATCCTTGCTTTAGCTGAGAAAACATTTTTTTTCCTTTGTGCCTTCCATAATCTTCCTGCTTTTCACAGAGGCCACCCTGATGGCGTGTTAGTGCTTTGACCCCAGCAGATCGTTTTTGAAAACTAATTTAGAAAACCGTTCACATCCTGTTTTTGCTTTGATCGCTAAGCCTCCAAAGTTGTTGCCATTGAACTGTGAATATTCATACAGAAGTGACATCAGCTGTCATGCCTTTTGAAAGGCGATGCTCTGTGTGTGTTGGTGTGTGCTCAGGATATCGCAATGTAGAGGTAGAGTGTGAGACCAAATTCTGCTTTGATTCATTGTTCTGACTACATCATGCTTTGACTGCTGCTTGAGGTGGGTTGATTTGGATTGGATCTGTTAGGTTTCTATAAATATGTGTCAGTAGCTGAATGCTACAAAGTGAAATGAATGCATCATTTAAACACTTGCCTTGTCCAGCTGTACCAGTTTCTTTGATATCAGCCACAGTTGTGTTCTCTAGTCCTGTTTTTACTTTGTACTCCTGCTTTTTAAGGCAAATTGTTGTGAAGTTTACAAATCCTTTCAAAATGTAGGCCTGTGTAATGACCGTTTTGTTCACAATCTGTTTTAAGTGAATTCCCTTTCATATATGCACGGAAGTCAGAAAAACACAACAATTTGATACAGTTTTCTCACAAATTAATTGCATAATTGATTTGTTTGCACCAGATAATGATGACAACAAGTTTGACATGTAAGGTTAGTGCTGGGCCTTACTTACCTTTTGAAGAACATTAAGGCTCAAAATAAAAAAACATGAAATGGATTTTTAACCTTTTAGAAAACATTGTTAATTTAAGCCATGCAGTTTAACCTGATGAGGAGAGTGTTGGATATTTTAAAGGGGCACTGTTACTGGAGTGTATTAGCAGGACAAACAAGTTTTTTAATTTCAAAGGCTTCTTTAAAATAATCTGGATTTGTAATGTGGAAATTTTAATAAATTGCCATTTTGCATTGTACATCAACAGAAAAAACAGCCATTTATGGTGGAATTACTCACACACTCATCAGTGAGTGGCAACAACATCCTCACTTCTTACTATCCAAGATGATGCGGTAAACACGGGTTCAAGTAGAAGCTTTGCTGGATAGAGGACAGAAATGGGGTGTAACGCATTATATCCGTGTACATCCAGGAGTGTTTCTTTTGCCGTCTCCCTGGAAACCATCACTGCGCTGCCACTTCCTGCGGTCCGTCACGGATTCAGGTGGAAACACAAGCATCTTCGTGTGCCAGTGAAAAAGGGAAGGCGAGGCAGAAATGGAGGGGAGCGTTTGCAAATGGCTCTGAAGTCTGCCAGCTTAAAAGTGTTGATAACCACGGATTAGCTCTGCCTTCTCCCTCAAGCAGCTTTAACTGTGTGGTCTCTTTCTCTTCAACATTCCTTCTTTTGTCTGTACATACAGTATGCAAAAATGCATGTGTGCACAAAGAGCATGTGGGCGACGTGTTTGTGAGACCTTTGCTTTGATTAATTTTATTCAGTTGTGCAATTATTTTATAATTAAAATGCTCATATATATATATATATATATATATATATATATATATATATATATATATATATACACATACACACACACACACACACACGCACACTATAAATTGGGCTGCTGTCTTTCAGAATGGTTAAAATGATATGCACACTTGAAGCAGTACAACAAATGTCTTGTGCAGCCTTGGATATGAGGTCAACAAGGTAATCTACCCTTCAGTCATTTAAAGTATGCTCAGTTTTGCTAAGCATGAAATGGCAACTTTGTCATTTGTTCGGTGCCAAGGAGGAAAGCAACCTTATCTTTGACACTTGTTTAAACAGACCATGGATGCATATAATTTGTAATCTCCATCATCCACTCCTCATGTATTTGTGTGAACAGCTTTGGTTGCAAGGATCAGTTGATTGACATTGTGCAAGCAGACACAATTAATGTTCTCAAAGACTTTTAGTATTCAGAGTAACTGCTTTTTTTGTTCCGTCGTTCCTTTGCATGCTGAGAACTATCCTTGCTCCTGTGTTATGTATTTACACAAACACTGGTATAATATTGTCACTGCACATACTGTGCTTTTAAGGAAGGTGCTAGTATGGAAAGAATGTACCGTATAGTGTGATTATATTGGCCAAAATGATCATTAATTATTTCATCTGAACACATGTAGTATTTCAAAGTAAGATAAATGTATACACAACAACAACAAAAAAGACAATTTCAGTTTATGGGTTGGGCCTGTAAATACAAATACAAATGAGTTACATATGACTCAACTTCCCCAGTAACAGTGCCATGATTGATTGTGCCTATATATTTTGCTTGACTGCTTTTGGGCGTCAACTGTGTGATCAGAGTTGTCCCTTTTCCAAATGGCTCAAATCCCATTGCTCATCTCAAGTGCTTCCAGTAAAGAGAAGATACCCTTGTAATCATGCACATCATAAACAACTTAATTTTCATTAAGCCTCTTTACGCTTTACGGTAAATTTAATTTTGACGATCCTATGATTAATGTTCTCAGCTGACTATACTTAAGAGGAGCAGTGGGATAATGTGTACTGCTCCCAGCACAGTGAAGGCATACTCCTAATAAGAGCCAGGTTTGGGCAGTAATGCATAACATGTAATAGGGCTGCAGAAGGTAGTATTATTAATCAGTGTTGTGATGGTTTTGAGCACAGATTCAAGACACTTTGGTTGAAATTGCCTGTTGCATTACAAGAAATACATTTTCTTGGAATTATTTGCAATTACTAGCAATTTTTAAGAGCCCAGCCTTTTAGGATTTTGTGATCAGGGATTGGCATGCCTTGTGTCATCCATGCAACAAGCCGCCGAGAATGTAGTGCTCACGGCCTTTCTCTTTTTCATTCTTCAACGATAATGTCACACTCATATGCTTATTTCTTCGGGAAAAGTACAAGTCAATATTCTTTGACATTTGACTAAACTCTGCACACAAACATGTGCATACACAGAGACGGATCACAACCCCCACTGCTGTCATCAAATTAATTCATTTTGGATTTCACAAATATGACCCGTGATTGCTGGTTGTCAGTAGGGGAGGGGGTCAGTCGGCTGCTGATACATGAAATGATTGGGAGAGTGCAGCGTGTTCCCATTATCTTGTCCCTTGCATTGTAATTATCACTCCTGCTCTTTCTGCACCACTGCTCCCATCTCTCCTCGCCATTGTAATCGTGATTGACTGGTGCGGCGGCCAAAACAGCGCAGTCTGAAAAGGCGTCAGACACACATCTCATAACCGCCCTGCCATTTGATCTTCTCCTCCTCCTCCTTCACACTGACTGCTCCTCCATCTCTCCATCCCTTTAGTTTTTTTCAGGTTGAAGGGAAGTGGCAGCCAGACGATAAGAAAACATGCTTGTAGATGAGCACAGATTTGACTCATCAGAGGCATGTTAGTCTCTGTTTTCTTATTCGGTATGCTTGAATTTAATTACAGTTTATGTTCAACCCATGCATGAATCAATAAATACATGCGTTTAGTACTACTGAGGGCACTTGGAATGTGACATGATGGATATATACTCACTGGCTACTTTATTAGGTGTGCCTGTTCAACTGCTTGTTAAAACAAATATCTTATCAGCCAATCATATGGCAGCAACTCAATGCATTTAGGCATGTCAAGACAATCTGCTCAAGCATCAGAATGAGGAAGAAAGTTGATTTATGCGACTTTGAATGTGGCATGGTTGTTATTGCCTGACGGACCGAAACTGCTGCACTACTGGGATGTGGAAAGGACCGAAAAAGATAATAAATACCCAATGAGCAGCAGTTATCTGGGCGAAAATGCATAGAATGGCAACAGTAACTCCATTAACCATCCATTACCACAGTTATGCAAAAAAACCCATCTTTGAATGCACAACATGTCAAACCTTGAAACAGCTTCAGCAGCAGGAGACCATACCAGGTGCCACTCCTGTCAGCTCAGAACACGAAACCGAGGCTACAATTGGCACAGCCTTACCAAAATTGAACAATGAAAAATTAGATAAACATTCCCTGTGTCTGATGATTCTCAATTTCTTCCGTGTCATGGACACATCATGCTGATGGCTGATGCCAACAAATCGGTAGCAACTGTGTAATGCAATCACGTCAATATGGGCCAAAATCTCTGAGAAATGTTTCCAACAGTTCTCAAGGCAAAAGCTGGTCTAACCCAGTACTAGCAGAAAATAAAGTAGCCGATAAGTGTCCATGGCTCTATTTGCAGCCATTCAAATGGACATAATTTCAGTGTGGTGGACACTGTCTCCTCAGTTTCCCTCAAGTAAAAATGTTGGCCTTAAGTTTCCTTGGTGCTTTGAAATGCCAGACAGAGTCTTGCTCTGCGACAGGTCTGAATGATACACCTTGTCAGAGAGGGAAGTTCATCAGCAGCCACTGAGAGTGCCATCGATTGAGCTGCCCTGAGCCCCGCCAGGTAATGGATTGGATTTATCCCTCTCTGGATAAGGCTTGTGCTCAGACCTGTACACACATGCACGTGTGCACCCACACTCACACACACATACACATAAATTACAGTAGTGCTCTCTGTGTGCATTTCACACAGTCAAGCACCTACACATCACATTGCAGACATACATCGCACGAAGTGTTTGTCTACACAACACACACTGACAACCTGTTTGAAAACTTGTGTGACATTCAGCAGACATTTAGACAGTTGGGATCAAAGGCAGTGATGTATTGTCAGCAGCTGCATGGATAGGGAAAAAACAAGACAAGGAGATAGTGCTTTGATAGATATCAGGACATTTGTCAGGCATCTGTCTGCTTATTTTAGGAGTGAGAGATGGGTATCATCAGATCTATGTTTTGAGGAGGAAAAACGGCTCAAAGTTGATGGAAGATGTCTTTGATGTGGAAGAGTAGCTCAGCAGCTCAACTATTTCTTGTGTATTTCTTGTGTTTTCGAGGCTGAGCTCTCTCAAAAAAATATTAAGCAAATCGTCATCAATAAATCGTTTCAAGAGCCATTAAAGCATTTCAAGTCTCATTATGATGACAAGGGTAAACAGATTGGAAGATGTAAAACACTCGATTAAAGTGGCATTCTACTTGCGTCTCTAAATTTTAAAGAGGCAATGCATCATGAATGTGTCCAACCAAAGACGAGCATAGTTGAAGAGAGAACTAATTAGACTAATCTTTTTGCCAGGAGGTTTACCTATAATGGTTATAATCTGTGGACTGTAATATGATTCAGAAAACACTTAGTGGCAATCCATCTTCCACTATGCCTCAAGGCAGTGGTGTGCATGTTTGTGTGTATGCATGCATACGCACAGATTTGCAAGGTCTGAATTTGCACGACCATCGTAACTACCATTGTTAACATTGAAAACTGCAGAACCATTTTTTTTTTCAAAACTCTTGTAGACTGTGTTTATTGATGAGCTTTGTGTAGGTATTATGAAGTATAACTCTTGAACAATGAATGTGTCACATTTATTCATGCCTGTGAAAAGAACCTCAACTACTATATGGAGTGGGGTCCAAAAGCCCAAGACCACTAGTCTCAGGTGTCCAACCCCAGAACAGGCAAAACACCCTTCGGCTTGAATATTCCCACCACCATGTTTCAGTGTTGGTTTGATGTTTGTATCATTCTCTCTCCTCTTTGTCTTCTAACATACACCCTTTTGTTACTACCATAAATCTCAAACTTGGATTGATCAGTAAACAGGACTTTTTTTCCAGTCATCTACTCTGAAATCCAGGTATTTCTCAGCCTACCCTTAAGTGTTTGGCCTTGTTTTCTCTCTCCTGAGAAGAAGATTTAAATACTGCTACTTATCCTCTGAGACCATGACAAGACAGCCTTCTTTTGACAATATTTTTGCTAATTGGAGTCTGGCATTCTTTGTTTAGTAAATTTTGTGTCAGTAATGAAATTGGTTTTCTATCTCGCAGGGAGCTAAGTTTGCTGAATTTATCCTCTGATGCTGTGGTCACTTTTGGTCTGCCTGATCCTGCTTTGGATACAACGGGTCCAGTCTGCAAAGCGTTGTCTGAGTTCCATGCACTGCCCTCTTAGAAACCTTTAGTTTTAGCCTTGTAGCCTTGAATTGGCACTGAGGAAGTCCTCCTTGCTTTAAATATCTGTTTGACTTTGGTTAAGTTGGTCAATGCCACATTGCTGATACAGAAACACCACAGAATCTTAAATATTCTTTTATATTTTGCAGGTCATAATTTCTCTCAATTCTGAATCCTTAAATTTTCTGGTTATTTCTAGATAAATGTAAAAAAATGTTTCAATGTGGTCACAGACTTTGGAACATAATGTATGCTTTTCTAGTAGAAATACTACCATGTGTGTATTTCTGTGTTATATGCTAAGTAGTTCTTTTGAAGAAAATTTCAATTAAGTGTCAATTAACAGTAAATGTAACTTTAATAATGCTCTTTAAACAAAAACACAATGCTTTTAAAATACAGATGGCTGTGGTCAAAGTTCTAGTTCCTGGTTCAGAACCTGGATGGCCCTTGCTAATGAGTCTGTGTGGCTGAAGCATCTGTCTGGATATCTAACGTAGCTCGCCATGTGGAGAATGTCATCCTCCGTCTGGCCTCGAGCCACAGTCAAGTCTCTACTGGCAGGGTTGACATTATAATTAGTCTACAATCAAGACATCCTGAGAGCTTCACTTTGTGCCGACCATGACCTATCAAAAGTGACGATTTCTTTTCAATGGAAGTTGTGCTTTTATGTTACACTTTAACCACAAGCGAAGCAATAATGTGGTCATGGACCCAATGGGTTTTATTTTTTACCTTTTTGAAGTGGAACGTAAAAATTAATACATTGCATAGTCTCTGCAAGGATGATTATAGTGAGATTATACAAGGTTTTATGAGTGTACTTAAGTGTCTATAATGTCAGAGCTGCAGGGTGGTCGTTTGTACTTTACTGAAATTTTCATGCCGTTCTCAATAATTCTAAAGTGTATTACGTATCATGCCATTCTCCATAATTTCAAAGTGTATTATGTAAAATTATTAGGGCTGAAATGGATGATTTTTGGTCCAAAAAAATCATTCCATCCATTTCTTGCTTGGAGTGAGTCCATGAAACTTGCAATTACTACAGTTTGAGACTTTCCTGGTGCCACATAGCCGGCATACAGATTTCAAACTGTTACAGTCAAGGGCTCTTTGGGCACCTTTTCACTCTATGGAAATCAGAAAAACTATGAGCAAATACAGGCAACCCAGCATAAAAGCTAATGAAGCACCCACGTACCCGCTGTCGCAAGGTAATGAGTGTACTTAGCTCTAAGGGAAAGGACATCGCCAAAGGATTTTCAGTATGTGCCCACTTCCCCAAGTGCTTAATCATGGTGCTTGATTATGAGCAGCCATTAGAAGCCTGTGAGTCAGCCCCACTCATACACTGCAAGGAATTATGGCGTGCTTGATTGAATTCAACATTCTTTGCCCCTGGTCTGTAAGAGCTTGCCAGAAGATGGCAAAAAGCCTACAAAAGCCTCCCTGTATTGGTGTGTCACTTCAAGCAAGCAGACGGGCCTTGTTTGGACTGCGATTTTTATTCGAAGCACCTTATGAAACTGGCTTGCAACTTACAATCTGAATATGTCACATTTAGCCTGCTGCAGATTCTCCACAAGTGAGAGCTGTTCAGTTATTGGCAGTCTGGATGCCAACCCTTGCCTCCTTTAAAAAAACGTAATAGCAGCAGTGGATGAGATCTGCAGATGAATGGTGATGCTACTTGCTACACATTATTAGAGTAATAGCTGTGCATGTTTTCACAGTCACCTAAGTCCCGCTATTCTCTGGAAGTATGTAGAGATGACATGATTCATTGTATTCTCTCCTGATGCCATTTCTGATACCTTAATTCAGGATATCAACTGATACTGAGTACTGATGCAATTCTAGCTCCCTCCTTTCCCCAAGTTCAAATTGTGCACCCCTTACTGCATGGAGCTCATTGGAATAATCTTTAGGCAAGGTAAAATTAGATAGGTGATTGTTGTGGCACTGAAAACTGAGTTGGTGGCCCACCATTACTGAATGAAAGCCAGAACATTATAATGAGTCTATAATGACATTAATAAAGAAACAGTTAATGTACATCGCTAGCAGGGAATACCTCATCCCCTTAAGATCATTATCAGGGCCAATACTGATGCGGTGCATTGGATTGGTGCATCCTTAATAAAAATACAATTCAGCCTGTGGCTGGAAAGCCAAAGGATGAAGCACTTGGTCACCACACAAAGCAGCCAAACTGTAACCCAAGTGCAGTAATACCCAAGTGTATAGTTCACATATTCAACAGTAAAGACGCAATTTAGACAACCCACATTGTTAATTTCCTCTCACTGCTTCTTTTCATTTGGCCTCGACATCCTCCCACTCTCTTCCCTTTGTTTTTTTTTTTCTCTGGACAAATAGTCTGTTTAGAAACCTTCCTCTTTCCATTTCCAGTGCCTTAAATATCTGTGCCAAGGAGTGGTAAGATTCTCCCTTTGCCTTTTTTAATCCATTATCTCTCCTGTTTCCACATCCCATCTTGTGATCTCTCTGTCCCTTTCTCCTTTGTCTCTCTCATCGCGCCACTGTGTCACTGGGCACACCTGCTTCATCCAGCTGTCAATTACAGCACAGAATTACAGACTGGCACGCAATTAGGGTCCGCCTCACGCACTGGCCCACGCTGGTAATGAGTTTCCCCAGTCATTGATCAAAGTCACAATCACACTCCAGCCCAGAGTTTCCCAATTAATTTTCTTTTTTTTTTTGGCTATCCAGAGAGCATCTATGTTGAGCCGCCAGAGACTTTCTATATTTATATGCCATAGCAGCAGAATTTTCCACCCAAGAAAAAAAAAAAGAGATAAACCAATTTCACCATCAGGGTAGGACTGGATGGAATTTAAATTTGCTTGTGAAAAGTTATTTCCCACAATTTTGAGTTCAGAGAAGAGAGTAGCTTGCATGCTAACCAAGGAGCCATTGAGATTACTGCAAGGAGATACACAATTGATATACCGATAAAAGCCTTTTTAAATGGATTATCAGCACATGAAAAGCATCCTGAAAGTACATAAAATGCAGCTGCAGAGGACACATTTGCCATTATACTGGAACAAATGTCCATACATTTTACTTCTGTGTATTTTTCCTTATCCAACAAACTCATCAAACTCCTTGGGCTGTTGCTGCAGATCATTTAATAGAGCTCTCATCTGAGAAGGAAGGGGCTGCATGTACATCTACTTCTCATTATGCAAGTGTCAAGACTTGAGTAGTGGGCTTCCTGGCAAAAATAGAGGAATGACATTGCTTGTTTGTTTTCCCTTAGATGTGAAATGCACTGAAGCAGGAGGGAAATGGGTGGCGGGAGGGGTGGAGTGACGACAAGAGTATAAGAACAAGCTGAGCATGGTCGCACACAGTGTTCAAAGCCGCTAGGCACAGGTTTCTGTGACTGACAACCTGCTGTAGATGGGAACCCCCCAGTCACACTTTCCTGTCTCAATGAAATTGCCTCAGTGATATTGAGACAGTCTGTAGTCTTATTCTTCTTTGCCGTATTCACTCAAGCAGTTGCATTGTGCTCCATCTCTTCTCTGTTTCATCTTAGTTATTCTAATTAATCTAGCTAGGTTTTGTGAGAAAATACAGAAAACGTCAAATGTTTGAGTTTGAAAATGAGGACTCAAATCCAGCTGAGATAGCAATCTTGTGGTGAAGACAAGGTAATGAATTAATTTTGGTTCATGGATCAGTAGTGAGGAGAACTAGGTTGAGTAATGAGAAGAGGAAGCTGTGATAATGGAAATCTAAATGATTAAAGTGTGTGTTTGCATGAGGTGGGGTGGAATGGGTTGGGGGAGTCATTCCCATGTGCCCAGGATCCTCTGTTACCCAGATTTATATGGCAGCTGATGGGAACATGACAAACAGTCCTATGTTCCCCAGTTCTACATATGTCCTCTCTAAGGGTACTGTGTTCTCCGCTTACATGTTCTTCAGGCTAGGGGTTTGACCCAATCTCAATAGAGGTTTAATATATGTTAACAGAATATTGAAGTGGGAAACACAGGACCTTTGGAACATAGTGTAGTGAACAAGAAGGGTGGTAAACTAGTCTGATACTTCAACAACACACAACATTTTAGAAAAGTAGATAGACTTTTTAGAATGTCAGAGGCTTAAGGCAATTTTTCGGTTGCCTCACTGCTACCAATTGCATTGATTGATTTAGAACATTTTGGTATGAAAATGATTGAGGAAATTGCAGTGGAAGACAGTAGCCTAGTAACTTTTACATGCAAACCAACCTAAGTATTTACATTTGTTACTGAAAAAAATATGAGAATGGAAACCTACAAATAATAACTTGTATGTAAAATAGACTCTCTTTGTCTTAATTGGAATCCTATGTAGATTACAGGTCATTATGCACATAGTGTTCGAAATGAGACAGAGTGTGAAGAGTTGTTTCTCCTGCTAATATTTAGAGATGATTAAAAATAACATGTAAGGATTTGCACTTAATACATTTGCAATTCTCAAAAAGCAGTTACCATCAAGACTTTTCTAATTGAAAAAAAAACAGTGGTTAGCATTATCAATGATGGCTGCAGTGACTTAGCAGATAAAAACCTGTAGCTCCATTATCTAATTTCTTCAACAGAAAAACCCAAGCACAAAGATGCAACTGGCAAAGTTTGGCAAAGTTCCGTATTACATCTGGTAGGTGCACTGTCAAATCTCTTTTGCTGTCATTGCTAAACATATTATTGAAAGCAAAAAGAAAGAAATATTACTTAATATACGTAGATAATTGGAGGTCCACCATGTTTAAACGTTTCATCTTATATTATCATTGAGGTCTAATATCCAATATCCATGATTACAGGTTTTTTTTTTTTTTTTTGCAGACTCTTATTTGTTTCTTGTAACACCATGTGACTCTGCAGAGTTTTGCATCAGCATCAAAGATCCATTGGTGTTTGTAAGGTGGCAGGTGATGTGATTCAGTACACATGCTCATTAAAAAAAGGGATTTCTGATGGTGTTTATTTGCCTTTAAAGTGCAATTAATCACATGGGTTGCGAAGTTATATATCCTGCCGACACAATGAGTTATGGCTTATTAAACGAAATGGTTTCAGTGGCATTTCTCTAACTGGAAATGACCTCACCCACCATCCGCTTACTTTCTGTTTTTCACTGCTGTGATGTATGCGGACTACACATTGGCATGTACATAAACACAAGCAGTACATACACACACATTCAACACCTCTATGGTGATATAGACTCAGAGTAGATATTTCCCTAATGGAAAAGCTCATTGCGAAAAAATAACTGTAAAACCAGCCAGCGCTCTGTCAAACTATTTTACAGTGTCAGCACAAATGCGGCAGCCTCTCTTCACTCTGCAATGAAATTTATGGCCACTGATGACTGATTGCATTTCTCCCCCTCACAGTACTCTGAGCCTTTTGAAAGTAACCCAACAGCACATTAATTTCCCCAAAGTCATCATTTCAAGTGCAGTGACTTGCTGGAAAAATAAAAACTCAGATGAAGAGAGAGCCTAATTTTAGCAGTCCTTATCAGTGCTCGCAATAAAAATGTCCGTAAAACATAATTCAAACGTTTCAAAATGACTGTTTTGTATAGACGGACAGTGTGCGGAAGTGTGAGCATGCGCAGGCTTTCATCTCTCCATAGACTCCACATGTGTGTGACGTCTACATCAGTATTTTTCTCATTATTGAATCAACCAGTGTCATCCCAAATTAAAGGTCCATTTATGTCATCATGCTCGGAGGACCAAGAACAATCTAAGTGCCTCCGAGTATTCTCAAGAACATCAATATGCAGCATGCATTTAGTGGAACCACTGAGGTAGACACAGTGGCTCAAGTGTGCCTCTAATTAAAGGTCTAATGTCTCATCTTGTGCATGTCTTTTCCATTTCTTTTCTTGCCATTCCTGTTGAAGGCAAGGAACACTCAAGCAGAGTTGGACAAAAAGCTTGATGAAAAGACACTGATTAACCTGTCATGTTCCAGACAGGTATCCATTAGGCTCTTTAATCAAAGTCTATATGGCATGAAATTGACATTTTCAACCCAACATAGTGCTGCACGAGAAGCATTGAACTGAATGGATACTGCTCCATACGTCAGTGCACTGATGTATAGCTGCTCTAACCTGTACTTTAATTTGTCGTCTTCACACATCAAAGCTTCTGAGAGATCCTTTGTTTTCCCAGTCTGCGTCGAAAATAAACGTTTCTCATGTCGAGTGTGTTGGAGGATCTTGGAGGGAGATGCGCATCATAGAGTCAACAGACAGGTCCCATGTAGTGTCAGCCAAACTAGTAGCCTAATTATGAGACATTAGCAAGATGGGGGCACCGTCCTCCCTTTTCTTCTTTCTTGTAATGCCAGTGTATAATTATTACTATTCATTTTCTAGCCTTTCATGTCGACTGTTTGCCCTCACCACAGAGGAGTGTTTCTGTGTATGAGACATTATCCGAGGAGCAATAATTTGCTCTCCCTGGTCAAATAGAGTTTGCAGTTATCCAGGATTGGAGCCAAAGGGCTTCCTCACCGAGGGCTTTTCTGAAGTCAGCAGGTTGGATCATGCTTTCAGTACTGTCCACAATTCCCTCCTTTTCCTTTCACTACCACTTCTTCCTCTCCTCCCTCAATTCTCTCTTTTGCTATATCTGTGTCCTTAAGTCACCGGGAGAGAGAGCATGGTTGTTTTGATGTAGGATTTGATAGATTTGTTTGCTGCTGCATTCATTTGCTCTGTATCAGGGAGCTGACGGGCCGTAAAATGAAAATTTGCCTTAGATTTTCAGCATGACTGTTTGGGGGCAAATGTGAAAGAACTCCCCATGCATTCCAGATACATATTTTTCTGTATCTTAAAAGTGTGTGCGTGTATGCTATGCATGGCAATTAATAATAAGGAGTGTAAGGTTCACACTGACTGAAAATGATGTGGTTCATGTCTGTTAAAGGCAATTTTTTTCCCCACAAATCCCCAGAACAGCATTGATATAGCCCAAGAGGTTGTGATACTGTGATGAGAAACTCCTCCGGTTTCACTTATTTTGTTGCTCTTGTAAAGCAACCTCATGATTAAAAAGTGACAGTTATGGATAGAGTCCTGCTTTTCAGGTAATTAGATTAAATTAAAATGCATGTGCGTCTTGCGATGCCCACGATCCCTAATTAAAATGAATGTGATGCAAACAACGGGAAGCATTTTCTTGTTAGAAAACAAGTTGAAGGAGAGAAAGTCAAACAGCAGGCTTGCCTTTTGATGCTGTTGCACACTGTGAAAGTTCCCAATAATTCAACCCCAAAAAAGTGAAACCTGAACATATATTTAATTTCAAGGTAACTTTACAATGTACAGAAAAGAAAACACTTTCTTGTATATTGTGGACAGTTGTAATGGCCTTGATCAGGAGCAGCTACCAAGGAGCTTCCTATTTGTTGATGTGTAGTTGATGTGTGAGGTGAAACCAAAGCAGGTCTGGTCGCGCCACAAGGAGGGTGCTTGTGGAGTGCACGACACGCCATTGCTCTTTCCCCCCGCGTGCCCAGCTGATGTCACAGAGCGTGTTGGATGATGGAGCACTCTCATTCCGAGTTGAGAGAGTGCTGAAGGTGAGAGTCGGCCAGAGGCCCAGTTCTTTAATCCTGGTCGGCTTCTGCCACCTTGTTCAGCAAGATAAATGGACTTTTGACACACAGTCAGATCACATACTGGCCCAGCTTTGATAAACAAACACTTGTTTGTTTGCACTTTCCCATCTCCTGAAACTGTCATGTGGCTGTCTGTGAGAGTCTCAACCAATTAATATATCTGCTATTAAAAGTACTGTATGCAGCACAGAAATGACAGAACAAGTTCTATAACACATTTTTAAATGCATGGCACGGCTATGCATGTTTTATACGTTGTTATCTCTTCACTCTAGCAACAGAAGAGCTAAAAATAATGTTTTCAAAACAATTATGTAGTTCATTGACTTAAAAAGTTCAGGGAATTCTGAGGGTTGTCAAAAAACAAATCTGTTCTTCATGACAAGACATGTGCAAACAGGATTTTCTGATGCTGTTGGTGTGCTTTGTCGAAATCCAGGTGTGCCACAGACAGGCAAACCATGGGGGGCAATTAGAGAGAGTGTCCAACACCTGCGTCCACAAGTGAGACGGGAGCTTGAGAACATTGCAAATGACATTTCCTGCAAGAGCGCTTAAATTCACAAAGCGTATATTTCATACACTGTATTGGAGGCATTTATCAGAGATAAATCTGCCACAGTCATATTTACACCATTCAATTACATGTTACTCATGTTTACAACGACCTGAAACGCGAAGAATGAACTTTTCATTGAAAAATTGCCCACATACTGACAAACAAGGTAAAAGAGGCTCTCGAAATGCAAAAGGAATCAATTTATTCGATGGACAGAATGTGATTGTGTAATTCTGGAGACATACATCATACTAACAGCAATGTCTTATGTCTTAATGTGGCATGGCAGCAAGTAAGATAAAACTCAATTTTTACTCCAGTACTTTATGATGGACTGTAAGATTCATTTTCTAAAGAGCAGCTCTCCTGGCCCCACGCTCCTCTTGGCACAGAGTAAACACTGACGAAAGATCAGTTTAACGCCAGGGTCAGCATCGCCTGTAATCTTTTCCATTGTTTCCATAAACGTGAATTGGGTAAAACTATTAACTGCTGTATAAAATAATCAGGGTATGTGTGCAGTGACATCATTATTGAATTAAAAGCACAGAGTGGTGAATTCAGTTAGATTTCAAACATGAGGTAATTGTTTCTCACTTGCATAGTTACTCATGCTTACATTTTCCTCTTTTGTTGTTCATTGTATGTAGTCGTCAATCGTGCATCTTTTAATTTGCAAAGGTTTCATTAGACTGTGTCAAGAACTAAAGAGCTAAATTACAGGGACACTTAATCAAAAATCATTATAATAAATTCAAGACCTACTTTACACAGCATTTATGTGATCAGCATTTGAAGTCACAAAAATTATACAATTTTAAAATCACTGCAGTTTAGTCTTACTTCTGACATAAGTCCATATATTAGGAAGGGAGGGTTATGCCTCTATCCCAATGAAATCAAAATGGCTATATACAAATAAATAGATTTGTCAGATTTTAATTTTTCTTTTCTTTTTTTTAACAGCTGGGACATGTTCTTACTTGTGAGAATAAATTTGAACGTAAGCCACGTAGCATCATCCTAAATCACTGTCTAGAATTAGCGAGGTTCTGTTCATCTGCAGTGCCTCTGCTCTGCTCAAGCTGCCTGCCTCAATGACAAGCTAACAGGTGACTTCTGATATGTTTTTGTAGTAATTACTGCTTAAACAATTAGATGATTAATTGATTAGTCAATCAACAGAAAATTAATATCCAACTATTTTGAAGATTGATTAGTGATCATCCAGTCATTTATCAGGCAAAAATGTTCCCAGCTCCTAAAATGTCAGGATTTACTGCTTTTCTGCGACTCTTTGCAAGAAATATAGCTGTGTTGTGTTGTGATTTTCTGACATTTTGTCAAGCAACACGATCTACACTGGAGCAGCAACAGCTTCAGTGCTCAGTTTTTAGTCTGCTCAGGATGCATTGAGCACAGTATTGACTGTAGATCACTTACATTTCAGGACTGTAAAGAGCCCAATCGACAATGAGTTGCAGCCACAGTGCTAATGTTACTGTAAGACAGCAAACTGTCCTTTAATCCATAATTTTTCAAAGTAAAATGCTGCAACGCACTTCTTCTTAGTTGGTCGAGCATCCTTAATATCTGCTGATCACGGCACAGAGGACAAGAATCCTTGTTTGCTTCCAGGTTCATGTGATTTCACCGACTCCTCCCTGCTGGAATACATGACATGCTTAAACACTTAATTTGGACAGCCTTTACAAAAAGTCTCTTTAATACAAAAGTAAATTTAGGTTATTTACTTGAAAAGCTAAATGCAGTTCAAGTGAAGCTGATGCACTGCATGCAATGTGTGGGTGACAGAATCTGGATATCAGTTTCTGTGTTAAAGTGAGTGTCCTTAACAACGTTGATGACTCTGAAACATTTTCAAACTGAATACAAAGCTGAAGATTTCTATGCAAGAAAGTTAAAAAAAAACCCCACCTAAATTCTGGGCCACAAGCTAATCTAACAGAAAATATCACAACCATTTTAACAGCAGGCTATACCATACATCTATCTATCAAACAGGTTTTACTTGTCATTAAAACAGTCCAGACATCTAAATGCCACTCTGATTTTTTAAATGAGAGTCTCTTGTATTGTCTCACATTGATCTACTTTTGAGAACCATAAAGTGAATTGTTGACACCAACTGTGAAATTTGAATTGCTCAGTGGTGCCATTTGGTTTTGGCCAGACACAACCAGTAGAGATACATCTATCCTTCCATCCATCCATCCTTTGTACCTCTCTCCCTCTTTCTCTGCGTTGTCTTCCCTCCCGGCTTGTAGCATAAATGGATTTTCATGCATCATATGAGCGGGTGTATTGGAGTTGATGGAGTGAGGAGGATGACATGGATTCCAGTCACATAGCTCCTGTTCTGTACCTTTCTGCCAATTCTCTCTTCTCCCATCAGCTCACCCCCCCTTCCTTTTTTTGTTCCTTACTCCTTGTTTGGACTGTTCCCCACCTATATGGACTAAACACAGTGTTGTTGGGAGACATATCTGTGCACAGTGTTGGCTCAAAATCGCACTGAACTGTAGGAACATAACCTATTGTGCTGTATGTATTTGACAAATGTATCACTTTTATTCAAGAATCATTGAATTCTGACCACTGTACAAAAACAAATGTAGGCACATTTTTGCACCTTTCCAAAGCATTAGACAAAGACACTACAATCAGTCACCTCCTTTTAAAGCTCATGCAGCCCATATTTTTGAAAAGGTTATCCATGTATGAATGAATAGTCCTACCACAATGTATTCAACAACTTCTGGACCTTTCACTTTATGTCATGTCAGCCAAGGCCCCTTTTTCTTAATGTTATTGATTTTAATTAGTTTCTGGTTCAAAGTTTGGTGATATTTTGAAAAGACTTTCTTTTAATCTGGGTTACTCCAGCAATGAAAAGCCCCCCTCCCCCCTGTGCCATCAGAAAGAATGAGAACTGATATTGTTCCCTTTACCGCAAGTCAGCTTCCCATTTGATTGCTTATCTCTTTTATTAGCTTGATGCTATTACTGGCATGGCTTCTTGGCTTTCATTATCCATTTTTATGCTGCAATATTCTCTTGGAATTGTTATCGGAGGCGAGTTCATCTTGTCGCGTTGTTTATGCGTGATTGATTTGTGGGTTGCTGATCTCGCCCTCCACCTCTTGCTCTGTGCCGACTTGGCCAGTCGACAAGGTTACTTATTCACAAATGATAGACATCTTTATTAGGAGAGGAGAATGCTTAAAACCTTAAGCGCAGGCATTTATCTGGAGCACGGCATCTTACGGCCCAACACCCAACATGCCCAAACCCATCCATCACGGGTCGGCCGACGGCCCAAGTTCAGCCTGCTTACCCTCTCAGTCAGTCTGAAGGACAGAGCAGAGCCCAAGATGGCAGCAAGAGACTGAAAAGTGCAGAGAGTGTTTGCTATGACAGGGCTAGGCCAGGGATAGGTCAGTACCCCGTTTATGCTTACCAGTATTGTTACCATTTTTCTGCCCATCGCCTGACGTTGTCGGTTCTTCTGGAGGTCAAAGTTTGCTGGATTGTCAGTTGATGGAGAATAGTTTTTATAACCACAACATCTTGAAATCTGAAAAAAACAAAACAAAACCCAAAAATGATGTTTTCTCTTTGTCTGTTTTAATGTATCAAACAGAAGTAGATGACTTTGAAAATACTCATTATGGATTCTATTGGAGAAAGAGCCAGTCTTGTTTACCCAGCGGCCCTGGTTTGAGTCTTTATGCATATATGCCTGTGTAATGAAGTTGTTGCCCAGTAGTGATGGCAAATGTCATTAATGTTTGCAAAGATGATGACTCGCAGTACTCACATTAAGCCAAAAGTGTGGATGCTTCTTGTTTTCTTTAAGACCTATCATTGTCTCCTCCCGCTGTGTGTAATGGCACTTGGCATCAACGCTCTATGACGAGGCGATTTAATTTATCTCTCACTATTTAGTCTTTTCGAATGTGTGGCTCTACACTGCCAAGGCTATAGTTATTGCAATGATCCTTCTCCAGTCACACTGAAGTGTACATTCACACACACAGACATATCTTACACGCTTGGAGTCTGCAGTTGCTGAGATAGCTTGCTCAGCACAGGGATAGCCTCTCAGGCTCTGTCTCATCCTGGAGCTCTGTAATCCTGTTGGTACAACAGAGACCATATGAAGCTCAAACTGCTAACAAGCTCATGAGTTAAATAAATATTATTAGTTAGGGCAGGTGGCTTTCAATTAGGAATAGGATGGTGGACTTTCAGTATTTAGATACTCTGGGGGCTCTTTTTTCCCATTACTTAGTGAGTCTGATGGCTTTTAACCTTATTGACCAAAACGTGAATCAGTGTAATGTAATGCTTTCCAAATGAGGGCTATTCTAGGCCTATTCAAAATTTCAACATTCAACATGGCACTTCCCTTCATCTTTATTGGCCAGCTAAATGGTCTTTTCCCAGAGCTTTAATTATTCATAGATATTAAACTTTAAATCCAGCGGCTCTTGGGTATGCAGTCGTATGCCTTTGAAATAAAGGTCATTAACATTAGATGATATTAGCTTAACTGTTCAGAGATACTTTGTATCTTTTGTCTTGTAGTGCTTAAAATGTGCAGTGTTTTTTCACTGGTCGAACTCACTGGAATCTGATGTTCAACATTGGGAGCTGGCTTAGTATTTAAAATTAACTTTGTAATTTATTTATCTGGATGTTTGAAAATTCTTAAAATCTTGAAGGTATGTCAGCCATTTTTCCTTATGCATAAGCAAATTCACAGTTATTAATATGAAGACAAAATTACAAGGAAAAAAATATTGATGCTTATTTATTTGTTGAAATGCTGTTACAAAAAAGTACATGGTGGTAGAATAAATACAGCAGAAGAAGTCCATGTCTTTACCTCGAGGCAAACTTCACTGTTGTTGAAATCCTATTGTCCATTTCCATCTGGTAGAGGAATGAGAGGTGGTCAATTGAGGGAATTACGATGTCAAATGAAGTGTACCAGTGTGATGCCTATTTTTCCTGTGGAATTTTTGGTAAATTGATTATTCATGCTTGACTGCCATTTTACATTAGGGCCCCTGGTGCCCCGACGATGATTGCTTACATGTGCTCAACTGATCTATATTTGAAGTTTAATTACCATTAGAGAACCATTAGCCTCTTTGACACCATAACACAATGGGAGCTGGAGTGGCCTTCTTAATAACTGGTCATTTTTTGATTAGATGCAGTACAAACATTTGGCCAGACTGCAGTTGAATATAATAAGACTTATAGATGAACAGAAAACAGAAATATGAAATTATAGAATAATTAAATTAATAATTGACACCTTGATGTTCTCTGTCACTGGTGTCCCTCTTTCATGGACACTTGAAAATGATCGGCTCAAAGCATATTTATAATGATGAAATTCGTCTTTTTGCGTGGGGAGGCATTTTTATTTCTATTTATTGAATAATTAACGAGTAACATCTGTGCACTATATTCCATCAACCTGTCTTGTCATTGTTAAGGGAAGTTTAGGACTACAATGGCTACAACCTCCACAGAACCTTGGTATTATGATAACGCTAAGAGGTAAAGCTCATTCAAGCCATCATCGCAATTATTTTCTCCCGTAATCTCCAGCAAGAATCTGCTGATCTTCATGAACAGGCAGGCAACATTACAGGTAGCAACTACTATACAATGCTCTCATTGTGAAGTACCTATAGCTTTCTGGAGCCTAAGTCAATAACAATAGTAACTGCGTAAGTGTGTGCAAAAATATCTTGGACTCTCTGGCAGTCAGCTGCATTGCAAGTGGAATCTGAAAATTTTGCTTTTTTGCGGTTACATTGATAAACTCAGTACTCAAAAGCAAACGTTTTCAAGTCTCTCACTTAGGCTCAATATTCCAATGTGTGTGTGCTGTGCTGTTTGATGACTACAGTGTGAAATTATCAATATTGTCACAGCCCTGGAGGAGATTCACTATTGGGTAGAGTATGATGGTTCACACGATGCTCTATGTGAGTGTGGTCCAAAGACTACTCACAAATCTTTGTGGGCTTTGATTAGTGAAAAACAGTGATTGACTTTTCAGTGTGTGATCGATGTGAGCCCTCACTGCTCATGGTTCAAAATGGCACACCTTCAGTATTGATAAGCACTCATTGGGGGGAAAGTCTACTTGTTGGATTGCAGGCAGCATCTTTCGACTCTCAGGTAATGGAACTGTCATTCTTCCCCTTTCAGATAAAAATCATCTCCCCCCTTTCCTCTTTCCTTCCTGCCATCTTCCGCCATATTAAAAGGGTTATAAATTCAGCAAGGTGGCGACACCATTACTGAAATAACTTGACTGTCTTTTTTTATTGCTCCTTCAGACTAAAATGGACAACCAAAAGGAAATAATTTATTTGCATGACAATACCAAAATCAACCTCCTCACTAGCGTCATTGAGTAGTGTTTATTTTTCTGCTTCATAGCAGCCAGTCCTGCTTCCTGTGAAAGAAACCAGCTTAAAACTGATGCGCCATCTGTATCCTGCAGTTGATTTACTGTGTTCATGGCATGCATGTTAAACATACATACGTGTATGTATGTATGTATGTATGTATGTGTGTGTGTTAGTGTGTCAAGTTATGAACCTAAATTGTCTCAAAATT
This sequence comes from Centropyge bicolor, assembly GCA_037975185.1. Classification (NCBI taxonomy): domain Eukaryota; kingdom Metazoa; phylum Chordata; class Actinopteri; family Pomacanthidae; genus Centropyge; species Centropyge bicolor. The sequence continues at coordinate 3,666,734 of JBBMOC010000030.1, forward strand.
CTCAGGTTCCATGATGTTGGATGTTACCTTGAAAGGTTTTGTATTTACTCAACACACTGTTGTTGTCTGAGGGATTGACTGGTGATTGACACTGTTTGAAGAACATGCTTGTGCCTCGCCACAATGAAATTTATATTGGAGGTGTGAAGGCCTTCTCTATTATCTTCATCATTATAGCTCTTATTTGTGATTGAGAGGGTGAGAGGTGTTGGTGGCAAACTGCCCTGATTCCCTTGTGGTAGAGGGGTCAGCGTGACATGTCACATGACTCATGACTGTATTTCTGCGTTCCCTCCTACAGTCATTCTATTTTGAGAGCAGTCAAGGAGTGTGGGATTTTTCAGGCAGTTCACTGACTGTGCCTGCGCGTGTCAGAGAACTGGTAAGAGAAAGAAAGAAAGGCAAAAGTAGAAAGGAAAACGGAGTGTGGGAGTTGGGAGGAGAGGTCTCCAGGGATTATGTTTGCGCTGCTGTGTACTCTGGGATGACTGCCAGGTATACAGCTGATAGAGAGGGAAATGGAGAGAATGAAGGATGGAAAGTGAATGAATATTACAGGCAGTAGACAAGAACATATGGTCGTGAAGCCAGCAGTGTCCTGGAGGACTGAAAGCATGTGCGTTTGCTTTCAGCTCATCAAGTATTGTGACTGTGTGACCAGCAAGATGTGTTTGATACTAGTCTGCGATTACAGTATTTCATGTCTCATAATTTTGGAGCATCTGTGATCTGGTAATAAGAGTTTAATAACTTGCAAAGGCTATAAGCTGCAAGCCTAATTAGTTTTTCATGACTAAATGTGATTTTATTTACTGCACATTCAGTTTACAACAATTTACAAAAATGTTTTGGGTCAAGCAACCACACTGGGATTCTCCATATTCAGGTGGGTGTTTGTTGGAGCAGTTTTCATCAATCAGGTTGTTATCTGATTTGGCACCTGGCTTGATCAGTTGGTACAACATGCTGCCGACATCCCTGATAAATAAACCTGGAAGAACTATCCATCCCATCTGCCCCTACATATGTCATCTGATGTAACTCACGGGGATGGGAGCTTACACCTTACTGAGTCAGAATCAGCACATGCTTGGCTGCCAGGTGGTTGTAATACATTCATTGAGAGGCTAATGTATGAATCATTTTATTGAAAGAGAATGCCAATTAATTTCAGATTTTTCAGAACCAAAGCCCCAGTGTTCTGTTCAATAGAAGAAGTGCACATAGCTGCTTGGTTGATAGAATTAAAATTCAATTTTGTCCTTACAAAGTATTTAATTTAGTAAACTATACTGCTTTTGCTCTCCAATATCGGTCTATATATGTACAGAAAATTCACTGGGATACAGAATAAGTCTTTCCTCTGTCACACTGCATTTGTGTTTTCAATTTTATCCTGTGATGTCACAGGAAATACGGAAAGCACCATTCAATGTTTAAAATCTGTGATACCCTCTTGGTGGGGGACATGGGCAATAGTAGATTTTCTCTATAGCCCTTTTACTGACTTGATATAATACACATGTAGACAGGTATTATAGACATGTCATTGATGTGGTAGCCCAATAAAAATGTACCTTTTGAAATACACGCAGTTATAGTAAATCTATTCCTATCTGATTTGATTTCCTAGGAATTATTTCCAACAAGTTGTATTTGAACTTGTCAGAGATCAGAACAAAAGGCTGTATTATTATTGAAATATATCAAAATCAATTGGTTGTTACTTATGAGTTGTGGTTAACTTGTGGGCAGTGTGGAATGGTAGGAGGTTCAAAATCAACAAACAGGAAAAGTGCAACTGCACAGCAATAGATATTGGGCTGTGTGACAGTGCTCATTACCAGCCAGATCCAACCACTGATGTCATAATTACCTTAAAGGTTTAACAGAAATGTATTTTCAAATTTTGGCTTACTTCTGAGATCCTTCAGTCTCCAGACAAATAATCAGAAATATAAAAAGAAACACTTGGTCCACCAGGAAATGACCCTCTTTGGCTGCCAATTTCCATCTGCACTGAAAGTGGTTACTAGTTATGCATGTTATATTTCTGTCATAAAATCTGTAAGAGATGTATTATATTATTTAGCAGAACTACATGAAAATATAAGTATAATATAGCTGGGAAATGCTATCAACAAGTACTGAACCGTGAAAGAAATTGCAGAACTTGGTCACTTTATCAATTCAGGCCTTGCATGATATTCTTATAATATCGCTGTCAGGACTACGAGCATGTCTGTTAAGGTTTAGTGACTTTACAGTGAGTTCAACTTACTTTACATTCTTTTGCCTCTTTCTTTAGCGTTGTGTTTATGCCTCCTTCAAGTAACATTTTCAAGGAGACTGGGCTGCATGTTCATACAACCCACATCATTTCAATATCATTTTAAAGTAGGATTTCAATAGTATTCTATATGTTTTGTGGTAAGCTACAAGTTGCAAATATTCTACATTGAAACGCCTGTCAGAGCATGTCTTGTTAACAACTTAACAAAAGTAGCCTACTGTAAAACAGTATGAAATATTGTCACTTTTAATATTTGTGACTTTTCAATTTAGTTTACAGATCTCCTTCCATCTTCAGTTCTATTTATTGACAGCTGACATGACATCCCTTATAGGTAAATTCAGGAATTTCTTTTCCATGTTCATGCACTGCTTTTCAATATATGCCCGTTTTCCACTTCACCTCTGGGGACGGTGAGGACAGCATTATGTGTCCCCTCACACAAAGAAACCTCCATTTTCCTTTGCCACAGACTTTCAATACATCTTAAGCTATGATGGCCTACACATCCTTATTTCTTTTCTCTATAGAAAATGGGGGATGATAAAAGTGCAGAGGCAATCCTTTCCTTTTTCATTATTTATTTTTACAATATGTGCTCATTACTTATTATCTACAGTACTGGCAGTTATTATTATATATATTTTTGAATAAACAAGAGATAACTGAAATCCCCCATCTCTTTCTGCAACCTTGGCCCAGACCTGGAGCTTTAGATAATGAATGCAATTAAGGGCTTGCTGCACTAAACCTGCTGGTAAACACTGGGTTTAGAGCAGCACAATATTAGACTTATTGTCTGTTTTCAGGCAGAAAAAGGGGAGATAGGAGACTGTATGCGTGACGGAGAAGACATTTTGACAGAATAGAAATTGCTCCCATATATAGCAGTTAAGGCAAGTTTGAGAAAAAGGAACCTGTTTTCACAGTGAAAGAAGAAGTACCTAAATTGTATTTGTATTTAATGGCGATGCAGGTACAAACTGGGACTAAAAAATGGCCCTGGACTCTTTACACAGATCTGCCCACCATAACCAGCCACCATCCCCGCCCCATCAATGCTTCTGGGATTTGTGGGGGTGGGGAGGACGTGGGCTGGTGCATAATCACAGTGACCCAACCACGCTTCTCTCTCGCTGTATAGTGGACTGCTCAAACGGCCCACAGTGCAACTGGCCCACTGAGATTTTTCGCAATGGCCAGTCCAACTATCTGTAGATGTATATGGGGTATATGGGTTTCATCACTTGTTTCTCATTAATTGGGGATGCACAATAGTGAATTCGTCATTTACATCAGATAACACATACCACCGGGCATCTAGCTTTCATTTGTACAGTAGCTTCAGTACCATGCTGCAACTTTAGTCAAATGCAGATGTCAAGGATGTCACCGCTTTATTGGAACTTGTCTCAATTTATTACTTAACATGTGTCTGCTGTCATACATGGAAATATTGACCCAAACACAATGTAAAATTCATTGTTTCTTAGCATCTTTAAGCACCATTATTGCTGCACTTTTTCTGCAGCTGGTGGATCAGCTTCACACTGCACACAGCACAAAATTGTGCTTTGTTAAATATCAAAGGGTGACAACAGTTTTTTTTTTTTTTTTAAATGCACAGAAAGTTCAACACTAACTCTTTAGCTATTGTCCTGTACACAGACCATCTCAGGTGCAGGTTCTGCGGGTGAGCTCAGGTACAGTTCAATGGTTTACATCCTGGTTCGAAAAGTATCTCATCAGAATTTAATGTGGACTGTACTGAACTGTCAGTGCGAAAGCCCCCAAAGGTATCTATTCTGTCTCTGAAACTGTGCAGCCACTGTAGGTGCTCCACAAATCTTTAGTATATGACATGCCTCCTGCCTTCTTGACAGCAAATAACTTAACTTGTATGTGAACATTTTCAGAAGAAGACAAATAACACATCAGTGTTAGCCTCAGGCTAGACAGACCAAGCCAAACCATCATAGTTGGGGAGCGGCAGAAAAGCAAAGTTTGTGTTTTTGAGATTGCACTGCAGCTTCAGAAAGGTGCGTGAAGTCGATATGGTTGACATGTGACTGCAGTGGCACACTGCGAGGCCATTTTATCTGCCATTGATAGAAGCAGTCCTGTGGCATTTTTCTAATCTGCTTTCATTTTCTAATTTCCAGAGTGTACCAACAAGGTCTCCAGAGAGTGAGTACTTGTCAATCACAGAGTGTAGAAATATTGTGCTCCACTAGAGTCCAGCAGTAATGCCATAATGCACTGCCATGCAGAAGAGATATAGAGCGATACTTGCTGCTGCGATCAATATAGAGGCACTATTTTCTTGTTGTGTCCTCTTTCTGAACTCTTTCTTTTTTGCCTTCAGTACTACCAGATGATTTACACACCAATATATCCCTTCAGCAGTGATGTGTTTTTAAGCAGTATATATTTTTATCGAGGAAATTCTCATGCAAGTTCTCTGATAATTATTAATAGATTACAAGTGATTTTCTTGCACCTTGAAAGATACCATGGACAGGTGATTCAAATATGCAGTTTCAGTCTCATGTTGAAAAAGGCCAGTCCATGTCTTAAAATACATGCACACTGTCTCATTCACAGCCATTGAGTTAAATGTAAGTCAAAAGAACTGTCCTGTAACCTATGACACATCAGGAAGTGATAATTGGCCAGCACTAGATTATGACAGTACTCTGAAACCTCCCCCTAACTATAATTGTTAGGGGGGAGTTATATAGAATTATAGTGCAGGCTGGGAGCAGTCAGACCTTATTAAAATAAGAGGTTGTAGTTATGAATTCTGTGTCAGAAGGGGGTGCTGACAGTTATAACAGCTAAGCTGTCCTAAATCAATGCACAGTTTGCTACTGTAACTTACAACCTGCTGCAAGCCGTTTGGTGGACACTGATGCAGAAAAGGATAGATGACAAGATTTTTACAGTAACTATGATAGTCGTTTAGAATTACTGAGCTCATAAACCCCAGTCATTGTGGAAGGAACAGTTTCCTTCCTTTCCTTGGAATTTAAATTGTGAAGCTTTGACATAAAATGAATTTTCTTTTCATGTGACAATGATTTAAGTTAAAAGAGTGCTGCACTGATTTAGCATTGCACTCCTATACCGTTGCAGGGCTCATGATAGACAGGGAAAAAAGTTATCAAAATCAGTGGCGCAGAACCCGGGATATTGTCATTTTTTGGTTCACAGCATTGGTTCCCCTCAACCTTCCTGGTGCCAGCATTACCCACAATGCAACTGCCAACAGTTTGGTGATTTGGGTGTGCTATGCTCGTAGCAGCTAATGTAGCCTGAGCTGTTAGCCTCAAGCAGAGATGAGCCATAGGCTACAGAAGAGTAGACTGACTCAACTCAGATCACTTTAGGCAAATTACCATACTTTGCACAGCTTCCTCTGGAGCCGCAAAATACAAACAAATAAATAAAATAATTTGAAGTCCTCTTTAATATTTTCTCAATGACTACATAAACAGATGCTGGTATAACTAAAACATGTTTTCATGTTGCTCCTATTGAAAAATTCCTGCAGATGCATTTGTTAATTGTCGTGCAAATTTACTTTTAACAATGAGTGAAAGTGTATTAAGTCATTACACAGAATGAACAAACAAAACTTTAGGGGTATCTGTGTTCAAAATTCAAATTCAGATTTTTATTGAAGCTAAGGCTGTAGACGATCATTATAGCTCTGAAAACATTGCATATAAATACAGCGCTCTCAAAGATCTCAGAGTAGTAAATTGTCTGAAAGGATCTGCATGCAGGTACAGATAAAGCCTATTTGCTGAAGGGCAGACAGAGGAAGATCCGCAGGTGGGCTAAATAAAAGCCATATTATTGGCCACCAAAAACAATCAAATTAAAGCAAATGACACCTTTTCAGAATGCCGGCGAGGGGTCTGTCAACCTGATGGAATCCTCATTTCTCTGGACCATTTGGCAGAGAGTTGCACCCCTCTTTCCCTCGTTCTGCCTTAATGGCCACGCTGACAGTGACATGATATTCCACATAAAAGGAGCCAAGAGGAGCGTGACGGGGTGCAAAACTTCCATTAATGTGATCAGAAGTTGTGTTGCTTCAAGGCCTTGTCAGCGTTGCCCATTATCGTCTTGTCTGTTTTCCCGAGTTTAAATTGTGCTAATGGTGTTACTGAGATCCTTTGTTTAAGTGCAAGGTGCATGTTGCTGTGAGGTGTGCCTGTATTGTGTTTATAAAAAGTTTGTCTTGCATCCAAACAGTTTAAGCTGTAACCACTGCACTAATGATTACAAAACTTAAACAGATGGACAGGTTTTTACTCATGCCTCCCTATCATGCATCATACTTGATTACATTTACATGAATAATATTTTTTTTAATTAATTTGATTCTTTACAAGTAGCAAAAGTTAAGAAATCCCTTTGCCTCCCCACAAGGTATGTGGGCCTGCAAATCTATATGTTGTGACTTATGTTTTCTTTGAGGCCTTGCATATTGCAATTCATTGCAGAAGTGCGTATACGTCAAGACGCTTGTTTGCATAAAAACATGCAAGTTTGTGTGTATCCAAGTATACTAGATGCTCTCACAACACCCCAGCTCCTCCCCTCGGCCTCGTTCCGTCGGCACAACTTCAGCAGGCTAATTATAGCCGTCAATCACTGCTGTCTCCCCACAGTTTTTTACCCAGCAGCCCCTTTGTGCCCTTGCCCGCTGCCGCCCACGCTGCTTAGAGCCAGATTAGCTACAGCCAGGCGCAACGAGTTGAGCTGCATATGAGAGACAGAGTGAAAAGAAGAGAGGGGATTCAAGAGCTGTTGATGGGCTTGCTGCTTGCTTTAATGGAGATTGTTGTCTGGCTCTGATTTGCAACACGGATGATATTCTGTTGATCTTGACTAAATTAATGTAAGGTACAGAGTGCGTAACTGTAATGATGCAGACCTAGAGGATATTGTGGTAATGTTAGACTCATAAGTCATCCTGTCCTGTCTTTGGCACCTTCTCTCATCAGTATCTCATTTCCCTCAATCAGTTTCACTTGCACATACACCAAAATGTTTTTTTTTTTAGTTATAACTAAACTGCCTTATCTAATTTCTGAGATCTTTTTTTACTATGTTTCTTTGCGCTGTGCTGCCAAAGTGAAAAATTATTGTTAGATTAAATTGGGTAAAGACCACAAGAACATTAATCAAAATTAATTAAGTACTTTGATTGCACAACCTAGACAACAGACGTAGGTTCTGCAGGTATGAGACTATACTTGCCTGCTGGAACGGTATGTCTTTTACCCCCACTCTGCTTTTCTGGATATTATTGTATTTTCTACACCTAGGGGGCAGTGTTGTCTTTCCTTGTCTCAAGTCACAACTACTGTTGCAGTAATATACAAGGATGTGGCTGGATTTCATTTCCCTCTTACCATTGTGGTTGCCCCTCTCCGTTGGGGTAAGGGACAACTCACCCCAACAGGAAGATGTGGGAAGAGGAGGAGTCCCACCCCACTGAGGTGAGATGTGAAATCAGACAGGAGAAGACACATGGTGGGCAAAAATACAGGCGTATTGAGAATGTGTACTCACTCTTTACTGTTGTCACATCAGCATGGGTACAACAGAAACTCTCAAAGGCAGATAAGAGAGACAACCCTCTGGTAGTTGTAGCTCATCTATTATTTTAAATGTGGATTTAATTTTTTATATTATTTTGGGGTTCCAAAAAACAACAACAGCAAAAAAGCAGACACATGAAAACTTTGGAAAACTTATTTCTAGACTTCCAAAGGAAAACTAGAAGTTGTAGGTTGGGGAATAAAGGATGATGGACATAATTATATACAACTTTTTCAGAAGTCTAAAAACTCAGTTGTGTTTGTGTGTGTCATTTGAGCGATGAATCGCTTCAGTCCTAACTTGCCCTAGAGAGAGCAAGATGGAGGTCCAAGAAGAGTCTCTCCATCTTTAATCATAGCAACAACCATTATGACTGCTGGAACAGAACTGATCTGAAAACAGCAGCTTGCTATCTGCGCCCTGCAGTGGCTCCACTGTGGATACCATTACATGATAAACACCTTTCACTATCAGAGCCCAGTGCAGTGCAGTACTTGGAGTCCAAGAAAGTTGGATTCAGAAATAGCAACAGTAAACTTGTTGGACTGATTTTCTAACTAACTCAAATGTGCACTGTAGATTTTTCTGTGATCATGAAATACACAGATCTAAGACCAGACTTACTTTGTTTCAGACTCTGATTGTGAAACACATATCTTCTCCTGCCTGTACAACATTTTACGAATTTGGTCTCACAAGCCAAACTGATAGAAGGCCCTAATGATCAAATAACGTCAGTCTAGTCAGGCAACATTCAAACGTCTCTAGATTATTGGCCTGAACATACACCCGGTCATTTCCAAATATGGTTTTTACATGAGCATATTTCATTAGAGCCCAAGAGAAGCCAGTTCTTAAGTGTGATTGGTTCTTGAACTCTGCCCACCAAGGAGACCATTTTCGATTCCGACTGGTCTAGCTCACAGCAGGCTCAAGACCTTACGCAAATGAATAGAGGCAAATGTCAGTGATATGTTGCTTACCTGCTGGGCAAACAACTTCCACCATCAGCAATTCTACTTGGCTCTACTTGTTCCAACTGTGAAATTAACTATGCATTCAATTTCTATCAGACAAGAAAATGATCCCTGCTGTCCATGTGTTTTGAGTGCAGGCAGCTTGCAAAGGTGTGCAAAGAAGGAAACTGTGAAATCGAAGGAAGGCTTCCTTTTTTATGAAGTATGCTATTCATTCTCTGTTTCGTGAACACAAGGCATCAGTCAATTATTTTGGGTTGGGGAGGGGGGCGTTGGTTTTCTCTATTATCAAATTCTTGTATGAAAATTCAGTTTTACAACCACCTTTTGTTTTACCTGCCTAGTAGCATCCAGCTTTCTTTCTTTCTTTCTTTTTTTTTTTTGCCTGCGTTGCCTACAGCCGTATGAATCACTCCATGGCTCAAAGCCCTGTTACGTATTGTTGATGTCACCTCTCTGCAGATATTTTACACACTGACTTTGCAGGTGTGTGGGCACGCTCATCTAACAGTGCGTCAGAAACATGTCTTCTGAACTGCACCACAAAGAAAGGGAGGCTTTTCTTGAAGTAAAACTCCATTCAAAATCTGTATTGTAGATGAAACACTCACCCCTCATCGGGATGTCAAGCAGTCCACGCTGATTTTGAAGTCCTCAATACCCTAGTCAAAGAACAGAAATTGTTATATTAAAAGCAAATATTAGGTCAAGGAACGAAAGCTATTTAAGTCTATTTCAGTCGTTCTTTAATAAATCACAGCTTTTTTCCTTAAACAAAAATGAAAATAACTGCATCTATTAAATGATACATTTTAACCTGTAACATTATGTGAGATCTGTCCCAGTGGGTAAAGCTGATGTATTTGTGCACTGTTTTGCCCTTAAATGCACAAATTATAGCTGAGAGTAAAAACTGGCTCCCCTCTCAAGACAATTAGCATAAAGGAAGTAAAGAATGGTAATTTCTAACTGAACTATGCTTTGTAACTTTGTAATTTTTGATGTTTAGTTAAGTGCTTCCTGCAAGACCTCAAACTGCTTGATTATTAGCATTAGCCACCTTTGGCCTTTCTGTGCCTTTTAACATAGTATTAACATTATATTTTCAGATTTTGTTGCAATTGTGTGTGTGGTAAGAGTCTGTAAATGTGCAGTGCGTGGTCCATAATGTCTAAAACGAATACCCTTGTTGGGTTTGACCTCCTGGGCATTCAGGTAGGCAGAAAAGCTGACATTCAGCAAAGGCACCAGAGTGTTGTCCAGAGCTGTCCAGCACTTTTAGGGATCTACAGGCTCATGAAGGAGCCAGGCTTTAGCCCCTAAAGTTAAAATGGCGGTTTTACTCAGATGAACATAAATAAGCTCAGCCATGGGCTGTGTACTGTTGCAAAAACTGACATTTTTCAGCAGAAGGTTTGTTCTTCAGCTTTTCTTACATCTCTCTCTCCTTTCTCTGTCTTTGTCTCAGTGTATTTTTCCTTTCTGTCCGTCTTGCAGGCTCTAGTGAACACAAACAGCTTTTGCCAAGGGATTTGTGGATGCGTATGAATCGAGACTGAGACTTGGGAGCACTGGGCGTGCCTTTTGTTAATAGAATACGCATGGTTGGGTCTCCCTGGGGCTGTTAGCGATGAGAGGAGAATGAAAATGTTAATGTTTGTCGAGCTGTCGTGGATTCTCAAAGACCTCTTTAATTTACTTACGTACCCAACAACAGTCCACACGAGGAAGAATGACTTGCTTTTCAGAGGTAGAATACCTACATAAACAAAGTCCCATCATCACCAGAAGTTGCAGGTTTGCCCTAAACTGTTTAGAGTTGATTTAAGATTTAAACAGTGGTGTAACAAGTAAGTGTAATAGAATAGTAATTATGTGAACATATGCTTCATTTCTTCTGTATAGATGTAGGATAACAACTTTATTTTCTCTAGAGATTGTTTGGTAGGTGCAGATACTCCTTTTCAGCAGTGCCATTTCACACTCAGTTACCCACAGCTTGGACCTGGCCAGCTTCACTGGACCAGTTGAGGCATGAGTGCATTTAGGAGGGCCATTTCCACAGTAGTCTGTGAGCGAGGGGAGCACATTTCCAGGTCAATCTTTTTTCATCAATATCCATGGTAGTCTCTTGTCCTGTCTGTCTTTGTCTTCATGTCCGAAATAAACTTGCATGGGTACACTGTGGACTTCATAATTTTACTTCATGGCATATTAAACTATCAAAAATGCCAGAGGTGGATATGCCAGCAGCGTCGGGTTCATCGATATGTAGTATTTGCTGTAAGTAAACATGTCACATCAGGAAATATTACCTTTGACCACCATGGTTGTGTAGTGTGGTAAACAGTGGCCGCTGTTTAATGAGCGTGTGGGGCTGCCAAAAACCACAAATCAGCACAAAGCCAAAACTGACAGTTGTTTTCACAGAGATTCACTGGGGCTGCATCATTATGATTTTTTTTCTGCAAGAGCTGGTCACGCATTCACCTTATTTTCTTTTCTTTACTCGGGCAAGCGGAGAGGCCGACAAAGGGGAGACACTGTGACGCAATTTAGTTTGAAGACAGCGGAGGTCCATATGTGGCTCCTGAGGCAGAAGCTAACCACTATCTCTGTATTTTTGCTGAGGGGAACAAATAGACAAACAAAGTGAGAGGCTTGTTTGTTGAAGAATGTTGTGCTCTGAGGTTACCCACATGTGTCCTTTCCGGAGGACAAGCTGCTTTCACTGGATCCTGCCTGTGAATAATCCCAGAGTCAAAATGTCAAGGTTTCAACCACAATGCCGTTTGGCCAATCTACAGTATGAATCATCTTTCCCAATACAAAACTCGACAAAACACACATTTGGAAACACACCACCGTATGTCGTGACTGACATCCAACAGATATCTTTCGCATACTTTTCTGGTTAAGATTAGTCACCAAAGCCTTAATTTATTCACAGTAGAAAAGAGGTGTTCTGTGGTTTCTCTAAACTCCCCCTTTCCTCCAGCTAGTGTCAGAGGCAGTTCATATTGGTGCGGCAGAAATGGGATAAAGTATTTCAGCAAATATCCATTCTGACAGTCCATAGATCAGAGAGGGAGGGAGCACTTCAATGCGTGTTCACCAGAGTGAGCGGCAGTGTCACAAAGGACGTTTTCCATGCTCCCTCCTCTTTTCACCTCAATTTATTATTGTTGGACAGGTTTTTTCTATCAGCAAGTGTCCTGAAATGTAGCAGTGTCGGTTTTATAAGAATTCTTTGAAGTTGCATTTTGTTTTTTCATTCTTTTAGTATTATTGTATTTGCTTTTGCTTCTTATGTGCGGCAAAATGTTAATTATTCAGGATTTCACATGTGAAACGACACACTCCTTCACTGTCCGATGAACATGCTGTTGATACATATTAGAATAGAAACATGATTTATGTAACGTTGTTGAGCTCATGTTCACTTTTAGGTCAAATTTAATTATGGAAGAAAATAACTTATTACACACAGAGCATTTTTCTGTGGCAAAGTCACTGCATGATTAAGAATATGATCCAACATGCGAGATGGCACCTCTAAAAGTCACTTGAGGACATTATTAGTTTTTCATTCACATTCTGGCCTCCAGCTGCCAACTTGACAATTTAGTTGCAGTTTAGCAGTTTACTAGACACCTTGGCAGCCTTATTTTTCAGTAGCTGCAGTGACAAATCAACTACTTTATTGGCCACAATCAATATGAAACTGTTTTTATTTCCAACTGCCAGCATTTTTTTTATTGCTAATGCATGGACATTAATTGTACTTTCCTGACTAATTCAAAAATATTTTATCAGTGTTTAAGCAGCACAGCACAAAGAAATTATTATTGTTATTATTACATATGCAATCACAGGTCATTAGTCAGTGTATTTGTCTGAATTTAATTTCTCAATTTATTTAGGTCTTGACTCTGATTCTAGCCTCAGATGCAAAGGTTTTTGTAAAGTAGCATGTGATGATTGGTTTGACATTATCTGTGAGCCAGTAACACTTATCCAACTTGAACTTAAATGATCATATGTACACCAAGAACCACAAAAAAAAAAAAAAAAAGAAAAAAGAAATTGTTGGGCTCTGATATTTTTCTGAACATCATCAAACTTTCCTGTTTCCTTTTGATTCATTTGAAAAATAATCTTCTATTTTAATTTAGCTTATTTTTTTAATTAAATAAAGTAAATAAAAGGAATAGCCTTGGCAATTTCATTGACGAGTTAGGAAAAACAAAAAATTCACAATATCACAAGGTAACAGCCTCGCACACTTTGGACTTCTGCCACATTTAATACAATTAAGACAGGCACAGATATCACACATTATTTAAACTTTTTTGCTCTTTTGTACTGTGTAATACATAGTCATATGTAATGTACTTTACCTAAAACGTTTACGATCAAAGCCTCTTGGCTTAAAATGCGCTAAGGAATTGAAGAAAACAAAACAGGTCGGTAAAGTTGTTAGTTTTCCATTGTGTGATTGCACGAATCTTGTCAGTTCAGATTACATCCAGTTGTAACTTTCCCTTCTTTTGACGGCTGTCTCGTAAAAGTGTTGTTTTTGTTTAAAGAACACACTGAGTCTGCGGGCACTGGAACAGTCAAACTATGAGCTGCCAGATATATTTGACCTGCTGACCACACACACCCTGGCAGCTTCCAAACCCCAGGGCATACCCGCCAAGCAACCCACAAGAACAACTCGACTGCTCTCTAATGACCGGACGGACCTGTTATTTATCATACATGCAAGCAGTTCCCACGATCCAGACCAAACATCCATAATTACATTAACTATGTGTGGGGCACATGGGGAGAGTTGGATTTCTCTTTTCGTTTTTGCTGTGTGCTTTTCTCCACACTGTGCCTTGTCAAGTGGTAAAATGTGTCCATCATTATAGTCAATACTGAGCACTGTGTTTTGACATGAAAAGGCCTTTGCACGTGATGTGTACTCTTGTACATGTTTTTTTTTTTGTCTTGTTGATCTGGAGAAGAATCTTTCCACATTTGATGACTGAGACAAGGTGGGATCAGATAGCCTGACCACCCCAAGTGTGCTATGTGATAACTAATGACTGTTATGGGGGTACTCTTTCAAAAACCCGTCCTCCATCTCAGAAAAAAAACATAATTCAATCATTTTTCTGCTCCTGGCAAACACCCACACTGTTTTAAAGAGTAATAACATTAGAAGGAATCATACCAAATTCTAAACAATAGCCCTCTCAATCTAAATGCTCCTTTGAAGAACAACATACAAGGTCATACCCAGACAGACTTGTTCAAACCACAATGCTACACACAAAGTTTATCTTTGAGTATGAAAACATTTTCTTCTTGTCTGGTGACTGTTAAGAAATTGAGTTTGCACCTTTTGAAGAGCTTTCTGAGCTTCAAGTAGGGCGACATTGAGACAGTGTATTTCAAATGACTGAAATATTCTGAGTTGAGAAGTTTCTATGGACGTTTTTGTCCTTTTTCCTGCCATGAAAATTTGTGGCAAGCCCAGAGAGGGCTTCATCACTTTTAGGTGATGAAGTAAATCATCATGTTCCCTCATCCTTTAGCTAACTCACTAAAGTAAATGTTTTCCTCATGTAGTTCCACAAACAATAAATCAGCAGGGGTGGGCTGATGTTCCTTGGCCTCTCTTTTCTCTCACTCATGCGCTCATATATTCACACACACATACACACACACACTCACACACTCTCACACACACAGCCACAGACACAGACAGTAATCCTCTTAAACTGCTTTTTAAGCAACCATTTGTCATCCGGCTGTTGCATCTTGGGAAAATTGCAGCCCTACAGGAGGAGGAGGATGCGGAGAATGACTGAGAGATAGCAAACACAGTCACGTAGCCACCTTTTGTAAATGGCCACTTTTCAGAGTCATTAAAGTGAATCCAATAGTCCACGACTCATAATGGCAGCAATCGTCTCCCCACACATCTTTCTTCCTAATTGCCACTGTTTGCGCAATGGAATGTCTTTTAAGTTATTGATATCTGGAGGGCTAAGGTGTACCTAACTCAGAATATAATAATCATCATCATTATTCCACAATTAAAGGCCATGAGCAGTGGTCCACAAGAAAGATTAGCATGAATATAAACCTCGAATGAATTGTCTGCAATACCAACTGTGGATGCTTGACCTTGGGTACTGCTATTTCAGGTGGATTCCAGTTTTGTAAATGAGTATAGGAGAAAGCATAACTTTCAGGTTTCTGCAGCCAGTAGCTGTGGGATTTGATAATTTCTGATTTTGCATTCAGGGGTTGTTTTGTGTTACTACAAGCAATCACTAATGCCGTCATGAGTACAATGAAGACATACATGTCCATAGGTGTGTTTGGGAGACACGAGAAGCCTTCAGGATGAATTGTAATGACTTTAGTGATGTCTTGGCTTTATCATCTAGCACCCTCATCAACAGATCAAAATTTTAATCAGAGTTAGTATGCTAACATGCTAAGTTAAGATGGTGACATTACCAGTCTCATTGCGAGAATGTTGGCTTGACATTAGCCTTTAGCTCAAAGCACTGCACTGTGGAAGTAGACTGTGAACTCGCTGGTTTGTTTAGTTGAGATTGTCACCTTGGTGGTGCATTCACAGCATGGTGGGTGTGTAAAGATTATATTATCGTTGTGTTCTGCTTGAATGTTTCTAAAGAATTGACATAAGAATTGCAAGATTTGCCATTGTTGGATTGTTTGATTCAGTGCATAGCTTTTTTAAATGGAAAAACCTGTGCCTACCTGTACCTTCAATGATACGCATTATGCAGCATAATAACTTCAGTTAAAGGGCATTCACCAAACTGACATGGTTAGCACTAGTGTTGATGCTCTCCAGAAAAAGAATGGCACTTTTGTCCCTGTTTTAATGCAGTGTCAACATTTTTTTAAATCGCCCAACTTCTTTACTGATAAGAATAATTTGAAAAAACAGCGGAGTGAGTTGTGCCTTAAGTCAATTTATATGTAAATGTAATATTTTCTGTGTAATGAGCTTATTGTATTATGTCAGCATTGGCCGGTTTTGTTTTGGGTCATTCAGAATGGCAACCGCAATCAGTATCATTACCTTGTATTCATTTTGTTTAGGACAGACAGAGATATGCATTGTGCACACTGTGTTGGCCTGTGATCAACTATACAATGCCAAACAATAGAACATATGTGAGCATGAAGAGGGATGCCAAGCCGCTTGAGTGGATGTAAAATGTGATCAATTTTGCATGCATGTGCCTGATTATTTTCAGGCAGAACTTTAGACATTCAACTAAAGTAGAACCTGATTAAAATGAGACTTTTATGTAGTGTGTGTGTGCGTGAGTGCATCATATCATTGCACAGTACCCAAATAGTCCCTGACATGTGCTGATGCCTTGTGTCAGCACTAAACACTGTACCAGGCACTAAGTGTGAGATTAATGTCGAGAGTATTCTGGTAAGTCATGTGTGTTGTGAATGTTAGATTGCATTGTTCATATAGAATGAGCAGGTGCCTACATGTTTGTGTTTACTGTCATTCACATATCATTGTGTTGGTTACCCATTGAGACTGTAATTGAATATTAATGTTCTCAGCCTTTGTCCTGTTATACAGAACAGTACTGTAGGTACTATATCCTCTGGTATTTAAATAAGCATTTTGGTGTGTTAACTTGCTTGATCTTGGTATGCTGTCTTTTATGAGAGGAGGTTCACTCAGGCAAATGCTGTTAATGTTTTTAATCCAGCAGCCTGGCAACACAGCTTCATGTTAGCTCTGAAGCAAAGCAATTAAGCTCATTACTGTTTCTGCATTCTGCTTGCCAACACAGAAAATGCCACAGAGCTGTGTCATTTTCTGTGGTAATTTTCCCACTTTGTACCAAAGTTAAAATGGAGATTGGCAGTGTCAGCAAAATGCATCTACTGACCATTTAACAACTTCGCCAATAGCAGCAGTACTACTGAAATCCTGAGGTAGAGTTCTGCTAACTGGGAAAGCATTGGGGTTCAAATTCAGTTTGGATTAGCTTGTTGCATAGAGATGTGGGTTTTAGTTCTATCTGACTACACTAAGGGTCTGCATTTTTATCATTTTTTTAGCAGAGAAAATAGACTATGTGTGAGACTAACTTTGCAAAATAACCAGAAATAGTAGAAATGATTCCAAATCTTGGCAATGGGGCCTTATCAAAATCGTCAGATATTAAAAAAGTTACTTGCAATCATGCTTGCACAGTTTAGCTCTGGATTCTGAGGTTCAGCTGGGAAAGCTGTTTTCATTTGGCCAAAAATGGTGGAAAAAATGTAAGTCAGGCTTCACATGGAGAAATGGATAAGGCAGACAGTTTATTACTACTGGTAACTCAATGTAGTGTTACTACTATTTAACAGAGGGAAGGCTTATTGGCCATTATAAGCTACTTGTCCTTTGTGCCAATTGACTGTCCCTTGTACTGATTAGACCAGGAGTTTTCCGAAGTCTCCAAATGCTGCTCCCCTCCCCCAAGATATAATCGAGACAACGAATTAGCTATCAGCAGTTCCTGTTTGCAGTGGGTTAGGGTTGTAGATGTGCGGACAAATATTGCCAAATTATTTTGATACCGAAGAAAACTTCTCAGATTCTTGGCAAGTTCTGGTGTCTGGTGTCTTTTTTCTATTATTTCTAAGCGGATTTATGGATGACAAAAACATCTCAGATAACGACATCCTTGGAAAGTATAAATCCCACTGAATCAAAAAATTTGTATCATGTCTCTGTGATCACATTTACTGAGTTTTGATAGAGAGAAAAAGTAGCTTATGTACTTTAATTGCCTCCATGAGCTGCGTGTCACAGGCGCTGCTGCTGCTGCTCCAACTGCTGACTGTAATGATAAACGGTCCAAATCAGCAGGCCAAATAACAATAACTAACACCGGCAGATGGCACCACTTGCAATAGTATAGATGTGCATGCATAAATATTCCACTCTTTTTTTCCTTTACATTGTAAGTCCTGCCACCCTGGCTAGTCCCTCCAGTAACATTGCAAGAAACAAAGTATTTTACCATCCACTTCATGGGAGATTTTTGAGAGCAGTGCAGAGCTCGTGTGAGAGAGCCAAAGCGTTATGTCATGAGCATAGCTCCATTTCACCCCAAAACCACTTTGTGAAACTTTGAACCCAACCACTCTGGAAGCTGTGATTCACTCCTTCCTTGAGCTGTTGCTTTTGTAACTCCAGTCACGAAACAATAAACATCCCTGACGAAAGCTGGCATGTTGGGTTGCAAAATGCAAACAAGAATAGTTTACAGATTCATTTAGTTGTTTTCAACAGCAGTGACACATTAGAGGTTTGGTTCTATTTCTGCCAACAATACTGTAAACAATTGGTACTGATTTGAGGAGGACGTTTGGAGATTTGTCTCCTGGAAACTTTAATGTGGCATTTAAGGAAGCACTGCTGAAAGAGGTACAGGAAGACAGTGAGAGGCTAAAATAGCAAAGGAGAGCGAGAATGAGGCAGGAAGTGAGGTGGACGGACAGACCTGGTCAACAAACCCTTAGTTGCCTCTTCACCTGACACACTGTCAAGATACAGACAGCATGGAGGAGGCAGTGGATGGAGGGGTGGAGGGATAGCAGTCAGAGGAAAGGAAAGAAAGCCCAGGCCAGGCCCTGATAACGGAGAGCTGTCGGAGCTCAGGAGAGGAGTGGGAGACATTAGCCAAATCCGGACGGATCACAAGCCTCTGGATGCAATCCAGTTTTGCGGGGCTGCGATAAGGAGGCTGATTATGTGTCACCCATCAATTCGCCCGCCTCCCGCTGCTGTCTCCCTAGCCATAAATCCACTCATGACAAGCTCTGCTCTTCGGCAATCACCCCTCTCTACTTCCTCCTTCTCTCCTTTCCTCTGCTCACTTCTGTCTGCACTATCCTCTCAGTGGTTTGCTGCAGAGAGAAAGTGGAGAAGGGGATTAAGCAAGTCTGGAAGGAACTGCAAGGATTGGGTCCCAAGTGATAGAGAATTAATTGATAGATCCTTTCTCAGAGAGTCAATCTTTTTGATAGGCTGGAGTGCAGCGTGAGGATGTGTCGATAATGATTTATTCAAGGCAATTTAAAAGTAAAGGAAATTATAAAAACATCAGGATCAGGAAAGTTATTTTCAAGGTCTAATCTGTGACAGATTATGGATTATAGGGTCAAAATGAAATCTCTAGATATCTATCTATCTTGATATATCTGTAAATCTTAGAATCTAAATCAATATAGTCATGGGGAAATCATCTGCAACCATTACTCTGCATATTGTACTAAATTTAATGTCTTTTTGCCCCTTAACTATATTGGATTACAAATGCTTGATCAGATAATCTGTTGTTCCGCAACAATGATTAGATACATGTTGATAGATCTTGATGTAGTCAAAACATTTTTTTTAAGTTTTCATTGGAAGTTTTCAATTACATAGATAAGTATGTGACTTGTGTCTTGGATTGATTGCGTGCTATTGCATACAACGTCTTGCAAAGATATCAGTGCCAACATAATATTTTCTTCCACGCGCAGACAAAGTTTTCCTTAAATAGTCACTTCAAAGTGGCATCCACAAATTATGGCCAGTTAAATGCTTTTAGCACTTATTAATTACATTAGGAAACCAAATTGGGCAGCCGAGGTTTGATTTATTACTCCGCTAACTAGTTTTGTCACTCTGGGAATATGCAGATGGGGGTGGATGTTAGGATGTTCACAGAGAGAAAGATGGAGAGAGACAGCATGGCCAAACTTGGCCTGACCCTTCCGCACATCTCCGTGCTAACCTGCATCTAAAGTTAAAGAGTCGTCTTGACCCCCTGTGGGTGAAGATGAACACATTCTGGAGATGAATAACGGCAGAGCGATGAATAACGTATACTTTGGCACTCTTGGGTCAGACACTTAATCACCCCTCTTTCACATTTTAACAGGTCTCACAGTGCTACATTCTTGATCGGTTGTAACATAAAATTCTTATTAGAAATAGTGTTTTTTCTAGTTTAGCAGCATTGTAAACAAAAGCCAGTTAGAATCAAGGACATCTCAAACCAACAAAGCTGTAATGGCACTGCAAAAGAAATATATAAACATAAAAATTTAATCAAACATTTTTTTTCATTAATAGTTGAAAAAAGTTTGACTCATTTAAATGCAAAGTGTTTCACAATATTTCCTGAATCACCTTGGAACTAGTAACATTAAGTGGTGTGGTGTGTTTCAAAATGGTGTCACTTACCTCAAGAACATTCTTTAAACCGTGGAAATTAATGAAAGTAATGATTAAATTCTTCCACTCCCTTAATTTGATCATTTTTAGCTTATTTTAAGCAAATGGCAATTCTGAGTTCCATTACTGGACTTAATGGCTGGTAAAGATACATGTTTTTGCAGTTTATGAGGTAAAACCAGGGAGCATTTTTCCATCACTAGCTGTTCCTTTCAGCTAGTGACTGACAGATGAGCGGGTCCTATCAGCAATAACTTTGTTTGATGTGTCCTTGAAGTCACAGCCAGCTGTTCTGTCATTTATGGGGGCTGCTTTTGTTCAAGCTGTTAATTCAGCAGAGGTGGTTCACAAAGAAGAAAGTGAATTTTGTTCAGTCACTCTCTCTACAACAGATTATTTGATGAGCATGACCAACTATTTGTTATAATTTAATGTCAAGAGTCAGAATACTTGTCAACTTTGGGTGTAACAAAATCTTCAAAGGTTTGGAGGCAATTTCAATCAAAAAGCATGGATGACAACCTGAAGAGACAGATTCAAGCTGTATTGGTGCCAAATGTTCACCCTGCGTAAAATGTTGTATTTATGTATACATGTATCATGTCAGATTAACATAATGCAGAATGTTTTGTTTTAGTCTTCATCACTGAAGTGTATCATCTTCGTTATTTGTGCCTTTTTTTTTTCTTAAAACAGTTGAGTCTAACTGGCAGAATTACAAATTGCATGCACAGTTGTACTTCTGAGGGAGTTGAAAACTGTTTGCTGTAGCATCTTCCTTCACAGTGCGTTGAGTAACCACTTTAGTGATGTTTTTTTTCCTGCTACCCTCCTGGTTCATCGATCTAATTCATCAGGATATAGCTAATAATCTTTATTCCCTAGTAGGAGTGTGTGGTCAAGGCAATAAGACGCCATTGGCAGACACACACTGTTATTTGTGCAGTATTGAGATTTAATATTCCATCTCCTCGCTACTTCTTTCTCAGTCTCGTTTAAGCGTGAGGTTGGGATGAAAGCCTTGCTTTAGGCAAGGGGCTATGGGCATACTCAGTTGCAGTGGTTTTGTTCTCAAAGAATATAGAGAGCATTTCACGAACTTTT
The DNA here is from genome assembly GCA_037975185.1 of Centropyge bicolor. Classification (NCBI taxonomy): domain Eukaryota; kingdom Metazoa; phylum Chordata; class Actinopteri; family Pomacanthidae; genus Centropyge; species Centropyge bicolor. The sequence continues at coordinate 3,688,014 of JBBMOC010000030.1, forward strand.
ATCAGGAGCTCCGGGGATGGCAAGTGAAAAATGTAAATGTAAAACGTGAAAACATGTTGATGTGGTTTGTAAAAGGATTTATTTTAGCTGCTTGCGAAAACATGACCATATTCTTTTTTTCCTGCATTGTGTCCATGAATCATCAGGCAACATTACTTTATTGCACATACTTCATGTATGGACGTCAGTTTTTCAAGTCATCACTGGTCTTTCCATGCCAGTGGTGTTCAAAAAGTCATTGCACATTTCATGTCATTAAACACCAAGAAAATCCAAGAAAGTCAAAGTGATGTGATTATTGTAAGTGCAGTCCCCATTCAATGACTGTCCGACTGCTGACCCATTCATCCTGTGTTGCGGTTGGTGGTTCACTGCTGATCCAGCCACAGACAGGACTGTACTTAATATCTAAAATTCAAAAACAATTTACTGGCACAGAATAACACAGAAAGTGGTAAAACGGCCTGTTTTTGATTCTATTTATTATTTATATGATGCCATGTGTAATTGTTACTATATATCTACTACCTCATTAAACTAGGGCTACTACCGATTATTTTTAATTAATATAATTAATTTGTTTATTGTTTTTCCGAACAATCCATTGATTCTTTAGTCTTTAAAATGTTAGGAAAAAGTGAAAAATGCTCATCAGTCTCCCAGAGCCCAAGGTAATGTCTTCATTTTGCTTGTTTTGTCCCACCAACAGTGCAAAACCCAAAAGACATAATGCCAGCCGTGCCTTTGAATTTATCATACTATCTTAGAATGGATTCTCATCGATTCTCTAATCGTTTTTCCAGATTTGCTTTGAAAAATGGCTGTCGAGCTCTGCCCACACCCGTTTCTCTCTTCAAATGCTGCCTCATACGCAGCCCCCAGTCATTGCTGCCCCTTCTAATAACTCTTCCCATGTTTAAGCAAAGCGTGTGCCTAATAGACTGCTCTCAAATCACACATCGGGGGACGCTGGAGTGAGCTGAATGTCACAGTGCATTTATCTCCTTCTTGCCCCCCGACCAACCCATCTACACTGGGACCATTATTTAACCTAAGAGAGGTCAAATCCTCCCTGTAAGGCTTGAACAGAGCATGAATTAAACTAAATAGTGTATCCATCCATTAAAGTAGCCATTGGCTGCTTCACAAGCTCTTGGAGCACTACCATCCTGCATTGCTTTATGGGTGTCACAGAACAAATGGCCCGACGGTGGGTGTGCCTGACGGTATGTGACTCTCTCACCTGCTGGAGGAGGGGGTTGAAGGGCAAGAGGAGGATAGGGGACTGGGATGCTGCTAGGTCAGCACTTGGCATGCTATGAGGGGAGTAATGAGCCTTAGAGAAAGATCTTCCCCTCTTTCCCTCTGCAGTCTGTGCCTCATTTTATATTTGGAGAGTTCATCTGCTTGTGCTGATTTCTCTCTTCTCTCCACTCTCTGTATTTCACTTGCTGTCAGTTTGAATTTCTAATCATTTTTCTCACAGTTTCTCTGTTGGTTTGTGATACTCATGTGGCAACAAAAAGGGTTTTCATAACGTTTGGCATTTAGCTGATGATATTGTACATAGATGAGCCTAAAATTAGTGAAATAGAACAAACGTAGCTCGGAGCTCTAAAATCCATCAATAGCATCAATAGCTTTTGACGATAGACGTGACGACATTTTCCAATAATCCTGAAATGAGCATCACTTGAAAAGCTGCACTTCGGCAAGAAGCTTGAAACTGAAAACAGACTGCATTAAAAAGATCTTATTGTTATGATGAGACGAAAGACACTATAGCAATTTAAGTAGTGAAGACAGCAGAAAGAACAGATCCTTTGCATTGTGACTGAGTTCAGTCAGTCACAAGGCTTCGACGTCAGGAGCAATGAAGCAGCCTGAGAAATCGAGGGGTTTCGTCTCATTGTTCTATTACCGACGTCAAACTGGATTTCATTGTTAAAAATTCAACAGGCTTCGAACATAATCTATGTGGAACATTCTTCTGCATTTTGGCTTCCCAGTGAAAGAATTATGCTGCAGGCTAGCTGTTTGCAGCCAACTGGACAGCTAAATTTGGATTTACCCAACAATGGAACCAAGATCCACAGCTGTGTGACCATATTGCATAGAAGACATGGCGAGGCATGGCTTATTTCATATTCCCCCAACCATCTGTGATGTATAAATAAAGCTCTGGTTTTCTGACATTCAAACAACCAAGGACTTAGTGTGAAATGGCAAATTGATAAAATGTTTCACACTCGTATTTAGTGACCTTAAACTGTGCAAGGCTGACCAGTGCGATAGTTAAATCTTTACAGTCACCTATATTTATTTGCTATTAATGATAAAGGTAATTCATCATGTTGTAAGTCATTACTTTATCTGGGTCTGTATAGTTAAGCGATATTGTATTATTTGCAAAAAAAAAGTCTATTGTTTGTGAATTACCAAAGTTGCACCTCAAAGACTTTGTAATAATGTTTTTGTGTGTGTGTTTGTATGTGTGATGTCCAATCCAATTGCTTATGCTAGTCAGTCATGAGCTTCTTGAACACCATTGCTAACAACTTAAAAGAAATAAATGTTTAGCTCTGCTTTGCTGGATTACAAGCAGTGACTGAGCCGGTGACACTAAGGCATCATCCATTTAGACCTGCCAGAGTGAGCCGTCACAATGGATCTTGGCTCTGTCAACCAAAAGCCCAGCTAATGTGTGGGGATAAAATAAAGCTCCAAATAACACAACTGCCATACAGTGGTCAAACCAGATTATGCCCCCTCCAATCAGCACCTCTAACACCACCAATTTGAAAGCAGGTCTTCAGAAAATGCTTTCAAGCTTGGCCAACTGTAACAGCTGTTGAATCAGATTTTCTCGGTCCTGTTAGCACAATGGATTTTTGTGGGGGTCTTTTGTAAGGATATTATTTCATGTATATCTTTGTAAGTGACCGACGGAATACAGCTGTGACGGTATGGATTTTTTTTTCTCACCAACTCTTTTTTTTTCCCTTTTCCTTCTCTCTCACATTTTTCTAAGTTGAAAACAGTTATTGCTGTTGTTGCTAGTCATCCACTGTGAATCTCACGATGCCTTGGGCTGAGTCTGTTGACCCATCATGAGTGAACCTTGAGCGACCTTGAGCCGTAGTTATGAGGAGTTCTACTGATGCAAGAGGCAGCATGGAGGAACTGAGTACTCTCAACTGGCTAGCATCAACTGTATGGGCATTAATGTTGCAACATAAGAGAAGTGTGTTCGCATTTGCAGTTAGAACCTAACTCCTACTGTTTATGCTTTTGTCTTTAATGTCTCTATTATAGGTTCAAAGGAATACTTTCTGTAGATATTACAAGTACTCAAGCCTAGAAATAATGAATAATAATTGGACACATAAAAAGAAATCCCCCATATACTGAATGGAGTGACCCTTTCCCTCATGCGTGAAGCTGAAGTGACAAGCAACTGTAATGCTTTTTGTTTTTTCTCCAGAAGCACACAGCATGGAAGAGTCAATGATGATAACTAAAGTTATGATTATGTGGTTTACTAATTTTCATATGCACTACTGTGTCTTTTACCAACAGCAAAGTGAAATTGAAAAAACAAATTCTGGGGATGACTGTAATGAGCTCAACCCCACAGTAGGCATCGCATGACCATGAAATTGTGACTATGTGGTTATTGTCACAGCCCCTACGATGAAGGCCAAGCTTGACTTAAAAATGATCTATGCATGATTTGATTCACATGCAAGTAGAAAAAGGCGTCTATATAAAGGTGTATGTGAATCAATAACATCACCAGGGAAATCAATCATAAACAGTGGCTGAACAGAGGCGAATGTATAGATTTATCGATTGCTTTGCAACAGCACTGTTCTTTGAATGCACAGTAGAAGAACCTGGTTAGATGCTTTGTGTCAACGCTGGAAGCCAGAATGAAAACAAAACAAAACAAAAAACAGAATAAAAAATGGAGTAAATGCCATACTGGCATATGCATGTCAGCTTCCCCAAATGCATTTTTGGCTTTGCATCTGCTCAACAACAGAGTAAGATCTGGCAACCTTCCATCCTGCAAATGGCCCTATTATTTTTGCTTTGCACCCTCCGGTTACTCTGAATAAGCAGAATTTATCTATGTCAAACAGCCTTGTCTGTGTTGTTCCCTATTTTACCTCTTCGCTTGTTGTAGCAATACCACCACTGCCACCCACAAGAACACACACACACACACACACACACACACACACACACACACACACACACACACAGTCAGCCCGAGCTTTTTAAAACTTTCCTCTCATCAAATGTCTGCCTTGACTCTGCAATTTCGATTTTTGTTGTCTTTACTCTCTACCATAAGTTTTATAGTAATAAAACTCCTTTAAAATACTTTCAAGTTAAGATGCATCTTAGCGATATTTGAGCCTTGACTGGAAATACTGGGATATTTGTCTAAATCTAGATCTAGACAAATTGATAGAGCATGTCTTACTGCCCACTCAATACATACTGTATGTCTTAAATGTCAGTGGATGATACAGTTAAACGAATTAAACCCACCAGATTAGTCCACAGTAAAAATTTGCACACAGTGTGTGCAAATGTCAGCATGATATGATAGACTGGGTGAGTTCCTCTTCATATTGACTTTTCTGCTTTATGTAAATAGCCTATCAAAATGAATAGTGGATATGCAGACATGTTAACTCATTCCCTGTTTTTGGAAACCCTCATAGGAAATTCAAAATGCTGCATGCCAGTGATATTAAGTCTATGTTAGTTAAAAGTATTGCCCCTATAATAAACTGTATTACAAGAACTAATTGAAGGGGATATGTAAGGACTTGATTTTGTTTGTGGCTGAGAGCATCTGTCTCGTCAGCACTGGCTGTGTTTTGCAGAAGTGGGTGTGTATACCCTCAGATTTCAGAGACAAGACACAAGTTCCACCACCTAAACTTGGGAATTCAGAAAGCACCTCGAGAGAAATTTGGCAATACTTTGCAAACCACAAAATCAACGAAACAAAACCTTGCAGCAATGGTAAAGTGTACATACTCTTTTGGTGGCAGTTTTAAATATCCTACCCCACCATTACATTGGCTTTATTTTCTCAGTATGGCTTAACAGTTTCTGTCCAGTCTGACCACAATGAGGTGAATCAACATGTGATTGCTAAGTCATCACAATGCTTTTATATTTTTATACATAGTTTGAGCATGCCTTAATTTGAATGTCCCCATTTCAGTTTTTACCCATGCAGTGCCTGTGACAGGTAGGTAGATCAAAGCTAATGTCTCCTCCATTAACACTATCTGAGTGATGCTCCACTTGAAATTTTTATATTTTCAAAGAAGAAAAGTATTTTCCTCCACTCGGTTGTGTTGATGTATAACCATTATGAAGAAAAGCAAAACCACCCTGTGTAGCCAACCACCAATCAAAACTATCATGCTCCTGTGAGTCATTCAGCCTTCCTCCCACACAGTTCAAATGAGGTGAAGACAAGTAAGGTCAGATGACTGAGTCAGGCCATGCACTCACACAGAAAACCCCCAAATTAAACATAAGATCATTCTGTTTGTTTCCCCCTCTGTACATTACCCATTTCGGCTCTGTTCAGATATGCACACAAACAAGCACACAACACACAACAGGAGCTGCAGAGGACTTAACTGACATCAGTGTAAATGTGCACACATGAAACCACACACTTCAGTGAAAATTGAGATCACAAGATCAAAGAATTTGACTGATTATTTTTTCACAAATTAGGATGGATGTTCAAAGGCATGTTAATAATATATTAATTAGTGCATTTTTAGTAAGGTGTTAGATGAGGTGGTGTGGTTAAACTTGAGAGGTATTTAGGTAAATTAAAAAGAACAGGGTAGAGCCTTTATTACTTCATCAGCCTTGGCCTGCATGTCTTAGGGTACTTTGCCCAGCCTCATTAAACCTCATGAGAGTAGAAGTAGGCAATATAGATAAAAGTAGTAGTAGTACTAGTTTCATATTACAATATTGATATCTCAGTGAGATTACCAGTCTAAATAAAGGTTAAATACAATTTTATGACCATACAGTGGGTTCTGAACTGATACATTTAGAGATTTTAAATGGGTAGCCACTGGAGTATGAGCATTAAGCATTACACCAAACTCACTGACGGTAGGCACGTTTATGTAGTTTTACAGTGTATTGGGTCATATCATATAGCTTACATAAGATGATGTCTGTTTCAGGCAAAAATTATCTGTGTCTTTTGAATATGTGAGGTAATCTGAGCCCCCCTAAACCCCTCTGAACAGAGAGAAAACATAGAAATCAAAGCAAAATAAGAAGCAAGAGAACTCAAAGGATGTGCATGTTCAAATCAAACCTGTGGCCTTCTCTCCACTGTGCTAAATGCTTGAGGATTTAGCCTTAGTCCTTAAAGTAGATGTAATTTGAATCTGGGAACTTTTTGCTGCCAGACAAGACTTTTAACAAATGAGTCACGTTTTTTGCCATAGCAACTCACTTTTTATGTTTTGTACAGTCTGGGTATAAGCAGTTTTGACCTGCAAATTTTTAGACTCACAACTGCAGCACAGTGTTAATCAGGCTTTGATTTTGAACAGGTACTCCCTAGATATTTACACAGCATGCACAACACTTCAACTCACATTCATTTGTAGTATTAGGAAAATTCAGCTTTGGCCAGTGATCCAGAATGATTCTCTCTCTTACTATTCAAAAATGTAAAAGCTATACTGACGTTGTTGCCAATTGCATCAGGATCTTCTCTTTAATCTCTCATGCATACACAATGATAGTCCGATCTTACCATTGTACTGTGGTGTTAAAATTAAGCTGCTAATCACAGCTCAATCTTCTTTGGGACCTGTAGGTCAGTTTATCCATACTGGTAGTTGTGCTCCTTTAAGGGGAACATAGATGTCTGCATCTTTATTGGTGGTAAGGAAAAGAGCTCCATGAATTCCATGAGTTGTTGTCCTAAGAGATGTTTGTCCTGTGTTTCCTCATCACTTCAGCTGTTGTAACAGAACAGCAGTACAGAGTAGCCCTTTGTCTGTTGAAGTCCGATTCACCCTAAATAGCAGTTTCACTGAACTTTTTTTTTAGCAATTAGCCTCTGCTCTCTTTTAGTGAATACGGCATCATTAGCTTTGTTGGGTAATGGTTATTGTATTAGCTTTAAGAAGCCTGACATATTGAATGCTAACCAAAGCAAGCTTACTCCAGTGGAATTGTCATTACACTGGACAGTTAACACGTAAAGCTATGAAGTTATTAGCTCAAGTAAAATAGCATTATAGCTTTTTATTTGTCTTTATTCGATAAATGCTTCCTTTAAGTGGTGATTTTTTTTTTTTCGTGTAGTGTAGTTCAGAGCAGTGGCTAAAACATTTGACTTTGTGCGTGTCTGATGTGCAATTTTTAAACTGCACTGCACTAAACTTATATGGTTCCAAATTAGGCTCACCACACCCATTACATTGGTCTGTGGATTGTGGATGTATCCACTCCAGTTGTCCCTGCACAATCTGTCATCTGATGGGAATTATAGATACACATTTTTCCGCATATTTACCCTACTGAACACATTACCCTGCAAATGCACATTTTGATTCAGTTATCAATGATTGGTCTACTGCAACTATTGTTCATCAGTGACATTGAGTCACATATTCATATTGAAATTCATTACATTCATGATGTGTGTGTGCATGTGTTAATTGTGAGAAAAAAGACACATAGCAATCACATTCTGGTGGCACAATTACCATTTGTGAGAAAAGCTGTTCCCCATAAGCTATCCCACTAAATCTGAGGTGAAGACTTGGTTTTTGGTCACGGTTAGAGTTGGGGTTGAGCATTGGCGGTCATGGTTCAGCTTAGGGTAAATCTCTAGGATGGAGTGAATGCAGGCCAATGTCTTTTAAGTGACACAAGTTAGTTTGTGTGTCACAGTTGAGATGTGTAAAATATTGGACCATCAGTCACCATGTCATTAATACAATATGCAGTGTAATCATCCAGCAGCATTGTCATTCAAATGACAGACAATTGGAAAAACAGCAACCATTCTGTCCACCAAAAGCTGCTGGCTCTTATCACAGTTTGACGCCAAACACATATCCCACATACACACAAGACACACAAGCATACATCCTGAAAACTATGGAGCTCACTAATTGTAACAACCCACTTAGTTGCCATGATTTTTATGCCTTACTTTCCTCCAAACTACCTTTCCCTGGGGTGAGTCCTCATTCACAAAACTTAGTTCCCCTGGAGAATTGATAGCCAATGCCACACTCTCTGACCGCTCTCCCAGGACTCCACTTTTACTTTGCATGGCTTCCCTGCTTTCAGTGAGCGAGTCGAGAGAGGTTTTGCAATGACTTTAGGAAAACTGACAATTTGTTACCATTGGAATAGACCATAAATAATGTGAACATTCCTCACTTTCTCCCTTTTCTCCAGCTCCAGCCTCAAATGCTATTATTTGAACCTAGTGGCCACGGGAGAGGGAGTTCAAATATGGCTGGATTTTGCCATAATGAATAGGTCTTGTTTACATTGGATTTTTTTTAAATTCTTGAAACTGCCTTTCATTGGTTTCTTGTTAAACCTATTCATTGCACCCTTTGGGTTGTGGGCTTATGCTAAATCTGCAAATGATTCTTAAGCATATTTGTCTCTGGCTTTTTTGGTTTGGAGGAAGTCAAGTATTCAGAAACATGATTCATCAGAAGATATTACGCATGCCTCAAATAAAATGTGCAATAAAAGGATTATGAATTTTTGGCCATAGGTGTAGCTCAGGACTGTGATCCTTTCACTTTACAGTTAACACATTCTCAACTTGAAATGCTTTGAAAAATACCTTAAATTCTGCAAGAGAGGGAAGTACGACATTTAAGAAAAACTGTTGCGCTTTTGGCAAATACAGAGTAAGAATTCTCCACAGTCACGTCTTGTAGCACTACACAGAGTAAGGTAAAATTTCAGATGATGTGAGATGGCAGTTGTGATGGGGTTTCCAACTTAAATTACTGTGCTGAAAGGCTTGAAAGGCTGGCCTTATTATAAATGGATATGATATGGCCATTTTGGTCTAAACAGAAATTTTATTAACAATCTACTCATTGTATGTACCCCACACGAACGTAGCTGAATGCACGTTTTTTAATATCTTGTAATACTTTAAAGCAAATACTGTTGAAATTCCAAATACTATTGAATTGGATACCTATGTTAAGAATGTGATAAATACTGTGTGGATTATTAGCTTGAGGATCCTGCTGTGGCAACCACCTACATAGGGTGGATTTGAGGGCTATCTTTGGATGTCACCCTGGAGACTACATTGTTTCTATTTCCCTGAGAGTTAATGATATGCTTATGCTATGCAAATTTCCCTCGCTGTTTTTAATTGTAGTGTTTGCAAGAGCCCACCTGATGTTCCTCCCCCACTTAACTATAAAAAGCTCAAAATTCAGTACAATAAACATTTCAACTTCCATATAAGTAAACTATCATTTCAAAACTTGAGAAGATGTTGAACTCTTAAAGGCTTTTTTTCTGGACTTTATTTTGTGCTTTTCTAATTGCACACATTTAAAGTTTTTGGTTTGTAGTGTTTGTGTCATTATATGCTAATCTTTTCTTTGTTATCTGCCCCCCTGGAATGCGTCATCCTCCCAAAGCTATATTATTCTGTTATTCTGCAGCTCTTACAGGAAAATACAGTTATTGTGAAATCTAGTTTTCTTAATAGTGATAGTCATAGCACACCTTGGTGGCATAATGGCTCAGTGGCCAGGATGAATTAACACAGTATGGTTCCGAGGAATGTCCACACCACAATTGCCGCTCTCCTACTGCTCTTTTAAAACTGCCCAGAACATATTAACCACATATAACATACAGAAAACAGTAATAAAGTTGTTTATAAAATATTGCAACTATTGCACATGTAACTGTTTACATTTAACTTTGGTGGTTTTTAGTGTGGATGTATATAGTCAAGGAATTTAGTAATACAAATCAGATTCTAAAAAAAATTTGTTCACTGTATTAAATTTAGACAATAAAAGACATAATAACAAAATGCAGTCTGCAAAGATATTGTTTAGCAATAATGTAGTAATCTCCTAGATACAATCATGTGTTTGACAAAGTGGTGAACCTTGCTCCATCCAGCTTGTGAATGACTGAATCCTTCCAGGATAAACCTTTCATACCCAAACATGATACTATCACCTGTTCCCAATGAACCTGTTTATCTGTGGAATGATCCAAACAGGTGTTTTTGGATCAGTCCGCAACATTCACAGTCTTTTGTTGCTCCTGTCTCAACTTGTTGCAAACATGTTGCTGCCATCAAATTTAGAATAAGCAGATATTTACAAAAATCAATGAAGCTGATGAAGTCAGACATTAAATATATTGCCTTTGTGCTGTTTTCAATTGAGTATATTTCAAAAAGGATTAGCAAATTGTCATATCAAGTTTTACTTATCTTTTACACAGTTTTTGGAATCAGTGTTGTAAAAGCCTTATGATGTGAGGCCAGCAACTTGCAGGGAATGCAGCACATGAGACCCTTGGTTGGCAATTTCTCTTGGTGTCTTGTGGTTATTTAAGACCTGGCAAGGCAAAATTACATTACATATTATTTTATAAGCCAACACATTTTTAGCTATCAGATGTCCCGTCAGGATGCTGCACTTTTTGCATACCTGTTTTAGAAAGTCTTGACAAATGGCTGTGAATATACTGCAGTCTTGCTACTGTGAACCACCAGCCTGAAACTGATGTGTTGTTCCTTTGCTGTTGTCCTTGTTGCTTCCATTCAAACCCCTCACTGTCATTCTTTCAGTAGAAGTTAATCAATTTGAATAAAGGTGTCTTTTCATTGAAAGCCTGCCCTCTGGCTCCCGTTGCACAGCTAAGAAATGATACACACGTCCCACTTGTGACTGGCTGAATTTAGTTTTCAGTTGCTTGATCTGCAGAATGGATGAATGGAAGGAATGAGTGTAACCTACAAGATATTCATAAAAAAATAATACAGCAACCAGCAGTTTTATTTCAGCTACATTTTGCATGTTCACTTTACCTCTGAAGTTCTGCTTTTGTGGTTCACAACCACATTTGAATGTCAGTGTTTTATTCATGCTGAGGTTGAATCGAGACTGTCAAAAACCTGTCCAAAACGTCTTCTCCACACTCCAGTACTCCCCTTTTCACATAAAATCTGCATTATCCCAAATATCATGGGGAACCATTAAAACAAAGTTGTGATTCAGGCTATGTATGTTCTATATGGAGCTATTCAGCTGTGAGTACAGTTAATATAGTTTAATATCTTTATTTTGATATATATTTATAAAGTTATAAAAAATGTCTTTCATTTGCTCTAATCTATATGTTCGATGGCATTAAATCAACGTTGTTTGTTTCAAACACACATTTGAGCTTAGCTTGACTCAAATTCTTTGTGGTGACAACAGGGTACACACTTATGGACTAAACAGTTTGAATGCAATTCCCATAATATTTCCCCTGGTTTTATGTTTCCCTTTAATGGTCACACAGCCAGAAAACCATTCCCACTCTCTGACATAAACAGTCCGTTTTCATGCATCGTTATTATGTATACCAGTGATTTTTATCTATAACCTATAATTACTGTTTCTATGGAGAAGATGTTTGAACGTTAGTGTTTATATATGTAATTTAAGTGGCTGTCATGGATGGTTTGCAGCATGCTATTGTGGTGCATCATTGTCACCACAATAACCACAACAGTCCATAAGAGTTGATTCATGGTGAATTTTATAAGAATCATAACAATTTTGTGAGCAATGGTCATAATGTGAAAATGAGTCATTTGGGGACATGAGATGTATGCTGAGTTGCAGGATGTACGGGAACACACACATGCACAACCAAAACAACCTTCCCAATGGAAATCTTGAGTCTGTGCAGCTTAGCTCAAGTTTGAATTTTCTCGTCAAAACAGATCATTCATTGGTTGATTACACACCATTTGTAACAGCATGCTACTTTGAAATGACCTTCTCTCCAGTCCTCTGAACTGATGTTTTAATGATGCATGAAATGTGCAGATTAGCAGTGTTAGTTTTATTTCAGTGCTCTGTGCCGGCCTCAAAATTGGTCATAGGTGCTTCTATGTCATATTTATGAGACTCAAGCTGTCTATTCAAAGAGAGAGGACCTTTTATACTCTTCACATGGGAACAGGTCAGCAAATGTCAATTCCAGTGATTCATATTTCATGTCAGAATTGAAATGTCTCACCCATCCATCATACCAGCTCTAACAAAGTGTCTGGAGGAGATATAGTTTTGATACTCTTTCTGTCAGAAAATTGAAATCTGGTTGCATCAGTTAAAGTTGCATCAAACATGTTGTGTGCCATGAATTGTCTAAGGAAATAAATGTCTTCCACACCTGACTTCCTAGGGGGTGGGGACAAGAGTGAAAATAATTTTCACTCATTTACGTAAATTAGAAATCCAACAAAGAGAAGTGCCTTCGGGCAATATCAACAATTAGAAAGAAAAAATGAGTTCCGAGTTGAGTCATAAATTACATTTTCCTTAGAATTCAAATGAGGTGAGCTGTAACTTGGAAGTCGTCGCTGATCATATCTTTAATATTTCATTGGGGCCAAGAGGGTTCATATTGTTATGGTCTCTTGCTCATCAAGAAAAAAAATTGCAAATTAACTTTACATGTTATGCTATTGCTGTGTTTTTGATTAGACTTTTTAATGAGCTTTAACTAGAGCCCTGAGCAAGAGCTTTGAAAGGGATTTGAAGTCTGTGATCTTTCTTGCGTCCTCCATAGAAAACAGTGTGTGAGGCAACCCTGAAAGGCTTCCCTGGGCATTTTGACAAAAACTAAACAACGTGTGGCCTGTTGGTTTGATCAGTGGCGAATGTAGGAGGGGAAGCACTGCGAGGGATGTAAGTCGTCTTGGGACGAACCATTGTCATTTTAATTTTAGCAAAATTAATGGGTGAATGGATGAGTAGATTAAGACTGTTTTTTTTTTTCGTAAGACATGCCTGTTTTCTGAGTTTAACTGATATCACTTTTAATATTTGTGAATGTGTGTGAAAGTCAACAAAATCCAACAAACAGTAAGATTTCATATTGGGCAGCTGGATGCAAACATGACCCTGTAAGAGTGAGAGACGTCTGTGCTGCCAGTGGAGTATTGGCACCTTGCTTAATGGATGTGTTGTAAATGACCCTCGTTCTCCAGTGTTTGTCAGCATTAACGGCGTTCCTCTCTGCTGAGAGTAATGCCACAAAACTGCCTGGGTGACAGCCCGCAGTGATTTGTCGCCTTCCAAACACACAGCATCATGACACTCCAATAATGGACCTGTGTGCTTTACTCAACGAATGGCACAATGACTGCCACGATGGAAGAAATTGGCTTCATTTTTATTCAAGCGGAGCCGTCCAGGCCAGAGCAACAGGGCAAGAAAAGGTGCAAGTGTGCCACCATCAACAAAAGATGGATCCATATTGATGACGAATTAATGGAGAGGAATGAAACACTATTGGAGTGTATGCACCTGAAGGGCCCAGCTCCTCTGAACGGCTGCCAATACCTGCTCAATAAGACGCAGAGAGGACACGGGCCTGGAAGTTGAGTTATCGCTCAGAGTTTTAGAAGTTCTGTTATGGCCTTGGGGTCTCTGACATCTAAAAGCTGTTTTTAAGGACAACCACAATGGCACAGAATGATAAAGCAGTTTTACAGCTGATATTGCCATGATGTGGTTAGTGTCATGATAAGCCATAATAATTAAATGTATTTAAGTAAAGCACTGTTGAGCTGTAGCCCACATTCTCTTTCAGTGCAGCAATACATACAGTTTTGTCCTTCAGTCATTTTGTGGGATTTACTAGTCTTCAAACCAAAACCAAACCTTCTGTCCTTGCAGTCAGACCGGCCGAACCAGCGCACAACAATTATTAACAAGTTAATCACATGTGTATTTTGATGAGAACTGCCTGACCGATCCAATTGCGAGCTCTGAAAATGATGTCCATGCGTCTATAAACCCGCTAATCGTCCTGCAGATGGACTCATAATATATGACAGGGTGGCGTGTTGTCCTCATGGTGAGCTTCATCAGTGAAATGGAGTGGAAACTTTGTTGACATCAGCGGATCTCTGTTGTGTGAATCCAACTGCAGGCTCGTCAGAAGGACACACAAAGCTGTCCCCGGTGCCACCCCTACAGACATTTCTCCTGCCATCTTCCTTCACACATACACTGTTGCTCATGGAAACCACTCCTTCTTTGTAGACGTGGGGCCACAGAAGAAGCAAAGTTATTTAATTGAATAACCACAGTAATGATTTACAGCCTGTGAAATGAACAAGTAAGAATGTGAATCAAAGAAAGGAAAGGTGCCTTTCACATGCCTCTCTGCTTTTTGAAAAATTTAGGTCATGTGTGAGCATTTTTAGCATACAAGAAACCAAGGCTACTTGCTGACTTTTGCTGTTTTGAAAGAAACTGAAATAATCAATGTCGGTTAAACAACTTTAGGTTGCTGGAACTGTGCCCAGTTAAAACCTTATGCAATATGAGATGCTGCTCAAATGATCTAGGATGTACTTAAACAACCGTAAATGACTCAGAAAGCCTTTTCATCGAAGAGTAGTTGACCATTAGAATGGCCATTTATTAATTTAGTTTTCTCTCAGGGACACATTTTACTCTGGCATAAGCCCAATGTATGCAACACATGCATGCAATATTGCAGTTTTATATTCTCAGCCTTGTCTGTTAAGGGACTGCTTGTGTGACCAGATGATGTTTTTGTCGTTAACCAATAAATAATATTAAATAGTTGAGGTTTTGGATTCACTCTTTAGCTAACTGCTGAAGAATTAAGATATTTATATTCAACTTTGTTTATTTACTTGCTTTCACATTTAGTAAGCCAGGACTGCTTAGTTGGGCCTTTGTCGGTCCCTTTTTCACTGTTGATACCAGTACTGCCAATACAAATCATATCAAAATAAGTATTGATACTGATTACTGATTGTTGATATATTACTGTATGACACAAGACCGTAAATTCCACAATATTAATATGACCAACTTTCTTTCGTTGTCAGTTTTCAGTGCTTCCTTTTTGCCTCCTGTTATGTTATTGCACTATTCACTCTTTTTTTTTAACTTAAAAAACACAGGCACATTCAATACATACAGTCAATGGAGGGACAGGTTTACAAGCAGCATAAGCCGAAGCTTGCAATGCTCAATCTCCCATGCATATAAGCCTACCTGTGCGCACATTTTGCCGTTTTGCCTGAATGCAAGCAGCAGCTCTTACTTGACAGCTATAGTAGAATAGCCACCACAGCTGCTTCTTGATGTTGATGTTTCATTACGTAATTATCAATAGTTGGGATCAGATTGAGTTTGTAATATTTTTGATACCTGATCCATTGCTTTTAGCTTGTTCTGGACAGTAGTGGCAGTGACTAGTGGTGTTGTCCTTTAAAAAAACAAAAAAAACAAATTAAAATGTGTGGAGTACATCTACAGTGCTCTACCAAAACAGCTGCACAACAGTTTAGCGCCCTATTTTC
The DNA here is from genome assembly GCA_037975185.1 of Centropyge bicolor. Taxonomy (NCBI): domain Eukaryota; kingdom Metazoa; phylum Chordata; class Actinopteri; family Pomacanthidae; genus Centropyge; species Centropyge bicolor. The sequence continues at coordinate 3,703,684 of JBBMOC010000030.1, forward strand.
CTTATCCCTCAATTCCATTAAAAATATTCAACACTTTATATGTCGTCAGCTCAAACTATTCAACTGGTTATATTCTTCTCTTCTCCTACTATGTCTTGTAAACAAAATAAAGCCACGGAAATTAGGTTTTTAGAACTGCCGCGAAGCTCAGACTCCCGCTGGCCAGTAATTTGTATTTGACAACTCAAGCAAGCAGTCACAAGTGTACTTTGTGTACAGACATTGTAGGAGTTAACATATTGGCCGGCTGGATGTATGGGCTTGGAAGCCAGATGCTTCGCAAGCACCCAGAACATTGTGCTTATGTGCCCTCTGTGGAGGCGAGATAGTGAAAGTGCGAAGGGAAAAAAAGGGACAGGAGGAAAGGGTAAGACAGAGGAGAAAGAGTGAATTAAATGAGGTCGAGGAGCAACATATGAACTGTAGCTGAGCAATAAAAGAGGGATCAGTCAAGAGAAGAAAAGTCAAGTTAACAAGGTGGGAGTAGAGAAAAATGATAAAACCCAAGGACAAATTGTGCACATTATCAGCTACTTAAAAAAACTATAGTATCAGAAGTTCTCTTGTGCAACTTTACATTAAGTTACTATGCACATGTATTGTCTGAAGTAAATTAAATTACTCAAATTGTTTATTATACATGTAGTACCACAAGTACTAGTAGTTGTAGTACCCATAGTCTTAATCTCAATGCAATGCTCCAATGAGGTGTGGAAGCACATATATTAACCTTAAAGGCAAACATACACTATGTTTTCTTGCTCAGTTTATGCAGATATATCACAGCATTAAAAGTTTCTTTCAAGCGTTTCCGTGTATTTTACTCAGCAGACAATAAAGCAGAGTGGTAGTGGGTGGTGGAGAGTGAGTCCCATTCTTTTGAATAAGGATCGTGAGATGTGACAGGTGTGCCACGCCATCACACTGTCAAAGCTGGAAACCTCGGCATTCATAATGCAGAAGACTGTGCCATTAGGCCTTACCTCCTGCCTAAAGACAATAAAAGTTCCATTTGAACTGTCGTCGGTCTCACAGGCTAATGGGAGCAAGAAGCAGTGTAGGAGTGCTGTTTCTGTACTGTAACACTTTCATTTTATTTTTTCAACTCATACAATGTAAGGTGTCTTTGAGGCAGACTAGCTTTCAAGTATATACACACCTACAACGTCTGCTTATTTGTTCTGTTGGTTTGACATAGTGGATTTATTGCAAAAGCTGAGGCTGAAGAACTTTTTGGGGTGGGGGAAATGTGTCCTACACCAAAATAATTTATAGAATTAGATTATTCATAGCTATTGTAAATTGGTTGTAAGTGTATATTTCTGCCTTGTAATGGCAACATAAGAGGAGTGATTTATATGTTGTAGTAGGACTGCATATGAAAAATAGAACTACAATGACCTGTTTGATGTTATGGTTGCGTTATCTACTGTGTGAAGAAGAGTATTAATAAGTAGCATTCATCAAATATTATAAGATTTGTAGCCAAGAGCACAGCTTTTAATTCATTTACCCTTTTTAGTTCCTGAGATAATATTTCTATTCATGTGATTTACTGATGTGAGTGTGGCTTAATGGGTTCTGCCCTGATGCTGCTTTAAAGTGACATCATGACATTTAGCATTTATATGCTAATTTGCCATACATTGTATGTTACACCTTGTTATTTTACTCCTACTTGTGTTCTATTTGTGTTCTTGTAGAAGTTGATTGGTTTCTGTATTGGCTTGTACCCCGTGCTTTTTGCATTTACTTCATCTCCTTTACAGTGGTTCTCCATGTAAAAGGGAACATATCTGTTTGTCAGTTGAATATGCCTGTTGTAGATGGTAATAGTAGTTAATTTTGCACATTTAAACATTCAAACACATGTGCATAAAACATATAGCATCCCTAGTGAAGGTACAAACAGAAGATTGCAAACATTGTGCAGGGTAGTGTTCAGTGAAGAGGAGCTGTGAAGAAGCTTTATTTTTAGCCACTTTAAAACACAGTGCTCACAGTTTACTGGCATATGCTATTATTAGTTTATCAGCGTTGGAGTGAAAAAATTCTTTTGGACATGAATCTGATCTATGAATAAATGACTTGGTGTGCAGGCAATTAGACTCGTCTCTCCTTAGTTGCCCAAAGATACAGATATTAATTTCACATTTCAGAGGGCATCGACAATGTCTCCAAGCAAGTCAGTCCACTTTAACAAGCTTTGAGATAGGAAGACAGTGCAGCGTCTGATGTTCTTTAGTGCCTTAAATTAGATTTTTTTAAAGCTATATTGATAAACTATTGTATTCATTCTTGCTTACTGTTAATTTACTTGACAAACATCTTTTCAAAGATGGCATCGCCCACATTTTTTTAATATGTGACATCATGGATTCTTGTAACAGTTTTCCTTCAAAGTCATTATTAATAATAATTTTAGATTCAGTGGGGTTGAAGTACGCTGATGATGGAGAGTCAATGTATCACTGAAATAAATGGTCATTTAAAAAATATTAAAATGACATTGCCAACTGTGAATACTATTAATTCACATGCTTTGGGTCTATTCTTTATCCAGGCACTCAAATCTCATGTCCTTCCACTCAAATCCTAATGATTCACTGACTGATTATTCTTCATTAGGCTCTCATACCTGACTGGAGCCTGTCCCATCATCTTCTTTTTTCTTTAATGGCAATTCAAATGATTAATTGAATCTATTTTTGTTTTACATTGTGGGCGACATGGTATGGCCGCTTATCAGTTTCCCGTCATTAGGTGGTGGGGCTTGACAATGGGTCCGTTGGCTTGGGTCGACATGACTTATCGGGGTAATGTATGGCCTCCAGGTTTGAGGTCCTGAATCCTTCCCCACAGGTGATATTTCTTCATTTTTGCAGCTGTGGTTGGTCCGTCAGTCTGGCGGGTCTCCACTCTAAACTGTAATGCTATCCTGCTGGGCCATGAGGCTGCTAAAGACCTAATCTTTAGATTTTGACCACATAAATTACAGTTTTATTCACAGATATCATTGAATTGTTTCACTTTGATTAAATAAAAGCATTTTATGTCTTACAGAACTTGTTATAATTGAAAATGTACTGTAGGCCTGGTTTACTTCTGTATTTAAAAAATGTAGACATATTGAACTGCATCACAAACAGTTAATGTTGAAATGTTGTCTTCATGTGAGTGCATGTATTCAATTTGAGAGTGACAGCATGTTCCAGTCCTGTTTCGGATTCTTGTGGTCGGGTGACCCTTTTGTGTACATTTGATTCGCTGATTGTGTCTTTAAATGAACTTGTTTTAAAGGTACATTTCCTGTGTGGGTAGAATTTTTAAACAGTTTTGACATTAATTTCCCTCTCAACAGTGACACCACTGTCAGTGCTGTGAAAAGGACTTACATAGTCTGTTAAAGTGGAGATACTTGAGCTGTGCGCTTTTTAACCTGTAATGAATAAACCTGACAGCCGGATCAGACTTCACACTCCCTTTGTACTCCCTCTGATGGCACAGAAGTCATCACCGCACCAGCTCAAAGACCTCATGACGAGGCTCGTCCAAGCCAAGATACAAACTGACTGTGAGATTAGCCAGACATGACATGCCAGGGAAGGTGGGGAAGCTGGTGATAATGCCATCGGCAGCAGTCTGGGTCAGCTCAGTGCCAGGAGAGAGGTTGGCAGGATTGGCATCCCTTACATTCTGCACAGGAGATGCCAGGTACCTGAGGAACAAGTGATGTGCGACCAATGTCACTTCTTCAGTGTTCAAATTTGCATTTAGCAAGAGCTGTCTAATGTAATGCAACATAACAAAGTAATGCATGGCACCAGGCAGCCTCACGTTGGCGTTGCTCATTGCTTGGCATCATAAGTCAGAGGCGGTAATTGGTTAAAAGCAAGAGATAATTTCTTGCCACCCACCTGTTTTTGATTTAGCTCTGCCCTGTGTGAGTGAAGAGCAGATGCAGCTTGAGCTGTAGCATGCACCCTTATTTTTGCCTCTAAACCTGGGCTCAGTACTGCTGCTCAGTATTTCAACATCACACCACTTTACATACAGAATCTGCAAGATCTGTCAAGTTCACACAAGCACTAGCCATTTATTTTCCAAGAATCCCTCCCAACAAAACCTGCATGTGATCGTTTGAAATCTCTTGACATGTTCCAGGTGAAAAATGACAGTGTGTGCGCCTCACACATAATGCACTGTGGTTTTTTTTGAGCTTTCACATGATCCTTGTATGCCACACAAGGTGTGTTTACCAGACCGCAGATAATTCAAATGGATGGTGCAAGGCATGGCAAAGCTCAAGTGAGTAGGACTTCATTTTGTGAGCCATTTCACCACATCACTCACCATTATTCTCTACATCGCCTGCATGTGTAGTGATGTGACAGCTACCTTTCAGATGTCTCGCTGGGACATAAATACAGGTATTAGTGATGAGATGTTTATGATGACGATACAAAGAACATTTTCTGTTCTATTTAGTGACAAGCTGGGTTTTCTTCTCCATCCTGTCTTACAGACACATTACATTTCCCCGAAATGATGAAACAAGCCATGTCAGGTTTATCATTTCGTTTTCTAATGCTGGTAGGCACAAGTCAAATCACACTGTACAGTGTGCATCCATGATTCCATAAGATATGAATACATGAGAGTTTTTACATGTATCTGTGTTAATATGGCATATTACAAAGTGAACGAGACATGGATTTTCAACATACAGAGCAAATGTTCCTTTGTTATGACCATGACTAATGGATTTTTTTTGTTAATAGGAGGGACCTTGTTGCTTAATTAGCACCTTGTTTGTGTTTTCTTCCCATTTTCTTGTCTCCTTCTGTAACAGCAAATATTATTTGTGAAGTCAGTGTGACAGATGGGGCTTGCTTAGTGTAAACTGTGGTAAACAGTGTCTTCTCGCAGCAGAAAACATGACTTTAGCATGTGTAGAGATATGAACTCTAGTGGTGAATTATTTTGAATTGATCAGCTCCCTAGGTATTTTATTATTTTTCACTGTTGAGCCTACCTTCACATCATACATTTTGATACACACACACACACACACACACACACACACACACACACAGTCCACATACTCAGACGTAAATTGTTCCACATTGTAATCAGTAACCCATGGCAGTATGTACATTTTAAAAGCATTGATTCTATCTTTTCCTTTTTTTCCTTCTTGCATTGCTTCTGTTCAACTCTATCTTCTTCTGAGATAAAGTGTCATATGATGCATCATGTTTTTTTTTTGCTCTCCAACTACTGCACACCGTCGCAGTCCCATGTAAAGGTTAAGCCACAAACAAGATACAAGCTTCAGGGTCAGTATATCAGGAAGTGAGGGCAGACAACCACAACAACCATACATTATGCATTAAGATCTTACAGGCTTCTTGGAGTGAAACAACCAAAAATAAAACAGAAATTCATGCTGAAACCAGATCTGCTTTTCTCTAGGTGTAGAGTGAGTTAGGTGGTTGGTTGGTTAATGAGACAGATGGACAACACAGATTGCTGACATTAGCCTGCTCTTGATCTAGATCATGATTCCTCATCAAGCTAATCATTTATCAGTAGACTCCATCTTGTTTTTTGGAGGGGGGAGAGGACAAGCTGTGCAGCCCTGGCTCCTTCAACACTTGACCGCATGGAAAAATGGCATCATGTAGTGTGTTGAAATGACAAAACATTAGGGGTCTGTTGCAAATGCTGCGTTGACTGAACACATCCTAGCATACTTTACAGCTCAAGAAAAGTGGCGTCTTGTGAAATACTTTCCAAATTTCTGACCACACCTTTTCCACGAACAAGTGCACATTTATTGTGATACATTAAATAAATATGCAATAGATGGCTACATACATTTGCCTACATCTTGCTGCTAACATTATGTTCCACTGAGCTGATATTGAGCATTCAGAACCAGCTTCCAAACAGTGAGTAAATACTACACAATAGATATTCTTTTCTTTCAGGAGTCTTTGGAAGTAATGCTACGCTAACAACTGCTATGTATAGTAAGCTAGTTTGCTGACCATGCTAGTGTTTACAGAAAAAAACACACTTTGACCCAGTCTTGAAACTTTTGCTTTGCTTTATTTGATTATTGTATGTGAATTTCCCCACTGCGGGGCGAAGAAAGGTTTATCTTATCTTATTGTAGCTGTCATGCTTGGTTACATTTGAAAACATATGATGAGTTTTGCGAAGGGGTCACCCAAGTCTTGCTTCTTTGAAAACTGTTAGTATGGATGTTATGGTCAGAAAAATACAGCACTGAAACATCAACGTTGACAGTTTTAGTTCACCATCAATGACTTATATACTCAGCGTGAATGCTTTTGTTAATTTTATAACTTTCTGTCGCATACTTTCAGGAACAGTTGTTCCCATCAACTATTCATGAGTTTCCTTCGGCTCAGAATGGGTTATGTATACCATCACCTCCAAGAGCTCGTGTACCCTGTACAGCCTGTCAAAGCATATTTTGTCTCGCATGAAATGTATAAAAAGAGAGAAACTATAATAAAAACCTCTTTTCACTAAAGAATTAACTGTACGTTATCAAAATGGTCTTAATGGGCCACAATCTCTCATTGGATCTTGTAGAGCACACATCACGTCTTTTTTATTGTGTTTGCTGAATCTGAACTGAGTATGCCACAGAGCAAATCTTCATATTTCTTGCAATACACCATCAGGCATGACATATTGGCCTGCTCTGTGCCACCCATCTGTTCACAGCTGGCCATAGTGGCAGCAGCCAGTGCAGGCTGCAGTCAGTGCCACAGGGGTAGGGTCTGGAAAGGAGGGGGGACTGCTGTAATGAGAGGCATCCACACAGCCTCCCGGTCTACGGAAATATAACGGAAAGCAGACCAGTGTTTCCCCTCTGAGTTTCCCATCTCTTTTCATGACCTAGTGGGAGATGAATGGCTTCATTTTCTTTTGCCCTCGGTTAAAGTGGCATCTTGTCCACTCATTGCCCCTCTCGCCAACTGATGTTGGGAGAATAAGGAGAAACATGCTGGTCACATGCCAGGGATAGAAAGAGATAGCTTTTTATATGTCAACAGAAAGACACATGAGCAAAGGAGGTAACATAAAGGCTTGCAGGCAAATTGGATTTGAGTAATGACTCACCCTGTCACAGCAGACAGACGTGAAATGAGCACCCGGGACTTTACCAGACTGTAGAAAACTAAAGCAGAGCAGAGTAGTCAAAACAAAGCTGGGATATTTAGTTTGGTATTTCTGAGTTTTTGGAGCCTCACGCTTGCGGGCAAATGTCTTTTTGGTGCTGTGTATGTTGCATGCTGCAATGATTAATTAGTTGCCCATATGATGCAATAGCTCCCTAAGTTCGACTACACTGAATACATTGTGAGGTAACGTGGACAAAATGTACAGCAATACACCAAAATCTCAAAGTATACTTGTTAATCACATTTTGTTCTTTAGTGATAATGAAGCAGAATATTTTGGTTAACTAAAAATAGACTGTTTGGGTCGCTACTTTTTTGTTAAAAGCATGTCAGTCTTTAACAAGTAACGGGACCAGACCTCAGGGGAGACAGCTGCAGATGCTGCCAGCGTTAGGAAATGGACAAACAGAATTTAGGATTAAACAGCCTGGCTAGCCTAATGTCATACTGAATAGACTGACTTGTACATCATCGAAGAAAGGCCAGCCACAGCTCACTACATCAGTACAGAGCTTAGTAGTTGAACAGTCTGTGATTTGACACCTTTTTTTGGTGTATGTTTGACTCTTCTGGGTGAATGGTGTGGACAAATGGCACTTGAGGGAAATATATAGGATGAGGCATGAAGGCGCATTTGTACATGGTGAAACTAAAAGAGTAAAAGTTACCGGGTGAAATAATGATTCCTAACACTGCACCGACAGGAGTGTTCAGTGGATATTGTATTCTGTATATAGGTCTAAGGACTGCACTCATTTCATTTGCATGATCTCATAGTGTTCACTCAAATCAAGGACCTTAACCTAACCCCCACGTCAACCTCTTTCACTCAAGTAGGGCTGGCTGAGAGCTGATGAAGTGGTGGCCATTTTCATGTAACAGAGAGAAAATGAGGAACCTCCTCAGATGCTATCATGGACTGGGTTATTAAGTGCACTGACACTCCAGAGGAAAGGACCAAGATTAATTTTCACATTGAGGGTGGTGTAACTCGGGCAGTTATATAAATAATAGCAATTCAATCTTGCCCTGGAATATTGTTTTGGCATTTAAAGAGAGAGATTTACTTAATGTCCTTGAGTGCTTGCCTTTAAAGAAGTCTGGAGTTAAATGTGATGTTGAGTCACAATGGATTCAGAAGGGTAACTACGTGGCAAAGGGCTCCATTTTTTTTTTTTTGGCAGCTCCCTGAATCTTGCCAACATTGACTAGTCATAATCAACCTCCAACCACACAAAAGAGAATAAATGGCAAAAGCGCCTTACCCTGTCTCTCCTATTCTGTCTGCAGCAACCAGCCTTCTAATCCAATTATGGCCACACTGTGCTCAGGGAATCTTCTCTTAAATCAGCCTTTGTCGTTTCATCCTCACGGTAGCTGCATTCACTCAATCAACGTTAGTACCAAATTTCCGAATTCAAATGACCAAACACTTGGAGGAATGTTGTACTAGTGGGCAGGCAGTTCAGAGATGTTTAGCAATGTTACCCAGATGTTTTTTTCATTTGTGCAAATCAGAAGTATAAAAAGATTTACCTTTATCTTGGGTTCTGAATTGTGGATAAGATTTTTTTTTTTTTTTTAATTTTTGATTATGTATTCTGTTTATATCTTGTAGTAAAGGAGTGGCTGCAGTGTGGCACTTTTTTTCTCAATCCACAATCAAATCAAATTTTTGTAAAATCTATTCAAAGATTTGAGAGATTCTGCAAAATAATAGGCAGACAAATAGGACCAAAAAGAACAATTCCTTTTCATTTCTTTTAATGTTTATTACAATATTGTGTGGCCAGTTATAGCCAAGGGGTTTGTACAGTGTCTCTCCCACTTTGATAATGTGCAGTCCACAATCAGATAGAAAAATGATAGAGATACATTTGTAATACTGCAGTACACTCTGATTCTGGTCCTTTGTATGTGTACCATTTTAAGAAGCAAGTTTTGACTGAATAAATCTGAAAATGATAAATGCACTGTTTAAAATATATTTAAATACTCAATCAGAAAAGCCCCATAAACATATATCTGCTGCGTGAAAGATAGTAAATATGGTCAGTGGTATGCTGAACAATTTTGTAGCTCTCTACAATGCTGCCAACTGGGTATTGTTTCTCAGATCCTGGGTCAGTGCCATCCTTCTGGTATTTTCAATAACACTCGAGGGGCATATGTACTTGTAAATAAAAGAACACACACGCTTCAGTAACCAGGAGTCAGGCCCAAGTTGGAAGTAACATTTACACAATTGGATATTTCCTATAAATTAAAGGTCAGTGTAGTTTATAGCATTTCACCTTTTGTGTGGTTATGATTATTGAAGCAGGTATGTGAGAGAGGGTCACACACGCAGATATAGGCCTGCATTCATTTCAAGATTTCCAGAATGTCATGTTACCCCAATGAGTTAATAATAAGGAAAGGGACACTAGAGTACATTGTGCTCTCAGACAAGTCAGCAAAGATGTGTTATTTCTTTCCTTCGGGGATATGTAATTGACATGGCTCGAATTTGAAATACTGAGTCTTTGTATGTTTTTGGCATTCTGACAAAATCATTAAGTGCGACAAAAAAAGCGTATTACTAACTTTCTGGACATTAGTGTGTTCATCAAATACAGCTGCCATGAATGAACAAGTAAATCTGGCCAAGATGTTTAAATTATGTTGTATCTTAATAAGGTCTGCTGTGATCCCATATGCTACCCTGGTGTCGGTGATTGGTGTTACATAGAGAAAGATGAGACTTTTCCTTTGTAGGACACTGCTGTCTGTCTCAGTCTCTCCTTGTACTTGTGCTTTATCTTCACTGTCTCTGCTTACAGTGTGCTCACAGAAGAAAACATCCATGTTCAACTCATCACTGAGGAAGAAATTTGACTCAGGGGAAGAAAGTAAACCATGAGACTGTCAGTTCATGTTTCACCTGGAGGTATAGTTGAGAGAAAAAAAGTGCTGTCAGTCAAGTGCAATAAGAAGTTGTCTGTATGACAAATAGTGGTCTAACAATGAAGACAACACACAATAAGTTCAGCACACTTACTGTAATTCCAACATAATACATGCACATTGTGAAAGTTGCAAACAATATTACCTAAGCTGGCCCAGACCTTTGTTAGACACAGAAACTTAGTATGTGCTCAATTTACATACAAACATTAAAATAATTTAATTAAATTTTTTTTTTGGGCGACATCACATTGTAGCAAGATGGAATGTTTTCTACTCGTAAGACCTCAATGCCCAGAAATCTGTCGTCCTCTGTTGCAGCCTGATTTGCATAATGTGCATTTGGAGCATCAAGTTATCTTTGTCCAAAGTTCTTAATGGAATCAGCCAGCGATAGTGTGCTCTGAAGCCTTGCCTTTGTGGTTTAGGGAGTGAGCTACTGTGGCCTTATTCCTCTAGATGCAGTAATCTTAAACCTGACAAAATGCATTGTTTGAAGGTGGCCTTCTTTTTAAGAATTTAATCATCTCACGGACAGATTGGAAGTTGTCTGGATCAAATAAATGGCTGATTGGCTACTGGCACTCTCTAAGTCTTCCTTTCCCTTTTTCTTTTGAGAAATGCCAATCTTGTTACAACCCTGATTCCGGAAACTTTGTAAAACATACATAGAGCAGATTGCAATCTTTTGCGACTGAACTGTTTTATGTAGTGCTCCTGCGCCCATGTAGTAATATCCTTTCACAGTCATGTGACAACATATAACATTTAACTGGATATGTAGCCACAACACATTGCAGCATTGGCTATTGAAGCTTTTGGAGAAACTGGTATCTCTGGCTTTCGACAATAGCATTATCCATTGTTGTCTCCTAACATTTCATCTCCCATCAATATGTACCATAATTCACAGAAAATGTTCCGCTAAAATCCTGTTAAACTCTGCATAGTTGTATTGTAGTTGTAAAAATTTTTTGGTTTTCCTGAGATGGTACGGTGAATAAAAATAAATTGAATTAATATTTGTTGACATGTATCTCATCCATCACTCACGTTTAAATATAATCTACAAGTTTAAATATCATGGAAAGGGTAAAACAGTCCCATCCATAGAAATCCCAGCTGAGGCTCCATCCATTTTTAGATCACTGAAGATTGACTTCAGTTGAACGGCAAGGTGCAAGTGTAGATTTTCAGTATTTGCTTATCTCAAAGTGATTGCCTGCTCTTGCCGAGGGGAAATGATGTCATTTTGACAAACACGTACAGAAATAAACAGAAACATTTAACGTAAGAATAAGCTGTAAGTAAAACTGGTGCTCATCTTCCTATCTTCCTTCTCCAATGCATTTTCCCCCTTTAGTATAAAATTTCTGTCTGCTCAAAGCTGAATGTTAGCTAATTATTTTTTGTATCTTCCACTATGGCTAGGGGCCCTATCAGACTTATATGCATGCAGTACAGATAAGGGCTTATTGGCAGAGAGAAGCGGACGATTTTTAATCATAAATACGGGCTGCTCTGCTCATCAAAGTACCACTGTCTGTAGTTTGTCTAATCTGGTCTTTCCAAACTCACCCCACTTCCTATGTTTTACCAACATGATTTTATTTCTACCCTCCCTCTGTCCCTTTTTTCTCCTCTCTTCCCCAGTGTTTGTTCTTCTGTGTGTTACTACCAGCACAGATACTTGTCGATGACTACCCCTGCATAGATGGTAGCTTCCCAGAAATGATGGGTGTAATCTAGTAGTAGACGAGGATAATTCAGGCCATTCTATTAAGTTGTTTGTGTGGCTGGGGTTTAATCAAAGCACGTACAGAAAACAATTGGCTTCATATTTTGTGAACGATGAAAAAAAGTGTTTCATCGTTTCTCAAGCTAACTTAGCTTAACTGAGAATTGCTGAATTTTTCTCCAGGCTTTCTAGTGGTTTTGGAGGTCAGATTAGGCTCATGTTCTCCTCATGTATCTCATCTGGGAGCAATTTTATTGAACTTTTATTGAACCTTCAGCTACCATTGCATATGGTAAATAATGAAGAAATAATCATACCGACAGGACCAGAAACAAGTTGTGTTTCTCATCCTGCAGATCTTGTGTGACTGCTTCTTAAAGCCACCATTGCCTCTGCGCATGTCGGCAAAGACCCTTTCAATCTGCTGTTGTGGGATGTTCTACCCTTCAACTTGTAATTTGAAACTAATTTTAAACTAATATTTTTTTCATTTTACAAAATTCCTTTCTATGATCATTACATAATGGTGGCCTCTGAACTATATGTGGGATATCCCTGATTAGGCAAATGAATGATGGCTTCTGCAACAATTCCTGACGCGCTGCAGTGTCATCAACTGATGGGAATGCTCCCTCTTTATTATTAGAACTATAGACATCTCATTTCAAATTTACTTTCTCTGTTGGATATTGACTCTAGGTAGAAGAGATTATTTCTCAACTTAAGCGCTTAAAATGACTACAGTGCTTTATTTCATTTCTTTCTTTCCTTTCATACCTTTATGGCTGCTTTTGCTTGTCCCTGGAGGGCACAGGCATCTAGCATAATCATCACTTATATGGAAATGTCTGTATAATGTTGCAGCTACACACACATGCGGTGTTCAAAGTGTATTCTGTTGTGTTACTTACATACAGTAATTGCTCCGGTGATTTTGCTTCTGTGTTTGTTCTCAGTGCAAGATTTGTATATGCGTGTTGGTTTACTGCTCCTTTATAAATTAATGAACGCAAGATACAGAATTAATGATATAGAGAAAGAAGGGGGCATCCTTTATGGTCTGTTATCACTTATCATAGGCCTAATTATTTTACAAATTAGAAACAAATATTTTAATTCAGTTTTAATTAATTGTGCACCACAGGCAGTTTGGAGGCGTGGGGTTAGCAATCAGAGTTTTGGGAAAGGAATTCAAAAATGCACATTAAATGTTATTAATGATGTGAACATTACATTACTCCTGCAACATCTGTGGCATATAAAAATGATGTGATGTCAGTAATTACAACAATTATTCCATGTTCCTCATGTGACAAATTTGTGGAAATGTTAGGTGTTGGAACTTGGGTTTAAGTTTGGCTTTGGCCAAAATTCACTTTCTGGACATTCTCTGGTCCATCTTAAAGTTGCTTTCTGTTCTGCTCTCAATTAAAGATGTACGATAGTATCAGCACATCATTGGTACCGGCCCATAAAGGCTTCAAAATGTCTTCAAATCGATATTGCCCCGAAATGACCATTTCTGCCAATATGACAGGCTGACAAGATGATGCTTTAATTACATGCACGCGATGCGAGTATGTTGGTGTGGAGGTTTTTTGAAGTGTCTGAAATGCATAGCAAAGTTGCAATTTGCGATAATTGATTATAGATTAGGCATAATAATATGTTGATTCCACTGCAGGAGACTTGACTTTTGTTGCAATTAGGTGAAAAAAATTATTGATATTGGCATTGGCAGTTGTCCAACAAGAGCTGAAAAATATCGGATATTGGCAAATATCCAATATTGTGCATCCCTACTGTAAACAGCCCCTACATGATAAACTGATGTTTGTCCAAACAACTCGAGTACACAGATTAGTGTTAGTTCACTTGCCCATCTGATATCGTGTTGTATTTTAGGGAACAAAGAAGACATTTCTGATATTTGTGTGGTCACTGGTGGCAGCTGGGTCAGACAGGTAGGATGGATAGCATGCTGTAGGACACATCTTGGTGTGAAGGTCTGCCAGTGTGTCTGTGCTGATGTTTTACACAGTGCTGAGAATATAGACAGTCTTGGCTTGTATGTGTACAGTGTAATTGTGAATTGTTGTCTTTGCCAGCTGCCATCACTGTTGTTGAGTATAGGTCTCTCAGCATGTTGGCTTTGACAGAGGGTGACAGCTCCTGTCTCATTTTACTCATGGTTCTGAGCAGACTTGTCTTATTGGCAATTAGTTTGTTGGCCAGGGAGAATGATGTAAAGAAAGTGTCCATGATGACATTCCTCCCTTTGCCTATGAAACATGATGTATGAGATGCATCACCACACAGTCTTTCACGAGTAGATCAGGGTCCCTCCACACTCAGGAAATGTGTTCAGTGTGTATGTGGCGTCCAAAGTTCGTTGCCAAATTGGTTTTTTGCTTGCAGTGTACTGGGTGAATTGGCATCGACATGTCATTTGGCAACACTGCTCATCAACCATTATGTTTCTTCCTGGCTTGAAACAGCCAATGTACTTCTGCACAATTTGTTCCAAGTGATTCTCCTGTCATTTCTCTCTGTCAGAATGCACAAACTGCGTGATCTAACTGGAATCATTGCACGGAACTGTCCCCTCTGACATAAGGCTGATCAAAGTCAAAGCTTTTTATTTCCATATCCAGTTCTGGAAGGTGACCACTGCACACAAGTAAGTAGGGAGAAAGTTTGCTTTCATGTCACCCAATTTCTTTTTATAAGTATATTACTTACAAAGACAGTTTCAGTGTTGCTGTGACATTTGTAAATCACTCAAAATGATATGATCCATATGTTTTCCTGGACGACTGCTGTACTGAGACAGACACATAGCTATATGCTGTTGTTTGTGCTCTGTTGAGCTAAAACCACTACTGTCTCTATGGGCCTGTGTCTAGTTTTTCACTACAGTTTACATGTGACCCATCTTCTAATGAGACAGAAGAATAAAGGCTGTATTGGTGGTCATAGCAGGTGATGATTGAGTATATGATCTGAAACGTGATTTTTTTTTTTTTAACAATAGTGTTCAGTAATTAAAGCTACCCAGTGTGAGTTGCAATAATCTATTTTATGGACCTATAACTTGGTGTTTAAAAGACTCCTTTATTTATGACCTGTCTACTTAGTGGAACATCCGTGGGTGGTCAAGTAACATATTTGGCAAAGAGGGATTATGAAGGTGCAGCGAGCTTGAATATGGAAGATAAAGACATTAAAGAAAGCCGACAGCTTTTTTTAGTGCTTTTATTCTTCTGCTTCTTGAATGAATTGCTGGTTTCGTGTGAAGGTCAAATTAGGTATTAGTAGGATTATTCACTTGTCACGACAACCGTATGGAGCTGAATGGCAGGCACAATGAATCAATAATCTTGATACAACAGGAAGACGCTTAACTGACCACATGTTGGAGAGGCAGTATTCAGAGGTCATTCACTCACAAATTCTTCTTTCACTGAACCATCTGTGATTCAACAAGAAGATATTTCCATTTAATCTTTCTCTGAAAAATTCTTGACCATCAGAAAATGCCTGAAAACATGGCATGGTTCACACTCAGAACAAGAAGTTGTCAGAAATTGTTTAGTTTGGGAACCTCCAATAGCTCTGCATCTTGAGGCAAGCGTATTAACAACTATGATGGTAGTGATAGTGCGTGAACTCCTGCTCACCTTCCTGCTTGTCACTAAAAACCTATTCATTGGCAGCGGGTGCAGATAGCGCCCACACACACACACGCACACACACACAGACACATACACACACACTCATCTCTGGCTCCCGTGGATCCGCTGGAATTGGTAATGACACGATCCATCTCTAACCCATTTCCAATTCAGCTCTGGGAAATGAGATAGGATGGTAATGGAATCTCATTGATCTGAGTTTGCTCTCATGTTTATGGTCCATAAGTGTGGAAGTCATTTCTAATGTTCTTTCCCACATTGGATCTTTTTGCATGCTACCATATTTGTGCTAGGCTCCATTCAGCTTCAGGCTTTATGGCAAACTGGATATGTGAAGTGTTTTATTTTGAAAAAGCAGCTTAACCTTGCAAGTGTGAGTTCTGGGTGTGAGACATTTCATTATCTTACAGTGTGTGCTGTTGGTATGTTGGTGTGATACATGTTAATTTGCCACAATGTTTCCATGACAAGGAAGTCTGCCTGAAGAGAAAAGTAAAGTGAGAATTCCATATGCATAATCTGAAAAAAAAAATGCATTCTTTGTTCGTTGTTTGCCCATTTTCTAGTTACCACTTAAAAGAAAACAATTTAGACTGAACCAAGAAAAATATTGCCTCCCTTAAAATGCAACATTCAACACAGCGGTCAGTCAGTGTTGTCATCACCCATAACAGTTTGGTTACACTGTGGTAGGTGAGAATATTGTGCCGGGATTTTTTGTCATAGCAAACATGATGATACACATAGTAGGGCTTAAAGTTATTTTTTAATTTCGAGGTATTCCTATTATTTGACTAAGTGAGCAATTCATAGAGGAAGCAGAGCCCTGTAGTGGAGACCGTGTCAGTGAAATTTGCATTCAAGATGATGAGAAAGCTGCACGTAGATACAAAGCAAAGTGAACTTTTGGCTCCCTTTTTGAAGTGGTTTCTCAGTCTGTGCATGTTGGCCACAAGCAGTCAATGGATAAGTGCCACCACTGATGTTTGCTGTGACAACAAGCAGCAACTGTGTGTGCAACAGCACTGACATCTTTATTCCTAAACTTATGAAGAACTTCACTCTCTCTCATTTTCCTCCAGACTCTCCTTTCTGTTCCTGCCTCTGCATATTTAGAATCATGCAACTGCAAATAAGCAGAAATTGTCACCTGAGTCGAAACATTTTGAACTGGAGCAGATGTGACTTTACTGCACCAGATCTGCTCTCGAGCCACGTCTTTGCATCGACTTTGTCTGCGGTCGAGATGCCGTCAAATGACACGTTATAAAATGCAACAGTATGACGTCACTCCCCACATTTTGACACTAAATCAATCAAAAACTATTACTAAACCACATACGCCAACACTTTATTGCAGTTAATAAGAAAGTGCAAAGTCCATTAACAGAGATACATGATTTCCTGACACTGAGGTTGAAATTTGCTCTGTCCTTCCAGGGTGAAAACTGCCAATACATAAATGTATAGAAGGTATATGAGGTATATAAGGTAATACATGTGTGGAAGAGAGCTGGGGAAAAAAAGGCAGCTTCCGCATGACCTGCTTCAAAGTCAGTGCCAGCAGAAGATGAGCTGGCCTTTCAGTCATAAAATCATGTGACTGTGTGATAAGGAAAGGCCTATTTCTCTGGATGTTTGGGCCTGTCTCCAGATCATCCCAACCACAGTCTTCAAAGACGCTCACCCACATTCACACACACACATACACAGAGTGCCCTTACCTTATCTGCCTTACCTTCTTCTTGCCACTGTCCAAAATTACAACACAAAGAAATCCTGCCGAGTATTCAGTAATTCCAGCAAGTCCTTTACATACTCATCCACTTCATATTCTTGGCGAATATGATTGGGCTGACTGTGCAAGACCCCAGCAATATGGCTTCCCATTACATCACAAAGTATCAAGTGAAGTGTGAAATTAACTGATGCGATAACACGTCAAGATTGCTCCCTGTACATGAGGATTGAAGAGAAAGGTCTGCATCAGTGTAAGGACAGTATAGTCTATGGTTTGCATGCATTTTAAGCAAAAAGACATATGTGGTTTAGAACAGCACTGAAAACAAGGTGGATGTAGGTGCTGGCCTCATACAGTAGCAGAAAAATGTGAATGCTGCGTGGTCATCGCCATCTCATTTGTCTTTCATACAATTAATGAGAAATGCCAGTTGGAAGTTGCTTCCATTTTCTATTGTGGCACAGGGAGTTGGAGTCTGTGTGTTTGTACACAGATTCCATTGTTTACTCCTCTGCGGCCACCTTTTGACTGTTTAGTTTGGTGATGTTTGGCTGACTATATTATATACAGTATTCACTCCAATCCAATACTGCAATAACAGCACAGCACTCTGCAAACCTATGTCGAAACGGCATTACTCCAGAGAGCTGCATTAAACATAACAAAACCGAACGTGTTGACAATTGTTTTGTTATGACAAATCAGCTTTTGCATTCTGCAGTGCAGTGTAATTTAAAAAGGCAAAATCTGCTGGCAGCGTGTGCCTGCCACTCAAATACACACATAGGCACAGCATCCACAGATAAGTACAATCTGTTGTCCTTTACTGGTTCAAACCAATTTGTATACAAAAAGATAAGTCTGTTCAAATGGGTCTCTATTGGCAGATTTGTATAGGGAAAAATGCTGGGACATACCCCAGAGATTCAAGGTCAGATGAATATTCTCAGACTGCCTCCAACCCTGGTGGAAATGTTCATTTGTCAAGAGCACAGGGAGAATCTAAATTTGAGCCAGACTACTTTCATTATCCTACTGTTCACATAAAGCAGTCCTGATGTCAGGTTACCTTGCTTTAGGGTCAAGGCATCCTGGCCCTCTTTTAGTGTCTTTGACCAAAACATCACATCCACCGCTGCTTTGGTTCTGCCTCACTGCACAGTTTTTCTCTCTTTTCTTATTGTAATTCTCTCTCTTTGTCTGGAGGCTGATAACTTGCGGGGTGTCTTGCTTTTATATAAAAACAGCCTAACATTGTGTTTCAGACTTGCGCACTGGTAAACCAGGCTTTTCATATTGACCACCGTGCACCCTGCGCTGAATACTGTATGGCAACGATGTGTACCCACTGGTTATTTAGTCACACACGTCATTGCATAATCAATGGGGTGAGTCTAAATACCAGGCAGCAATGACACTTTGAAATCATGATGACCATGTGACCCCATCATTTATTTCGAGGTAGTTTAATGAAATAGTAAGACACCCAGATTGTTAACATCTGCACAACATTGCCACAGTCTTGTGGACTGAGTTAACTGTGTGAGTGTATTGATTCCGCTGTGTTGAAGAGCTAAAGGTTAATGTGTTGTCGATCGATCTGAATAAAGCCTTTTACTTAACTCCGCAGACACTGTGTTCAGTAAAACCCTGCGGGTGCTGTTTGCGCTTTGGCTCGTTTTAGCTTTAGCCGTCTTTTTGGATCCAGCACATGGCCCAGGGGAACGCTACTGCTGACTTCATGCATTACATCACATTGCTAGATTGCATGAAGTACTCTAGGAAATGTAGCACTGATGCGACTGTTTTGCTATTTGTTTACATGAGGTTGGAGAATGTGTGTAAGGCTTTTGTAGATAGATGACCATGATTGTAATTCAGTATAAGATTAGCAAAAAATGCAGATGAAAGACAGCAACCATAAAGCTGTAATTTTTCACAAGGCTCTCTTCCAGAGTTAACCCCAAGACTTTTGACAATAAAAATAGTCATTAGCAAGGGTACAACCAGCACCAGTCAGCCTTTGCAATAACAAAAGCTGCTTGAAAGATTTTATCCGAGTTAGGATTCTTGGATATTGACATGGTTAGAAGCCATTTTTGTGTGAAGTATTCAGAAATGTTCTTGTATAATATTTTCTTTCCTAAGGCAAGGCACTGTTAGATTGCTTGAGGTCATGGCCAGAGCACAAGGCTTTTCTCTTTAGTGAGGATTACTCATTCTGTAAATACACAACAATGCTGTACAAGACTGCCGTTGCACTGACCTGTGATGCTAAATGTGACCCATGACTCACCAAAGCTGCATATTACATTTTTAATATTTCCCTCAGTGCTGCATTGAAGGAGTGTCAGTAATATTTGAGGTGGTTTCTTGTGAAATATGGAATTGACCAAACCAAAACATCATGTCGCAAGAAAATCTATAAAATCAGTGAATCCACTGAATATATGATGGTGCAGGATGTTAAAACTGTTATCACAGAAAAGTAACTGTCAAGAATACAGGATTCAGATTGAGTTCTCTGTGGGCCCCTTTTCCCTATTACAGAAATGAATGGTTTCAATATCTGTGCAATGGTGTGTTAAGAGCGAACGGAATATCATTAACAGGAAAAGAGGCTATTAAAACATTTTATTTCTCTGAAGGCTTGGAAGTGAATCCTGCCACTGAGCAGAACTACTTTTGTTTACAGAAGTCATGGCATATTCACACCCCAACAATTGATCATAATTGAGATTATCATATTAAGTACTTGGAGATGTGATTTCATTAAGAAGTGTCTTGGATGAAAGAACAATCTAAATTCTGTTGAATAAAATAGCTGAAATGCAGGTTTGATGCCAATCCCCTAACCCAGGTAGTAATAAGGAATGTAGACACACCAGAGCTGACAATTTGTGAACAGTGACTATACATATCCATAACAGGCCGAGAAAAGTTTCTGATGCAGCTAGACAACATTTCCACTCAAGTGCTTCACTTTATCTAATGCCTTACTGCTACTAATTGGTTTAGAGCCAAATATGTAATGTATGACGTTCTTCAGTGAACGCCATTATTTGTGTTACTTTAAATAACAGCCATCACATTTTCAGGAGTGGTACCACAAATCAGCCCCCATAGAAGGCAGTGTCAGATAACTTAAATCTGAGAAATGTTTTTAGTGAGAGGGAGAGAAGAAGAGTGACGCAGGAAGCCAAATGTGAAAACACTGGTGGTGTAAACCTTTTGGTCGAGCACCACGTCAAAACCAAATTGGACTTCAATTCACAAGAATCAAAGTCACTGCCATTTGCAAAATGTCAAGCTGTGGGTTTGGATGGAAAAAAATGGGACTAGTTCTATGTACAGTCTAACAAAGATGAAAGCCCAGTGGATTACAGAAGGAAAACAAGCTGTTGAACTCTAAGAAAAACAAGTCATACCTAGTCTTTTCCATATGTACATTTATTTTGTGGCTTGGTGTTTAACATAATTAAAAAAAAAATCCTGGCTATGAGAAATTACAGAAAATCTGAAAAAAAAAAAACTAAAGTTGTCTCAAACTTCCAAGAAGTTTTGTGTTCAGTCATTTAAAGTTGAAATGCTAAAGTTGATTTTCTATCATGCCATGAGGTCAACGCGAACTGTGGTGACAAATACATTGCATTTCCCATGTTCCTTCACAATAGAAGCCACCCTTTGTTTGTCCAGTTGAAAACCTTTAATGTGACGCAGCAGTAGTGGGATGTTCTGTTTGTATTATATAAGAGAGCCCACAGTAAACAGTGAGGCTGTTATCAATAAGATACAATTTCCTGTAATCCCTTGGATGTGTAAAGACATCTTGAATGCTGTGTAGGAATGACCACTAACAATGAAAACTTAAAATAGTATCAAAAGTGGGATATGATTTAATGCAAATCTGAAGGATTATAATTTAAAAGAAGAAGAAAATAACCATTAAATTGTTGTTTGACAGTTTCAGCTGTTTTATCTTGAGCCTGTAACTACATGCTCTGAAGTTCTAACAACAGAATATCAGCTCTCATAATGAGCCTCCATGAAGCATAACTGGTTAACTCTTTTCCTTTTTTTCCACTGCATGTGGGAGGAGAATGGTAAACCAAGAGAATCGGTAAACCTGAATATATTATCATCCTGAGTAGGTGGTGAAAACCCCTGTCTCTCATGTTATTATGAGACAGAGGAAAAACACCTGTTGCTGAAATCAGCGAGGCTTGCAATTTAATTTTATCAGCCCACAAACAATCACTCATTAGGTAGCTGGAATGATGATGGAACCCAGTCAGCTGTGAAGCTCTGCATTCTAGGGCACAACACATAACAAGAGACCTCTTTCTACATGGGGGAGGAACCTGTTCAGCTGAATCCTCTTTGGCAGCGGGACCCTCGTGGCAGCGACACTGCTTATTCACAGCTAATGTCATGGTCTTTAATCTTTTTAATACCTGCTGAAAAAAAATGAAGCAAATATATGTCCAGCATCAGAAATTTCAAATTAGTTAAGTCAGCGCTTACCATTTAATCAAACAAACAAGCATTCGAAATTAACTCAGCGGGCCAACTGTTTCGCAGACAGATAGTGTAGCAATGCTTGGCTCTCAATTATAATGCACCTCCCTCACCCAGATGGGGATTTGCCTTTGGCTGATTGGCAGATGTGTAACAACTGGGGACCCGAGTTCAAATCTAATATATTAGAACCCAACGCTGTGTGAATAACAAAGAAGGGTTTGCGGTTTGCAGCGTGTGAAAGCATGTTTGTTTACTTTATGTATACATTCATCAAACATCACAGTTCAATAGTGCTTACTCTCCAGCTGAGGAGGTTGCTTAAATTTGCTCTTTCCCCTTCAACTTATTGGTTCCCAAAATGGACTGTACGCTGGTGTTTGCATTTATTTAGTTGGGTTACTTCTTCAGTTGTGAAATGCCAGCTACATGTTGAGCTGATAAAACTTCGTAGCGAAGCAAAAACTCAGAAATCCTTAAAGGTTTTCTCGGAGGACTAACAAGTTAAAAAGAAGTAGTCACTGTAACTAATACAAGTGTAGGCTAAGAAAAATGACACACATGTTTCAGATGTCATTAAATTTACTGATGAGTGCATGCAATATTAAAATCATTCAACCTTCCCCAGACAAATAAACCTCTTTCTAAATCGGGCTTTACACTCATCCACTGTGTCAAAGTACGGCCTGTCTTAGTTTAATATCTTCCTGCGCTGGTCTCACTCGACACTCACACAACACGTCCTTTGAATCCACTGAAAAACACAAGACCACACCAAAGCAGGTTCTGTCAGCTCCTTTTTAGTAACTTGTGGCAGCAAAATAAATACATGAGCCCTCTGTAATCTTAGCAAGTTGACTTGCCTGATTTCTCCCTCAGATACTCAAACACATACAACCCTCCCTGAAATGAGATATGAGAATGAGGAGCCAGACTGAGGAAAATGGGTGGAACATTTCAACTGTTGATATTGTGCTCTTAAAAAGCTTGAGATACAACATTGAAGCAACAGACTGGAAACACAAAATCTGCCTGTGCAACAAGAGTAATTTATAGATTTATTATAGGACAATACAAATTGTGAAAACAATCTTCAGCATTCAAGTGAAGTTTGCAAGTGATGTGTTCACTGTGAACTCCCTTTTACATTCGTCACTACAATCAATGAATATATATAAAAAAATTATTTATACAAGATTTCAGGAGTTTAAAAACGTTCAGTAGTGTAAATCCTCACATTTTACCTTTAAACTTTTGTAAAGCCATTTTTCAATAAATATATTCTAAATCCTTTTTTATCCATGTTTAGTCGATCTCAGTCTTCTTCACAGCCTGTCCAGGTGTGATTAAAAACACAATGAGAGCCCACTTGTGAAATGACTCCTTAGAGCTACATTTTTTTATTAGTTAATTGCATTAATGCTCAAGAGGCCAAAAGCTGCCGACAAGAGTCCAGGCTAACAAAGACAAAAAACAAAACATCATCAACATGTTAGCCTAACAAACTGAATTTGGCTCAAAATGTTCTACATTTCTCACAATATAAGAACAAAAAAATTGCAAAACACGCATTTTCCGCACATGAACTTGTCTTGTCAAGAACCGCCATCAAATTGAGTCTATGATGCCAATCACAACAGTCACAGTCCGTCCTCCAAAATCCATTGTATTTTCAATTGTCCCTGCTGATCATCACAAAAGAGGCAAGCTACAGTGTGGCTGTTCGGTGGTAAATTGAAAGTGTAATTTCTAACAATATGGGGGCCCAGCGGTAGAGATGCGATTGCCTTGTCTAGATTTCTGAGCAAATGTGAAATAAAAATGGATGTTCCATTCCAAATAAATAAGATGGGAATAATAGTGGGCGAATAACATCCGCCTGAGGTTAGGAAGGCCTCATTGGGCACACCATTTGGAAAAGGACACTTGAACCATTTGCTGTTTATTGCCTTTCCATACTTTTGACAGCATGTGCTATCTCATCTTGAAATTAATTGGAAAATAATGTGCGTTTGTGTCGGTGAAGTTAGTTTTACCGTCAGTGCTGGGCAATCATACACCTGCAGCCTTATTCTGTGTTTAAGAAGAAATCTTAAAGAGTTACATACATATGTGAGGAAGGGTTCAGCATTACATAAATTCAACATTTCACAGACACATTTTATCTGCCTTCAGATAAATGTTGTAAATTTTGCTGCACATCAGCACAGCAGCCATTTGTAGCATAACAAAATGTGAATGCCATTTTTTCAGTTTTCCCACCAAAGAATAGGATATATGGAGTTTTTAGTTGCTAGATTAATCTGAACATTTTAAAGTCATTTACACACCCAAGTGCCCACTGAAACCCTGAAATGTGGTCTTGGCTGATTTCTCCACAAATAGCTGTTGTCAAAATAATAGCTTTCAGATTAAGACTTCCCATTTGTTTCCACGAGTGAGGCTGTGGCTGAGCTAATCAATAGCAGTGGCATTGTCATTCAGATTATGCTTTATTTTCAGTACAAACACACTTGAGAATAATCGTCCATTCTTCTTTTTAAATATCTTTTTAAATGCAGCATGTGTTTCTTTCATTTTTGCAAAAGTAGCACATATGTTACCATCAAGAATCCATAGTATTAATTCATGATCTGATCACCAAGTCTACTGTAATAAAAATGTAATAAAACTCTTGACCTTGTGTACAGGAGATTTTTATATATAGATATTTTAATTTGAGCTGCAGCATTTTCTCAGACAGGATAAACAAAGACACAAGCACTTTTTCGTAACTTTCATCTTGACAATTCCCCTTTGACCCCTTGTGACATTTTCTTTCATGACAGCAGATTAAATCTCTTCCTTACATGAAGGGCTTTCTGCAGCCGGCTCCACACAGACTACATTTGACCAAGAATTGTATTACACAGTGTGAAAGACTAATTGATTGCAAATGAAGAGGTCATCTCATTTGAATGAAAGAATTAGTTGAGGTAAGCCACAGTGGTGGACATCAAGGCCAAAGCAATTAGCTGCAGTGGTCAGCAGGTGGCCAAGAAGGAAGCTATTAATATGATTATGTAATGGGCCTAAAAAAAAAAACAAACAACAACCCAAAAGCAAACTTGTAGAGCAAAGAAGTACTGTAATATAAAAAGGGTCACTTGTGTTTATTAGATTAACATATTTAAAACCAACACACTGATGTTACATACTATGATCAACAGGTTATTCTAGTGTGTACATCTGTGTAATTATCTGCAACCTGCAGAAAGTTCCATAGCACATGAACATTTTGTTTAGTGCAACTTACAACTGATTGATATAAAGCATGAAATATATGATGCAATATTTTATAACATAGACCGTAGTGTTTTTGTTATAGCTGCTTTCCTAACCACCATTCTCCAAGGCACTTTGAAATACAGTGGTGAGTACAGACTGATTTAAAAAAAAAAAAAAGCTTTACCATGCTGCAACAATATTGGCAGACATAATATCCACAGTTAAAGGAAATTTCAAAATTAGATAAAGTGACCAACGGAAATGAATGAAAATGAAAGGCTGCCAGGAAAACTTAATAATTACACTGCCGGGTGTGGGAAAAACTGCTGGCATTAATGTAAATTGGAAAAATACTGGATTACTCTTTTAAGGCACAGGTATCCATACGATATGCCTCTCTTTATTTTTTCCTGATATGATCTTTCACTACTCTGCCCAGTCCAATTAAACCTTTGCTCTGGTCTGCTGTTATTCTATTCTATATAGTTTTGAGGTCGCTTTACGGACAGTGAGATATTAATTAAATCCCCGGCTCAGTCACAAACCACTCTGGGCAGTTACGTTGCTTTACTGTAGGTATGTGAACTCTGATTTTCTCATTATAATGTCTCTATTTCATAAAATATCTAATATCATCATGTGCTTATTTAAAGGCACCCACTGGCGAGACATTTCTTGAGAAGTCTGGGAAACAGGAAGTGAACTGCGACAATGTCCTGAGGTCATATGCTTGGAATTGGCCAAGAAATTAAAGTCAGTGAGTTATTGAGAGTAAGTAGTGAATTACATTACAAGGAGCAGGTATATGATTATTACTGAGAATCAGAACAGGGGCTTATTTTTATTGTACATTCTATTAGTCACTAAGATAAATATGTTCTCATGGAGCAACATGTAAAATCTACCACTTTTTAGAAATTGTGTATATTGTTGGAAATGCATTCAGAATAATATAGGAAATGTGCTTGAAGAGCATGATATTCTCTGAAATTCAAAGGTACTGTAGTTCTAAGAGGACAGCCACATTAAAGAAAAGGAGAACATGATTGCAGCTGATTTAAATTGCTTGATAGAATCTTACCTTGGCAAAACAATAATATGTGTCATTTTGAGATACAGGTTTTTTTTTTTTTTTTTAGCGCCTACCAGCTGGGTAAATTTCAGATAGATTCTCTTAAAGTGCTTTCTTTCAACTGCCAAAACACAGTCTGTAGATTGAAAAACATTTGAAGATTGATAAAGTGCAGTTATTTCCCAGCGCAATGGCCCTTTTCAAAAGAACATCTCGGGGTGTCACTCTCAATTAACATTTGTCCTCCTGACACCAGTGACAAGTTGTCACCCAAGGGAGAAAAAGTTGGTAAAGGAACAAAATGGTTCTGTCCTGACTTGCCCTCAAGGATCAAAAACGCTACAGACTGTTTTTTTCTTCTTCCAGAGCAAACATGCAATGTTTCCCTCTCCCTGTCCTCTGCCAGATAGCCCCAGGGCTGCCAGAAGGGAAGCCATTGATTATTTAGCTCACAAGATGGACTTTGTGATGTTCAGAGTGAATGTATAGCATGGGAAAAGACTATCTGACTAGAAAGATACATGTTTACCTCTTGGGTGTGATTCATTAAATATGGTGCTTTGATGGTGTCAGCTCAGCAGCCACTACTCCATTCCTCCTGAAGTCAATCACAGCAGTCCAGACACAACAGCAGGGGACAGGCGTTTCTGTGTCGGAGAGCTGGAGTTGTGATAAATTATAGCTGAGTAAAATTGGAAAGCTTTACAATTCAACTTATTATTATTTCAACATGTGTGGGGACACATTTGTTTGTCTTATATTTGTATACAATACTGCGGACACTGTTATGAGCCACAAGTCTGACTTGTGGAAACCCTGTTATTACACTGGAGAAAGTATATATTTGTGAGCTTTTTCAGCTCTCCGCTATTACACAAGGAAGACTAATTGATCCCTGCAGATGGCAGACAAGGCAATAGGTCATAAAGCCCAGCCACTTTGCTTTCTCACAACTTGTTATCACTTCCCTCCCGAAGTGCCATCAGCAACAGCTAGGGAAAAGCACGGGACATAATTTGAAGCCATACATCTTGGCAGGCGGCTACTTTTGCCGTCTTAAGTGGACTTCCAGGAAGAAAACACCAAGAGCCAGTTGTGAGGTTCCAACGGTGAACAGCTGTCTTAGAGCAGTCAAGACTAAGATGCAACACATGAAAATTAAACCATTTAACCTAGCTATGAAAAGGTGACTTTCACCTTTAAATGTGTGTGTTATTTATTGTGAACCTTTGATTGGTTCTTTTATCCAGTTCATTCTTACATTTTCATCCTTTTGGTGATAAATGTGCTGTACAGCCCACTTACCACAGAATGTATTTGTTGTGTGCAGTGGCATGAGCAGAGGGAAAAGGAGGACAACGTTAGAATTTGTTTAATTAGTACTTCCCTCACTCCAGCAGATAAAATCAGTGGTGTGTTGGCAGTCAGCTGATGTGTTATCAACATTTCTTGCGAGAACTTCATTTCATACTTTTTCAGAGACTTACTGATAAGGGTTTGAGTTTCAAAGATGACTTGATGATGGAGAGGATATATATATTTTTCACTATCAATGATCAAACCCCCCAACACACTTTGCTCACACGCACATGCACACACAATATTCAGAGTACAGTGCTGATGTGCAGAAGAATTAACATCACTTGCTGTCACAGTAGCAGTGTGACAAGCAAGTGTATGTTATTTGATTGCTGCCATGTTTTACGGACTCTAAATGTAATCGAAATGATGACTCAGTGTTGCTGCCGTGTTCACAACATGCTACTTTTGTCTCATCGTTTGCATGTGAAGACATGTCACTCTTGGTAATATTTTTGTCACAAAAATACTTTTAAACCTGAAAGGATGCCTGAGCATTTTCTTGTGCAGGGTTTATGCATTATGAAATATTCCTTAAATCGTCCCTCAGTGGTGAAATTGAAGAAGATCAATAAATGGCATTCATGTTTCATTATCTTCACATGGCTTAAATTGCATGGGATTGTTGCAATACACAGTAAAAATGTGAATTTTGCACTAAACCCATTGGGACGTTCCACACTTCTACTTTTATATATCATATTGGTCAGCCTTGCATTTCAGGCATATCTCCCATTACTGTATATAAAAGCATTTCCATTGAGAAAGCATTCTTTCCATAAAGACTTCTGAGACAATATGACTTAAGACCAGCCATAATTGTAGGTTGCGGTTGCTCGCTGCTCTGGCACTGTGTGCGATTTTTCAGATGAAATTGTACCTCTGTGTGCTGTCTGAGGTAAGGACTTGGCTTTGTAACTGTAGGAAAAAGATGCTACATGTTTTATGGATCTATTGACATGGAGCATAGTCGTATAAAACACAACAGAGGGAAGGATGTATGCTGTATATTCCTTTGTATTCTTTTTTTTTTTTTGTCTGGACACTTGCTTCCCATATCTGAGCACCTAACATCTCATCCCAAAACCTTGTGTGTGAATATGCTGCTCTAGCAACCTCCACTCTTCTGGAAATGCTTTCCACAAGATTTTAGAACCTAGCTGCAGGGATTTGCTCTCTCATAGCCACAAGAGCATTAGAGGGGTCAGGCAATAACGTTGGGTGATAAGACCTGGCTCAGAGTCAGTGCTCCAGTTCATCCCAAAGGTGTTCCCAGGCAAGCTCAGTTCTTTAACAACAAACCGCTTATTTATGGATCAAAAGCATTAAAGAATGGTGTCAGGGGGTGTCCACATACTTTACTGGACCAGATGTTCTGTTCTCATGTATGTGACAAGTTAAAATGATAGCACCACTCATGTCCAAATGTTAACACTATATTGCTAACCTATAAATCGATATATATATCGTGACCAGATGCCCCATTTGTTCAGGATTGTCCCAGTTTCAAGCTGGGTGTCCTGAGTCAAAGAAAAGGTTTGCTTATATGTGAGCAGTATACATTTTAGACAGTGATAATATGTCAGTGTTGAATTTGAAGATTGTTGCACTGCCCACAAGTGGCTTAAAAAAATTAATGTTCTACTGTCCAACATCTCTTGACATTTTTTTTCTATTATTGTGCATGCAGTGTACCCAACAGAGAATGTTACAGCAAGTTAGTGCAGTACTAGAGATATTCATGAGACTAACCAACCCGGTGTTTCACAAGGACAATATTCCATTGAACAGAGAAACCTTTCTTCTCCAGTTTATCTTACACTGTCTGAAAGAGGATGAAGAAGTATGGAATTTGCGTTTTTTTCCCCCCTCCCCGTACTTTCAAAGAACACTTTCAAGACTGAGCTCTGAAAAGGCGCTCAGCTGTTGAAACGTCAACTACAATTCAGAGCAGCAGTCTCCTGTGCTGGTGAACTCAGATAATTCAGTCATTGCATTCTCCTCTCTCTCCCCATCAGTCTCATCCTTTCCCGCTGATGCACTACTTCTCTCCCCCATCCATCTCCCTCCCTCTCACCCTTGCTCTGTCTCTCTCTCTTCCTTTCAGCAAGGCCTTGGAGGGTTCTGCAATTACGTTTGGGGCTGATCAGAAAAGGGGATCACTCCAGTGAAATAAATCGCTCCATAACAGCTGCGGTGAAATGGCGCTAATTGCCGATTGATTTGAAGCAGAGGCAGCAGATATCTGCAGTGCAGAGCCGCATCTGCCACACTCTCCTCATCATTCCCCTCTCTGATTATCTATTGTTCAGGCTGTTTACTTTGTAGTGATGAGTGGTAAATGGCAGGTTAAGGAAGCTAAGGGGGCCAGACACCAAATTGGGTCCCTCTCAAAAAAGACAGAGTGTAAAATTAGACATAATTAACACACCCCTTAGGCAGATTCTCCAGACCTCATGGAGATGGCAGAAATGCAAATTAGCTGTAAAGAAACACACTTTATATACAAAAACAGTGATTAAGCCGCCTTTGGTGTACAGAGGCTACAGCCTGTCTTGATTGAGAGCAAATCAGCCACTGAAAAACTCATTTTAGTTTTCAGGACTCTGGATGTTTTGTTGCATTAAGCACCATGCCAACAGTGAAGAAAGAAAGCACCACTAAGTTGAAAGCTTTGGCTTTGTGATCACAGAGTAAAAAGCAATGCTCCCTTTAATTTGTACTTTTCGTTTTTGCCTCATCACAGAGAATAAATTATTCTCTCTGTAAAAAGATAATACAGTAAAGTTAGCTTTGGCATATGCTTTTAAAACCTGACTTGCAAACCAGTGATGCAATGAAGAACTGGCTTGACGTGATGTGACAGGTGACAAATTCAGCTCGTTGTGTGTCTGAAACAAACAGCATCTGACATAGATATGAGCCACCCAAATTAATAGTGTGCTGTTTCTGGCTCTGTGGGTGTCACTCTGCAGCGGTGCAGCTGGTTGTTTGCTCCTCTGCTCAACAAATATTGCTGTGAAATAATTGATTTAAGTGCTTTCTCACCAAGTACATTTTGACAACATGGATGTCACATTCTCTCTGCAGTTTAAAATTTGGCCTGTGCTCGTGACGCTTCATTGTAGTCATTGGAAGCTGTCAAATATGGAAAACCCAGTCAGTGGTTTCCATCACTGAGCTGTTAACTATATGCAGGTTCAGTTTATGAAGTGCAACAGTAGGGAGCAGAAATCTTTTAAGACTGAGACATTTTTTAAAAAGAACTTCTGGAAATTCATGTTTGAAATAAAACAATACAAGTGGATGGATTATTCTGTTTCTAATTTGTAGCAGCAGCAGAAGAATGTGTCTCATGTTTCAGTTTGCATAAATCAGATTAAGGGTGTGGGAAATAAAACTGTTAAAAAAGGTTAAAGTGAAGTTTAATCATGCTGTCAGCACGTTGCCACATGAGACCATATTTCATTAGGCACAAGTTTACGATTGCCCAGTGTTTCAAGTTTGCACAGCTTACTGTCTCATGTGAAATTGAGTGAGGAGAAAAAGAAAAGCACACTCAAAGCATTGGAAGATAATATGGGTTTAGCCCTAGAAATACTGCATAACAAATAAAACACCTTTTCCCCTCCAGATCAGTGAAAGAATGCACATTGTCAAATTGATTTGTCTTTTCAAACTCGTGAACCGTGGAAAGGCAAAGGAGCACGACCAGTAATCACTGATTCTCCACGCAATATTTTCCTGCTTGACATTAAATAGATTAAATCTTATGTTTAACAATGAGGTGAGAAAATACTTGTAAATAGATTCAGTTCATCTGCGGTTGATTGGCAAATGCCATCAGTCTCTTAAAGTGTTGATTATACATTACCATTTTTGTGTTGAAATTCCATCATAAAAATGTGTTTTATTAAGTGAGCTCATAACGGAGTGCATTGTGGATCTTGGCCCCCCTGCTGAACTGATTGTCTCCTCACAGCAGGTGGACTGCCATTTGCTACAAACTCTCGGAATTGACATCATTACACCTCAATTTTGTGATTCATGTTTGCTCGTAGGCGGTGAGATATCCCATTTCCAGAGAATCGGATACTGTCTCCCCAAAAGGGTTTTAGCGATCTTTTTATGATTCACATTGTCATCATCATTTAAAGTGTAGTGTTGCCTCTGCTGCGACTTAGGCAAAGAGGGATTTCTTAAGTGCTGGTGTCTGGTTTGAGTAAAGAAGTTTATCTGAGAAGAAAAAGCAGAGCAACAAAGCAGTTCTGAAAAAAACATGTGTTGGCGCTCGTCACTTTGACAAGACCGTAGGTATACAGCCCACACTGGCTTCAAAAATAACATAATTCATGCAATCCAGGTAGACAATTAGGTGAAATTATGATAATTATAATCAGTGAGGGGCTTCAAGTATTGTGTTATGTTGTGGGCATGTGTGTATTCTTACCAAAGAATAACTTTGGAACCAAAATGGCTGCCACACTCTCCGAAGAGACTAAACATTATGTGCTGACGACATTTCATCAACAGTATCTCATTTTATGGTTCACTCCATCTAATTGCCATCATCATTTTGTGAAATGAAAGATGATTCACTCTATTCAGACAGGATGAGCGTCTGACATGTGCAACATCATCATGAAGTCAGATTCAGAGTAATTTATAATTAATTTAACAATGAAGTGTTGTCTGTATAGGATTCCATGTAAGAACCAAGTTGTGGTTTTACAGAGGATTATGTATGCCCATGCATGTGCTGGTAGGTGGATATTTTTACATACAAAGAGCCAGGCTAGCTGTTTTCATCTTCTCACAGTCTTTGTGCTAAGCTAACCTAACTAGAGGCCCGAACATATTTAGCATACAGACATGAGAGCTGTATCAATCTTTGTATGGAACTCTCAGCAGTCAAGCACATAAGAGTATTTCCCAAAATGCTATTCATCCTTTCAAGTTTGAATCATTTCATTAATTTATTAGGGTATTTGAATTGGCTCTGGACTCAGTTCTTTTTTTCCGCCGGAAGCGCTGAGTCTCTCCGCTGATTGCCTGGCAACCTCACAGTGACGACAAGTTGTAGCAGCCAAGAATGATCCAGCATGTATCCTCCCATTCAAGCACAAATAATGGGGTTTTTTTAGATGACAAATTTTCTATGAATTGAATGAACTACATGTAACCCTTCATTTCGTGAGCTTTAGAATTGCTGGATTGCTGCATAGGTGGATTTTCTCCCCCTATGACAGAGCCAGGCTAACTGTTACCCCCCTGCTTCCTGTCATTATGCAAAGTTGAGCGAATGGTTTCCTGGCTGTAGTATCATATTTAATGGACAGACTTGAGTGGAGTATCGATGTCCTTGTCCCTTGGCAAGACAGTGAGTAATTCCAAAATATTGAACTGTTCCATTAAAATGGTGGTCGTAGGTCACATTTTAAAAGCCAGTCCCATATTTTCAACAAAACTCTAAATGCTTAACAATATCTGAAGTGATCAAGACACAATAAAGTCAGAGTAGCAGGTCTTTGTTTCAGTGCACCACCCTGGCACACAACGATTCGTTTTTTCCTTGTTGCCAAAGCAGCACTAGATCCAAATTTGATCCCACACAGCTTTTCCCATTACGTAAGTGTGTCCCTGCCACTGGCCAAGTCCGAGGACACTGTGGTCAGGCGGTAATACTCCCTCATATAACCAAAGTGCTATGATGTCAACATAATCACATTGTTTGTACAGTAACCACGATTTGGAGAGTCGTTCTCTTAGGTCAGTCCTTCCCTATTTATGGAGCTCTGTATGTGAGAAAATCAATGATGGTGCACGCGTCTCTGCTGCCAAATGTGTCCTGCTGCTGCACATTCAATAGTTTCACACACATGCTCTCAGCCTATCATCACTAATGACCTCACAGTGAATTTCCAATGTGTTCCATCTCTCACAAATAGGTTAATTTTAGACCACCCACAAAGTGTACACACAGGCAACCACAAAACCAACATGTTCACCAGACACGATGCAATGCAGCCTCAGAACTGAACACAAGAAAATGTGTGCATTCATTCACGCAATAGGCCCAAGGCCCAAGTTTCACCCTTTACAATCTTGAGGCTGACACTCTTATGGCTCATGAGAGGCAGAGCCACTGAGTTGGCGCACCGCTTATGAGAAAAAGACAAACGTCCTGCGGAGAGCATTGAGATTGGAGCTCCTGTTTTCATTACTTTGGTTTATCGGCTCAATAGTCACCTCCTTTCTCCCAGTGCTAAATGTCCCCTTGATTTGCTCTTCTTGTGCCTGCACCTGAAACAATTCATTAAAAATGAATGAGAAGAAAGCAAAACACTGAGGGCTGTGAGATGAGAGGGAGCGGGAGGCGGAAAGAGAAAGTGAAAAAGACTGTGGTCTGAATACAGGTGAAGATTATAGGACTATAAACTGTTCAAAATAATGTGCATAGATCCAGAATTAGAACCATTTTTGGGCCATACATTTGCTTCATCTTGACTCATCGCACATGTTTTTTTTATCTTAGATCAAACATTTCAAATCTTACTCATATTTTTAATTTGCCTTTTCAATGAATGTATGCAGTATTCATAGTATATGTGTAATGATTCAAGACCAAATCTGTGTCGTATGTTGGATGTTATTTTAGTTTCTTTTAAGAAGAGTGAGGCAGTTCACATCTACAGCTGAACCTAATTTAGAGTGTATCATTCCCACAGCTCTTTCTATTATTGAATGACTGCTTTTCTGTGAAAAGAGAACGGATCTCAAGTACATTCTCAGAGATGTTAAGGGCAATTACAGTTTTCAAGTGACATAATTTCTCCAGTTAGTTCATAACTTCCCTTTCGGTCAAAAGAACCTATACTTAATAGTTCCACAATGAATTTTTCATGCTTATGTACCATTAAGAAATCACTGCGGGTGTTTAGAGAATTTATGGTTGCCTATAAGTGCTATTCCACTCTGCTGGGGTATTAAGGTTTACAAGCGTTATTCCAGAAAGGGTGATTCATGGAAAAATCATCGAAAAAAAAAAGTTGGTCTTTCTCACTTTGAAGTTGTCTTTCCATGTCGTCGAGCTCCTGAAGTTGATGTAGCAGAAAGTGTTTACTTTTGAAATGGCCACTTGTTGATTTTGTGTAATGCTTTCTTCAAAATGCCCTTTGTGTTTGTGCCCACTGAGCAACCTTGAAAGAAACCACCGAAGCAGTCACTGCGATGCCACGAGAGCCCACAACGAAACATTTTCATTGCTGCTTAACTTTGATCAAACATAAGTAAATAGTTAAAGAAAACACACATGGACATTTGTTATTTTAGCGTCCCTGAGTCGGCCATAGCAGAACGAGATCCCGTCTTTACATGAATAAGCCTGCAATTTAATGCGAGCAGCAACGCATTCGCAGCTCTATCAGATCAGTTTTTGTTTTGCTTATCTTTCCCATTTGCATCATTATGAAAGGGGAAAAAAACTATAGTAGAGTTTGAATAGCTCTGTAATGAGGAGGAGGAATCAATCATCCCTTCAGAGTGGGCCCGCTGCAGCAATGAGAATATAAATTCACACTCATAAATTCCACACTTTTAGGTCCCCCACATCCTTCTTAATGTCTCTAGAGTTTACAGCGGCCTTGTGTGTGATACTCCACTGTAGATGGCCTCGTTGATTTACGGGTGTTTTTTTTCTCTTTCCGATTGGGAGTTAATAGCAGAGATGTCCAAGTTAGCCTTCTCTGCCTGAGCTATAAACATGCTGTAATTGCCGTGTTAATTTTGGGCTGACCGCAAAAAGATGTTCCGCCGATCCATCCAACTATCAATCTACATATCATCTCAACATTTGGCGTTTTGTGTGCGCGCACCATTATTACATATGCCACATAATTGGACATAATTAAAAGGAAGTGTAAGTACTGTAATTAATGTCAGTTGTCAAGCGCTGTAAGGCAGGCAGAGGATAATGTTTCCCTGTGGCTTGAGCAAGAAGACCTTTGGAAGCAGGAGGTTTTCTGATTGATATCACCTGACCTTTCTACACAAATGATGCAGATAGTCATTGGAAATCATTCGCCCTATCAGTTACCAGTTGCCATCAGTATGTTCTATGTCTCTTCTTTTGGTGAAAGTGACAGAATAATTGATTATTCTGTCAATGGACCGTTTGCGAAACCCACTTCCCTGAGCAGCGATTCCCCACTCACAGCTTAGCAACTGTAACAGACATCTCGCTGAGGCAATGAGCACGGTGCTTCAGTAAGACTGATGCTCAGTGTACAGAGAGCTGGGAGGATGGTGTCTTGTATTTTGTAGTTTTTCCGAAACCAGTAGTATAGGGGCGCCGGACGTGGGTGATACTGTGCTATACCAGAGTTTAGTAGTTTCATGGCTCTGTCCTGCTCTGTATTGTATTTCGGGAGATTGACGCTTCAGCATCCTGAGCAAAACTAGTTATCCTAAATGATATTGGGCTTGCCAAACATATATTAGTCCTCATCCTCAAATCCTTAATGTTAAAACATACTGTTTGAGTTAGGAAGTTATAGTTGTGTTAGAGGGACAGAACACAGTGTTTATGCTGTGTGCTGTACTCGAAAGGAAAGCTTGACAGACATGCTTTGGTATCCCAGCATTATCTATAAAAGATGCAACTTATCTTCAACTCGGTGCCTCTGTACTTGGCTCTCATGAGTGTTGAAGTCCCCCATGTCTACTCTGGCACAGTTTTTCAGGAAAGGTTATAGGCGGCATTGAAATGAGGCCCAACAGATGTCCTGCCCGACGATAGATTGGTTAAATGACTTAAATGGTGAAAACAATCTCATACATAGCTACAGAAAAACATATGGTGCCTGTTATTTGTATTCGTGGCCATGACCTGCAGGAGGCCAAAGCAAACAGGGAGACTCTGAATGTGCAATGGCAGGAAGAAACGGGGAACGAGCAGCAGGAAATCTGTTTAATGTGAAACATGCTTTCAGAACTCTTTTATTTGTATATTTAACTCTCTTTGACCCTTCTCATATGATATGTGGAATGGCACTGATGATGCGGGCTTAACTGGGATCAAAAGTTTCTTCACTTCAAGCTGGAAAACGAGATATTATTGATGTCCATTGTCCAACAAAAATCTGGGTGCTGTTAATTTAGTGTAGGCAATAATATTTTGATATTTCAGGCCAGTCGAGATGAGACCACATAAAGGAAAACCATGTTAAATAACACAACTGTAGTTTTAATTTTTTGCTATAATAACCTCATGGTTCATGTTCAACCTTGATGGGTGGCATTTTAATGTGTCCAGGTGCAGAGTAATAAAAAAAAAGAATCCAAGTCAGGCCTTTTAAAGAGTCCAGTTTTATGGTATTGATGGATAAAATGAATTGCTATTCACATGCAGGACATTGACTACTCTCTGTGGAACCAAAAGCTACATCAGGAGAATATTTAGAACACACGTCAGGATGATACTCTGAGTGACCGCTCTCCCACACTTGGTTTATTTCCCCAAGCCACCTGCTTTATCCAGCGTGGGAATACAATGCTGGATAGTGCTTTCTACTGTACCGCGAAGGAGCCACAGTAGTAAATCAGTTGATGACCTAATGCAGGATGAGAAGAGGCAACAATCCTTTTTTTTTTCACCGTACCACATGGGATCTATTTCCTCTCAACATTAATAATACTCTGGAGCATTAAGGCATGCAGCAAAAGCAGATGTATTCTTCCCCAGGCTGATTCAACTTGTAAGCATTTCCTCTCCCGAACCCCCCCTCTCCAGTCCTGAGGCAAAGCATGATTACCCGATTTTAATGAGATTTTTAATGTGATTTCCCCCCCCTTCCCCCCCAATCCCTGCAAGACAATCCCACTCTCTCTTATGTACATACATTGGTTAATGTTTGCAGTCTGATGCTATGCAAAATGAACACATGTTGATGTTTTTGCTTCCCACGCTTCTTTCCCCTGATTGTGTAGGCCAGAGGTCTGCTTCTTACCTTTTTATGTTTGCATGATGTCGATAATCCTCTGGGAAAGGAAATGAAGTAGGTGTGCAGTCTTTTCTGTCGCACTTCATAGCTACATCCGAATCCCTTTTTTTTCTCTTTTTGCAGGGGATTACTCATTGCCAATGTGAACAGTGCACACACCACACAGACATTTGTGTGATTATTAATTTGCATCATTCATATCCAGTGCAATTAATGTATTCAGGGCCAGCGGCATGTGTGTTAACCAGGTGATGCTTAAGAAGCCTTTAGTCTCTTTATTGTGCACTTCATTATTTGACTGTCTAGCTAAAGTCATTTCTAGTGTGATACTCACACTTTAACACACAAATTTGAATTGTAATGCTAAGATATATTAGTAGTATTTCTGGAGTATCACAGCTGAGTCATATTTCTTTTGCATACACCAAACAAAAATAATGACGTAGTGTAAATTTAACCATTTAATGATTTATGACTTCTTACAAATGTAGCTGTTATTTTCTGATATACAGCATATAAATGTACAGCAAAACCAGCATAATGGTGAAGCAAACATTTTTCTAAGAGACCAACCTATATCTGTTATCCTTCCTCAGCTCGAGCAACATAAATGTGTCTTTGCAAGTGCTAGTACTTCTGCTTCGTCCTCAAGAGTCTGTACTGTGGTCTGCAGGAAATATTGTCTCGAGTGCAGCTAAAGCAGAGATGTCTGCTTGTATTAACCATAATAAAAAGTACACGCTTGGGGATAAGCATCTCTCAGGCTTATCGATCAGACAAAATCCCTCAGATATATGGCGCCTAATGAAGTTGAAAATAGCAGGATTTTGTTGGAAACAGTCCAGAAAATCACCTTTGTTCTAAGCCTACAAACGACTGAATGCTTTATATCCATCTGTCAAGCACAATGATTCAATTAGGCAAACAGAAGGCCTCCCACAATTGCAACTGCAGCCCTTTTGCTTGTTTTTTTGCATTTGAATGTGAAGTCACAATATCCGCGTTTTGTCAATGTTAGTTCTCTGAACACAGGTGAAACCCTTTAATTGAGCAATATAGCGTACGTCATTCTTCTTGTATATTTCTGCTTTGTGTTTGTGCCTGTTCAGCTAATTAAGTTGAACCTATACTGTTGCTTTGAGACTGGCAATGTGTCTGTGCCGCAGCAACAATCCCTCTCATTCAGTCAGTCTGACATGAGTTGTTAAAACTGCAGGGTGGAAGAGATAATGACAGTAGCCTTTGCCACAATTGTCATATTTTAAATAGAGGTTGGCTCGCTTGGATGGAGAGAACATGTCTGTTGGTTTACAGCAACTCTTTCAGCAATCGCTTTGTCAAGAGATGAGTCACTGGGCAGTGTGGAACATCTCTGGATAAGCCTATGAGAATGATGTCATCTAGGTAAGCTTTTGTTGTATTGATAGAGTTCTTTGGATGTATCCTGACTGGCTGAAAATACACATGTAGTTTTTCAGATGCGCACAGAACTTTTTGAAACAGACCTGCTGTTTGGTGAGTCGTCTCAAAACCAGACACCGAAATAAGAAGCCCTGTACATTAGTATCTGCTGGGCTGCCAAGAATTTGTTTGCAGAGAGCTTGGCCTTTCTGGACTGCACTTGCCCCCACTTTTCCCTCCCCTGTTTTCTTCCCCAGTCTCCATTCCTCGACAGTGGGGTCATGGTACGTTCTTGAGCACGTGTCATCCTGAATAACGGTGAGAGCTGACAGAGCCTTGGCTTCCTCACTCGTAACGCTTGCCTTATATTTGGACAAGACCATGACATCATAGGGCAAAGTGCCTGGTTTCCGCGCTGAAATTGTCCTCCCTTTCAGTTTACCTTTGCTCGTTCCCACTGTATAGACAGCAGCTGTTCTCACTCCAGCTTTGAATGAAACCCAGGATTTCCTGTATTTCTATTTAGACGGATGGTGACCATATGGTTGTCCAAGCAGAGCAATAAAAGTCACAGGATTTGAATTTATTTTCTTGAGATACTTCATCAGCCAGCTCTAAAGCGGTGAGATAGAGGAGGTGCTACATCATGTAATTTGCAGGAGTCTGCAGTGAGCCTGAATAAACAGAAGTAAAAGTCATAAAGACAGAATTCAGTATTAACTCACTAGTAGGTCATTTAATATTAATTAAGAAAGAGGATGCTCAGGGTGAAATACTGATGTTTTGTTGTTGTTAATTAGGTATTTTATTGAAACTGCTGTGTCACATCATTACACCGTTTTATCTGTTTTTGCATCGTCTAATTTGCATACATCTAAATTGAGTTGCAGGTTTGCCCGCACCGATCAGGACTTCAGCCAAAAAACACATTGATAGCATCGCATGCATTCTCTTCAATTACAAATATGACAATAAACTACTCTAAAAAGAAATAGTTGACAGACTAACTGTAAGCTAAAAAAATCAATAATTTAAGCTGAGTTTGGATGGAACAGGTCTGACCTGCAGACACAAACATAAGATAATGTAAAACAATATCACGTCCACAAAGTTATACTGGTTATAGCTGGTCCAAAGATTAAATGTTCCCATTATTAATTTACATTTTCAGACAAGTTTCCTGTTTCCAAAATGCTATCACAGCTTTTATTGATTTCCACTGCAGCTGAGGTGATTCTCCAGCCAGATGAGCGAGAGAGAGAAAAATGCTTAAAAAACAAGTCATCCGTGCAAAGTATCCATTCTGTATTGAGTCGAACCTTCAGCTTGATTAGTATTGAAAATGCTAAAATACTTGAAATACATAACTATTGCATGATGGTAAATGTCTCTTTAAATGATCACTACATTGCATCATCACAACATTCTGCATTTCTCAAGTTGCATATTTTCAGCAGTAAAACCTTGCACTTGTGTTTTGGTTGACTGTGATTCAAGCCTCCATACAGAGCAATATGTTGACATGGCTGACAAAACTGTATCCATCAATGGCTGGCCACCCAACTGACAATAGCCATTAGAGAACCAGGGCTATGTCTTCTTCTGGGGACTTAAGCGAGGCAAATTGCTGCCAAGACAGTTGAACAGAGAAGACAATGCAGTCTGGAAAAGAGTTGATGGGTGGTGGGGAGGGGGATGGAGAGAGATTTGAGTAGCAGAAGGAGTGACAAGGCTGCCCATTAAGGCCACTGGTGCATTGGAAGGGTCGTCGAGTGCGTGTTAGCGTTTTGTGTGATTATGACACTCGCAGTAAGCCAGCCTGTGTGACATTTAACTGTCACTTGAGCTGACGCCAAACCTACACGGCCATGTCTGGTTTCGATTTGAACGAGTCAATGTTTTTTAAATGATAGAATAAAAGGAATGCAAGTGAGCGACAATAGAAATGTCCTCCAGGAGAAAGTACAGCCAGGTTAAGTTCTTGAGATATTTCCAAAGTTTCTGAAAGTCAGAAGGGAGGAAGGAATGTGACAAGGATTGTGATGACTCCTGAGCACAGATTTGACATGTAACATAGAGGATGGGTTTCCTTCTCTGGTGCTGGGAGACACTGTAGCAAATGAACTGAGAAGCCTCCATTTATTTTCCCCTCTAAATCCCGCTCGCTCTTTCTACTCCACTAACCTCCATTCCCTGCTCATACAAAAGACATACACAGCCACATGTTAGTATCTGTAAGAATAATGTTTACATATGATAGTTAAGTTATTTTAGCATTTTTGTAGTGAATGTTTACATTATTCTTTTAAATCTTGCTCAAGAATCTGCACACAAAAAGCAGGTTTGGGTGCATAAGGGTTTCTCAGCCCGTGAGGGGAGGAAAAAAACAGAAGAGTTTCTTGCCACAGAGGATTTCCGGGAGCTGTCATTGTAGCTCAGAGACAGCTCTGAATTTATCTGCAGGCTGTCAGTGGAATTAATACAGATAAGGTAAAAATATGACAAAAGTTTGAAAGTCTGTAGTCGAAAGGAAGCTCTCTCACTGCCTCATTATATTAAAGAGTAAGGCCAAAAGGGGGGAAATATATCTCTAATGGGTTGCATTTGGAGGCTTACAGAGTTTGGACGACACCCAGAGCCAATTATATCTGTGCTCTGTCCAAACTTAATCGGCACCCCAAGCTCTTTGGGCTTTTACATTTAATATTCTAACACACTGGGAAAAGTGTTTGTCGTGACACACTGCCTGTTTCCCTGCTATTCTTTTGATGGGAGTGGGCCACTAGATGTTGGACTTTTCTGTCTTTGTTTCTGTCATGTTAACAACTTGAAGCTCTTCAGGCTTTAATGGCTGCAATAAAGTGACTGTCAAGTTAAGGGGCCAAAGCTTTCCACTTGAAGCAGCAAAGCCAATGTCTCATTCCCAGGAATTATTACCCAGGTGTAATTTGCGGACTGAAATTCCGCTGCAGCTCAAATGCGACTTCCAACAATCTAAAGCTTTTTATTTTTAACTTTTGAGGGGGAAAAAAAAAAAATCAGTCTTGAAATATTTACGTTTAATTTGAAGCGGGAGTCGTCCAAGTACTGCCTGATCATCCATTCAAATAATTAGCGGAATATTTGAACACGTAGCTCACAGCAGAGAGAGCAGACTGTCAACATTTTCTCCCGAGGGGAGGGGTTTTCGGTGTGTTTTCCTAAGCACATAATCCAAACATCCCTGCTAAGTTGCCTGGTTGTTCTAGTTAAATGAGATTGTTGTGTCTGTAACCTCGAGCTTTTTGCCCTCTGTATGCATATGACAGTACATGAATCAACAATAATGCATCCTCTCAACCGATATCTAGATCATATCTGGGGTTAAGTTATTCTTTCTTTCTTTTATTTGGCAGTATTGATTTTTTAAAAATATAAAATATTCT
Organism: Centropyge bicolor; assembly: GCA_037975185.1. Taxonomy (NCBI): domain Eukaryota; kingdom Metazoa; phylum Chordata; class Actinopteri; family Pomacanthidae; genus Centropyge; species Centropyge bicolor. Next base: position 3,746,070 of record JBBMOC010000030.1, read on the forward strand.
GCTGAAATTTGTGAATGTATTCTCTCCATTTTAGCAATTATCTAACAGATGATAAGGTTCTTATGATCCTAAAGGCCAGTGGTTGCTTTCGTCATCACGTAGGTTTTTGAATAGACTTGGTCCCTGTGATGACATCTGTCTTTACAGCTACTCTCCCATTAATATAGATGTGGCAGTACTTTGCAAAGGAAGTTTCAGGATGTACTCTGTCGGAGAGCAGTTTCTTTTTGAATATGAGATAGTTGCCCTAACTCCGAATGTGACAGATGCCATTGGTTATTTAGTGAAACTTTTTTCAGCACAGCTTTACAAAGTCTGACTCTCCTCACAGCTACTACTTCTTTGGATACTTCTGGAAACACTTAACTGGCTCATCTGGTCTGGAAGTAACATAATCCAATATCTGGGTGGAATTGCTACTGTAATCTTCACAGTATTGCGCTAAGAAGACATGACAGTGCTTTCAAGTTCTCATTGTTGGCAAAAATTCACTTCCTACAAGACCATCTGATAGTTCTTTGTATTATTCATCTGTGTCTGCATGTTAACATGAAGTCTCTCTCTTTTTTTTTCTCCCCCAAAAGTATATATACTTTTTTAACTTTAATATACATCGACTTATAAATACTTAAAAGGCAGGATGATATCTTCCTGAAGCACAGCAACAGACACATTTTTCTCAAAGAAGGCATTTCTTAATCCATATTATATATCTCTCAGCCCTCAGATGGTGTTTTTGGAGGAGGAGGAATTGCCAACCCAATCTATAAAATCAAATCCTATTAAGGCGCAATAAACAAGAAGACACTAATCCATCCCACATGTGCCTCTGCCAACTCTGAGCCGGGCTCTCTTCTCAAGACACTGGCTACAGTTGTACTGAGTATTTACCAGTTGCTCGCCCACTCTTTCTCATCACTGTAAATTAACTGTAATTTAGGTGTTTACCTCTTGCAACGTGGGCTTGATGCTCTCATATAGGGCTTTGAGATGGGCCCGATTTTCAGTGCGTCATCATCGAAGATTTTCATTAGCTTTGATTTGAAATAGCCACATAACTTCTGTTTATTCAGGAAAATTATATTTTATTGCATCCGTTTGTTTTTGGGTGGGACCGCATGTGTGTATGTTTCTGTTTTGGAACAGAAGTGAAGTGTTTTTCGATTTGAAGTGATTAAAAAAAAAAAAAAAACATGGTAAGAGTATATTATTCTATAAATAACCATTTAGCACTATGCACAGGTGTCAAACGCATACTGAACCATACAGTGCATGTTAAATTCATGAGCCTCAGTCGCTGTTGGATTTTCTTTAAGAGTAGTGTAGCTGGCATGAGGGGGTAGAAGGACTCACAGAGGTCTTTACCTTGACAGCTACACCTTTCAGTGAAATCACTGTTGGTGCCGAATCACTACAGCAGCATTCGAAGCTGACCTCATCTCCAGGATCACATGACTCAGCAACATTTAACTGCAAGGTGGTGCTCTGGCTGGGTGACCCCATAGTGGACATGAGGCGAGCTACCAATCCCATCCCCGATACATTAAGTTAATTGACTTTATCAAGAAAAACCCATCGTATATTGAATTAGATCACATCTTTACTTAAGTTATAGTTTAACTTAAGTACAGGTGTGCTGTACACATGCTGCAAAATGGATTTATCCCAGCAGTGCTCTACGTTATGTCTTTATATTACATGCTCTGGTTAAAGATTCAATGCAACCATTGTGATACTGGTTAATTGGACTAAATGATTACAAAATAATTGATAGATTACATAAATTGATAACTGGCGACTGTGCTGGATTACTACATATTGCAGTTTTCTAAAGTATATTTTTCTTCCTGCATAGCATGTTTATCCTGGCCACACATCTATACAAGCTCAGATCATAAGAAATACTGTATATTATAGGGCTGCTTTTGAGATGTCCCATAACTGCATCTGACATTGTGTGCTACATTGACATCTAAATTGCCGTTGCTGTCGTTGGTGTTCACTCACCTTCTTGAAAGTAAAGACATGAAACGAGGTCCCTGAAAGAGGCCCACAGAAATGTTGTGTTCAAAAATCTCCAGATAGTGAATTGATGTGCTTTTACTGCCCAGCTGGCAATAAGATTAAATTGTTTATAATTTGTCCTTTCTAGATGCACACGTCGAAATGAAACCAAAAGAGTTGTCCACTTGAGTTTATTAGGTTTGCTGAAAGTGACGAGATATGATTAGCAAGACTGTGAAACCAAGATTAAGGCTCAACAGTGCAAAATTGCATCCCATAGCGTTGTGTCTTTGTCCAATAAACCATCTTTGACGAAGCATAAATATTCCAGACTCCACAGGCACCACAGAGCTCACAAAACAGACAACACCCAAACTGGCCAAGTGGAAGGCATTAATTACACATGATGAAAGTTGCCACCAGCAGATACTGTATATCAAGCCATGATATCCACTGTCACCAGCTCAAACTTTCCCCTTGTAAAACGCGTCCAGACGACAGGCAAGAGCTAATTAAAATGGTCTCTTGCTGTTTGAAATTTCAAAGAGCGCCGTCAAATTGCATGACACAGCAAATAGCCATTGGAGCTGTTTAAATAGTCAAGTGTTTTTGTTTTGTTTTGTCAAGAAATGAGTATAACTGCTTTACATTTAGAGCTGAAAGTACATCTGGGCGAGGCAGTGGGAGTGGGGGGGGGGCTCTGATTTAGCCTGTTTAATTAATAGGAATGTAGCTCCTTTGTTGGAGGGCTCGGGCAGCTGTGATGATAAAGCAGAAAAAGGCTTATCAGTTTCCCTGCAAAAAGATAGGTCCCACTTGTAGGTTTTTCGACAGAATTTAGTTGTTTCACAGGGAAACTGAGAGCTAAGTGTACTGTGAAATTAGGTATTGGTATTTGTTTCAAAAAGAGGCAAAGTGCTGTCATGCTGCTCAGGATAGCACTAAGTCCATTCCATTCCCTTTAAACGTCATGTGAAAGCACTAAAGCCTTCAACATCATCTCTGTTGGATACGCCGTGAGCATGGTGAGTGAGACCTGTTTAAGGTAGTCATTTTGGTTCCATGCCTTGACAAGGCAATAATAGCTCTTGTGTGTACTTACATCGGGGGGATATTGTGCCGCTCTGTCAGTGCGGCTTCACTGCAGCTTGTATCATTTTATTTCCGTCTCTTCGGTTCAGCCTTAATTCACGGTTACCACTGTCACACTGACACATTCCAATTACATTGACAATTAAACTGATAGAAACAGAGGGAGAAATATGGGAGCTGCACAATTCAACTCAGACCACTTTAATGCAGAGTGTTCGAGCCTAACGTGGCTGTTCATCAGTTTGTTTGCAAGTTTGGACATAAATTTAATTAATCAAGACTACTGCTGTTTTTAATTGTGAGTTCTTAATGTAATGGCCCAGTGGTGTAAAGTAATTATGCAGCCAACAGCTTCCACCTTGCTGCCTCAGCATCGTAAATACACTAGATGGTAGGTTTTACAATTAGCATCACTGTGGGGTGGGGTCCACACACACACACACACACACACACACACACACACACACACACACTCACACACACACACAATCAAATGAGGCCTGCAATGATAGCCAAATTCCTCATCATCACCGAGATGAGTGAAGCTTCTGCTATACCCAGACATTAACCCGCACGCATCCACAATTTTCTCAGGCTGACACTTCAATTAGGCTAATCCTGCCTGCATACAAAATGCTGCACTCCTCCTCTCTGAACCAACGTTGCTGGAGACATGCCATATTCCTGTGCTTCTTCGCCTGCTCTGCATCACAAGTAGAGGAGCTTTTTCAGCGATGGAGGAGAGAATCCAGAACGATCGGTTCCACTTCCAGGCAGAAACACAGAGGAGAGATGCAAGGAAGCGGGGAGGGAGAGATAGAAAGACAGAGGGGGGGAAGGGAGGGGGGGGATGGTAAGCGGTCAAGGCAGACCAAAAAAAGACAAAGTAGTCCTGCTGTGTGTTTCCTGCATTCATATATTCCACCGGCACACTGAAGGCATGGGCGAAGCCTATAGTGCAAGCTGTTGCCATAATAAACAACTCGGTGGTGTTCCTACTGTGGCGTCCACTGTCTTGGCTGGGGGTCTTATTTATTTTAGTAGCTGTGAGGCCCTGGAAAACGGACTATGAGAACAATACAGCCCCAATTACCAAAATCTGACCAGCTAACATGCCAGTTGATGATAATGTCATTCATCAATTTGTATTGCACTGCAGTTCCACTTTGAATCAAACTGAAATTTTCATTCTAAAATATGATTTATTTAGAGGGACAAGACATGTTTATCTGGTAGCATTATTGTGTGCAAACCTTTCGAAACTACACTTGACAAGACCCCCAATCTTCTAAAAATGCTTGAAATGGCAACTTATTGCTGGGGAAAAATACTGTTTACTGTGGCTCACCACCATAATTGCTTGCAAGATGCTTGATAAATTGCATTCCTCAAAAACAGCAGCACTGATTTTCAGAATTCATTTACAATCAACTTAAAGTTGGGGAGAGGGATGTTTGTCATTTGACTGGATGACTGCTGATTGCACGGCACTGTAACCCAGACGCTGCTTAGTATCTGAAGCTTTTTCCATGACTGAATGTGATGATATATAACATGCAGTATTTATAACATGAATGCCAGTGGGTATGGCTGTGATGTTATGAATGCTAACAAGCAATGGCCCTGAGAAAATGTCACAGATGCATCAGGAGCAGTTGGGTGAACTTCCACAAATGTGTCCGTCGGAGTTAGAGTGATTGCTGCCATGTCTAGGTATGGCACATATCACGACAGTGAGGAAATGAGAGATCGTTTTCAGTGGGGAATAAACTGGCTCATGAACACAGCTGCTGTGCACCATTTTGACTGTTTGTGTTAAAAATAGAATTCAAGCCAAGTTGGAGAATTCAGTAGAAGTCACTTTTTTTCCACCATTTTTCTTTTCTTTTTTCTTAATATACACAGTTGCTACCTGCTAGGGTTGGATTCAGTTATAATTAAATGTGATACAGAACATGACAAAGTAATCACAACCTTCCAGTGCTACTTAAATGGTCAAAGTGACGGAGGTGGAGAGGCTGTTTTTGTTTTGTATCACCTGTCACTCTATACTCTCAAGTGACCAAAGCTGTCAGCGCTACACGGACGCTCCACCCCCACCTCCCTTCGCTGTTACTCCCTCCACTGCTCCCTCTCCAGTATCTCTCTCCCTGAGGCGGTACACTAGGACATCTAGGCCACCGGTGGGAATACAGTAGTTAATCTCTGCTAGTTAAATGCTCTTGTATGGCCCTGAGCAGTAGCAGTCAACCATCCCCTCTTTTCTGCTTTACTTGCTCTCTGGGGAATCTGTTCAGTCCTATTCTAATGTATTACATGAGGAAAAGAAAAGCTTATTTCAGGCCTTGTCCACACTTACACGGTGGTTTTTTAAAACATAGCTTTTGCAATGCATTTCAGCCTTTGGTCCACACCACATTTTGCCAAACCACATCCGGACAGAATATATTTAGAATCTCTGTTTCAGGTGTTGATGTAGAGAGGGAAAGCAAAATATTGAGCTTGTGATGTCTGAGTGTGTGCTGTTGTCTCCTTTGTTAACATGACCCTGGTTGTATCCTCCTTGTGATGAGGAAACCTTCAGAGTGGTACTGCTGTAGGGAAATACCGAGTATCTCTTCATACTTAGGCTGGCCAAGACTCCCACTTCAGTCTATGCATTTGATTTGACCTGTTTCTTGATGCACCATTGTCGGTAGCCCACTGTAATTTTTTTTATTCAGGCGTATGATGGGCAACATGTCTTCAGGTTTATATTGCCTACTGTTGGTTTGGCATCCTCTTGACAGTGCTTGTATTGTGTTTTTTTTTTTTTTTCTTTGGACGGAGATTTTTTTGAAATCAGTGCTTGTGTGGACTGTGTTTTTAAGAACAAAGTGGGAAAATTATAGTTTTAAAAGCCACCCATGTACATGTGAACTAGGCCTCAATCTGTTTAGTATTTCTGCACTGAATTGATTTGCCAGTCTTTGTCAGTCTATTGCTAACAGCTTTGAGCCTTTTTTACACACACACACACACACACACACACACACACACACACACACACACAGACACACACACATTCTTACTTATGTCGCTTCTGGGGAATTTACATAGACATATATTCATTTCCTGGAGACTAACCTGAAGGACTAACCTAACCTTTTTACCTTTACCTTACCTTAACCTGACTATTACCTTAGCTGTTGACCTAAAAATCACAGTTTTCCCCAATTAACTGGCCTTGCGTCTGATGTATATCACAAAAAGTAGCATAGGTCAGACCACACACACGTACGCACACACACACTGCTTTTCCTAGTTTGAACCAATCACTGAATACACTCCACTTTTCATGGATACAAGTCATCCACAAAATCCAGCAGGATTCCACAGACATTACCACGCACTTAAGGAGTTAACACTTTTGATGTCACAATACATTGATAACCCCACACCTAAACCATAGGCTGGCAGATAGAGGTGCCACTAAACGTTTTTTAAATGACAACAATTTGTGGGCTCCAGTAGCTTCAGGTGAGAATCCCCGCCTAGCAGAGAAAATGGAATCTGCCACCGACCGCGCTGAAGGCCGGCGACTCTTACCCTCGGCCTTCAATAGTGGATATGCTTTAACAACCTCCCGGGTGTAGGGCAAAAGAACTATTACAACTGTGAAAGCAGTTGCAACAGATGAAAGGTTGACTCAGTAGTCCTCTTGAAGCAGTACTTTAAATTGAGTGCAGTTTGTCCACACTTCAGAGTGCTCGTAAGTGTGAAAAATGTTAGTAAATGTGTGTTTTAATGATGAGGTGAGGCATGAAACTGAAATTGTGTTGTGACTCCAAGTCAAAGCACCGGTAAAATAGACCAGACTATTTGTAATTATTCCTCATGACGTAGGTTTCTACAACCTTGACTTTCACAATAGGCACTTTTTTCTTGGCTTCTGCTTTTGAGCATATCGCCGCTCGACTCTCTAAACCTCTGCAGAAAAAAATGGCAGCTTCATATTATCCCTGATATAGTTTTTATCTAATGTCAAAAGAAAAACTATTGTGAGCAAGACATCACAACGAAGATGGACAATATGAAAGCCTTGCCTGTGTATGAGGAGCCCCGTAAAAGCACTCTTACTGTGAAAAAAAAATAGTGCCTCAGAGCAGAACTGTCTCCACTATCAGCTGAAAATTATACACACCCTGACAGTGAAATGACTCCCAGCTGGTGAAGCAAAAATAAGGAAGGGGGGGAAACATTTAATTTCATGACAGCTCATTTTAATTACATCCCCACCACCACCACCTCGAACCCCTCCATGAATTGCTTAAGACCACATTAGGCTACAGCATTGCATTAAAGTTTGAACTTACACTTCCTCCACGTTTTCCCCATTATATGCAGGAAGCTGAATTTTCCCATTACAGTGAGTTAGTCACAGCCACTTTCGGTTAGCGGAGCTGCCATACGCGGGAGAGTTTTATCATCAGAATGTATTATGTAAGATTGACTGCAGGGTGGTGGCGTGCAAGGAAGAAAAAAAAAAGTCTTACTATCGGCTCCTGCGTCTAAAATGGAAGAATCCTGTGCAGGGGTGGTCACGGGGCTAGAACCATTCAAATGGGCCAAGAGTGCTGATGCGTCCTATTTACCTTGTGGTAATGGATTTGTTTGTAGCCCAGACCCCTCCTCCTGTCTCATAGGAATATTGGGGGCTTAGCTCCATTCACTTTTTGCTGCCCTGGCCATTTATTTTGATTAGGGAATGAAGTCCTCCACAGAGCCATACCCAGAATAATTGACACTGTGTCCTCTGAGGTCACAAAAAAATATACCCTCAGTACTTATCCCATTGGTGAAGTGGCAGCGTATGAAAAGATTGCAGCTGAGCACCGAACTGAAGGTGTATTATTGCTTTAGGTTGCAACAAATAGCTGTCGGGGAGCTCATAAATTATATTTCATGTTCTTTCCTTTTTCAGGCTTGACAGGATAATTGATGTTTGCTGTGAACTTCCAATTGGCATCAACTAGCCTGTATATTGTATAAATTTCCTTTGTTTGTCGGGTATAAAAGGTCACTGGAGATGTCAGTGGTTTGATTTCAGGTCATGTTAGGAAAGCTTACCATTTAAGAAAGTTGAGTTTACATAGGGTTTCATTTCTCCAGAAAAACATATTAAATCAAGTTGGAGCCGATAAATGCTTTTTATTTTGTTTGTTTTTGACCACTGTGCTTCTGTTATCACTGATGTGTGTTAAGTGACAGTAAAACATATTCCAGTGTAACATAACTAGAGCTGAAATAATCAGTCAGTTATCTTAAAATGAATCAGCAACTGAATCACAACTATTCTGATGATCAATTAGCTGTTTGAGTCATTTTTAATGCAAAAGTGGCCGAAATTCTCTGCTGCCATGTTCTCAGATTTGAATATTTTCCACTTTTCTTAGTCTTAAATAATCAGTTGTTTCATTGAGGAAAACACTGGTCGACAATCAATAATGCAAGGAGTCTTTAGTTGCAGTTCTAGAGGTGAATATTGTCCTGTACTCACACTCCGACATGTACTGTATACAGTAAATACCCTGTTTAAGAACTTATTTATATATGAATTAATGGATTTTTGATGCATTGTCAGCAGCAAACCTGAAAAGATCACTTCATTTTCTAAGTAGAAACCAGAGTTTTTAGTTTTTGGTACAAGCTCGATTGCCAAAAACCTCCTCCTTCCCTCCAAATCCACATTCAGAGATTAGTTCCTAAAAGTGCCCTGATGCATGTCCACTCCCCGATGAAGCCAACTAGGAATGAGGAGCGCAGCGGCAGAGAGAGAAGGGGAAGCAGATGGCTGGCCTACAGAGGTTCTGATCGCAGGGATATTGGCAAGATGCTGAGCTGGAGAAATTAACCTTCAGAGGTTTTCACACTGCGGCAACTGTTGGCTCATGCTGGATTCCTCTCTAGCCCTCTCTCACTATCTCACTCCAGTCACCAGTCAACCTTTTCGCCAAAGTCGTCTCTGCCCCATCCCTCTCCATTTTCATCAATTATTATCTCCCCATTTTCTCTCCCTTCTGTTTTACTTGGTCACTCAGTGAAAGAAACCCCCTCTCCCTCCACTCGTTTTCACCGAACTAGCTTGCAATAATAGACACTTTGAAGACAAACAAAAACGTGTAATCACGCTGATAAGTGCATTCTTTTAACAGCCTATTGTGTTTGTCTTCGTTTCCTTTCCCTGCGCTGTTGCAGTAGTATTTAAAGGTCAAACCCTCCCTTTGCTTCTGAAGTAGCGCTAATGTGATGTGCAGACAAAGTCAATGTAGCGTTGGCAGCAGTGTCAGCTCTTATCTGAGTTCGTCATCGTGGAACTGGGAGCCCGCTCGATTGAGGATCCCCATATGGATCATCATCATCAGCCCTGCTGCAGGGCACAGTGCCTGTCTCTCTCAACAGCCTGCACCATTCTGCCGGCTAAAGGCCCTCGGGTTGTGCTGCTTGCAGACCCATAGCTGTCCATTTAATTTGCAGCACACAGGCGCTCCACTTGTTCTGCATTGTGCCTTTAGTCCAGTCAAGCCAAGAATCCAGGAAGTGCCATGTCTGTTTACTCAGCTGCTCAGCTCTCAAGTTTAATATTAGCTTTGCTGGCGGCCAGCTGTGACAGTGAATTGGTGACAGGGGTGTGAGCTCTGCCCTTAACACAGCTATGAAATTATTGCTAAGGTTTTGCACTTGTGAACTCTGAAGGGCCACAATTCAGTATGCATTAAAGATGAAGCTATACTTAGTTTACCTTGTATTTAAGGCAATTGTTATGTTCCACTGCACCTGAAAATGTCATTGTGAGGCACGTTTGTCCAAATTGCAGGTCATGTTGCAAAAGTGTGTTGCTTTCTACTCACTTTGATCGTTCTTTTTAGTTATTTTTGGGGTGTGGAAGAAGCTATTTAAAGAAGGCAGTGGAAAGCGCTTAAAGATGAAACTAAGTCCTCTGCTGTGGTCTGACACCTTCAAAAGATGTTACATCAAAGGAGTGTGAGTAAGATCACATTTTACAACATTTGCTTGAAGTGTGTTTGATACTAAATCTTATGAAGAGATTATGAATGAGATAAGGCGTGGCAACACTCTCATGAAGGTCAGGATTCTTATCCCGTACCATTCTGAGTTGATTTAGATTCCAAAGAATGTTTTTTGTTTGTCATTGATAATGTTATGTTGACTGAACAAAGACTGCAGAGCTAAACCACGAGGGCACAGAGCAGCCCAGAGGAGAAAATGAACATTTGTCTGCATTTTGGGTTTAATAACCGAATCATTTCCTTTGCAAGACAATATTTTGAAAATACTTCTTTTTCATTTCAAAATACTTTCGTCAGTACATTGTTGTGGATAATGACACAGCAGAAATGATATTCTTCACTACTGGAGATGTAACCTTGATACCAGCGCAGCAGACTTTGTTTCCTTCGTCCAGTTCACCAACTGATTCTTTTACAGAGGGCATTTAGCCAGTAAATTATACTTCAATATGCTGATACAGGCAGAGTCATTTGCTTCCAAAGCTAGTAATTTGCTGGGCTTTGCTACAATTCAGGAGACTAAACACTGGAGTAAGAACCTGAAATAGTGCCCTGTTTTGTATTTATTAATCGAATGGAGAATCAATTGTGAAATCTTATCATGACACGAAGAATTGTAATCGAAATGTGAGCTTCCAAAAGACTGTACAGAATAGCATTTGAAGAAGACATGATTTAAATTCAATTACAGCAGCTATCTGAAGACGTCTCTTCAATCAATCAATTGCACAGTTTTGCTCTTGATTGAGAAGTTTTAGTTTTATGCCACTCCAGCATTATATATAGTTAAGGTATTGCAGCAATGTTAATATAGAGACGGATGCATGAAGAGCAGAAGAGCCAGCGGTGTCTTATTAGCGAAAATGAAAAGGATGATGATACATGAGTTGGGGAAGTGGTAACAGGTGATTGTTTGTCAACACAGGAATGGAGCATCAAGAACACAGTGGGTGGTGGATGCTGTGAGTGTCAGACTCCTTGATCAAAGTAACCTGCCAACATAATTGAATTCTTTGAATACATAGTTATGTAATTATTTTTGCTGCAGTGGAATTGGGTACAGAGGATTTCTCTCCCCCCCCCCCCCCCTTTTTCGAAATTCAGAGAGTAAAAAAGAAACGTCTTATTCTTGAATCCCACTCACTTCTGTTGACAACAAAGGCGCGCTGCTCCCTTGCCTTCATTTGGCCATGTTTCATCAAATTTAGGATGTAGAAAATAAAGCACTAGGGGAGTGAGGCAAGCTGTCGTTTTCTAAAAGGGGGGAGGGGGATAAATGAGAAATGAGTTGTGCGAAGTGTTGTGACTGGCTGGCTGGTTTCATAATTCGGCAGAAACTGCTGAGAGACGAAGACAGAACATCTGCTTGACACATCTGAAGTGCAGTCTCCGGTGAAAAATAAAAGCTGATGACAGTTAGAGTTCCTTATTTTGTTGTATTCTCGCCTAGTGTGAAGCAGACATCTGCACCGGAATGATTGCTCAAGAAATTTTAGAAATTAATTTTGGCCAATTTCCATCAAATTGTCAGAAACAAGATGAAGCAATAATTGGTCTTGCCGTGCGGCAATCTGTGAACATTTTCCTTCATGTCATATGCAATTCTGTATGTGCGGTAATATGATAGTCAAGCATTCACAGCAGTCCGCCTGTTCCAGCTTCCATTTCAGTGTCTGAAATCGTTGTGGTCTCTTGGTCTGGGGAGTCATAACATAAATTCATAACATAGCAAGAAACATCAAACATCAGTATATAGAGCACATATCATGACCATTGACAGAACAAGCAAAGTGGCCATCAAAAGGCAAATGGAGTTGAGTTGCATTGGTGTGATTTAGAAAAACAAACACCAGCAAACAAATCTCTGTAGTTCTTCCACTATGTCATTGCTTTTGACACATAATCTTTACAACAATATTTTTTTCTGCCCAAGACAGGTACCCCTTGATACTTGTGACATTTCAACACTGTTGTGATCTGCTGTTGTGGACTCACATTTTTGCAAAGCTCGTTATACATCAAACCAGCATCTGCCATTTGTTATCATGCAGGATGATATTTTCTAATTGAGTGCATGGATAGTTTTCTGAATCCTGAACTTCTCCAGGCTAGCAGTTATCAACTTTCAAAGTGTTCCCCAGCTGTCAGACACTTTAATACTGTTTTTAAAGAAATTATCTTTTTGTTCTTGCAGTTTTTCTTGCTTCGGGTTATTGGCACTTTATTGTTCTTCTTTGGGTTTGAGTTGTTGACAAAAATATAGCATGATGTGTTGTTAGTTTTGGTGGCGTGAAGCCAGATTGTGAATAGATTGTCATCCACTATAGTGACAGCTAATGATTTTTTCCCTAAATGCATAACTGAGTCAGCCAGTGTAATATAACCTCTGAGAAAGAATAAGTATAACTATATGAATAGAGCTGCAATGATTAGTCAATTGATCAATTAGTCAATCAAAAGAAAATTATTTGTAATTTATTATTTATAACTGTTTTCACAATCATTCATTTCTGTCAAAATTTAAAGCAAAAATGTGAAACTTTTTTTGGTTTTACCTACTTAAATGTGAATATTTGCTGCTTTGGGCTCTGAGAAACTGTGATGAATATTTTTCACATTATTTCAACTAAATTATTGATTATAAAAATAAAAGGCAGATGAATTGATAATGAATTATATTTAGTTGCAGCTTTAATAGACATTATAGAATTAATATTAATTGATAAGTACCCTGTCTGTCTGACCTGGCTGTATTCCATGACTTTGACTTTTAATGTGTCCATTTTGGAATGCTCAATCATCTTTTTAGTAAATAGGAAAATGTACAGGTGGTGTTCCACTTAATCTGTTTGTTCCTTCAATGTCAGTAGTAAAAACAGGATGTATTGTAGCAGCTTCAGCATCAGTATCGACAGAGGATATGTTCAGGCACATTGCTGCTGTTAGTGTGTTTTGTGGCAGTGTTCAGAGCCCATTTCACAATCAATGTTGTTATGCATGTAAACCTTAAGTGTGAAAATATGCTGTGGGACACATCTATATGCGTAAAACACAAGTGAAAGAAAGCCTTTGTGCAGCCTTTGTAGTTAGGTACATTGATTTAAAAAAGCCAGACTATAAATAAATATCGTAATGCACAAAAATAAAACTTCCAAGTGCCAGTACACACATATACAGTACGTTCTGTATGTATTTCTGTATTAGTATGTCTTATTATATTTGTGTATAAATATCATTTATGAATTGACTTAATTTATAATTAATTTATAAGTTGGACTAATGAAATTTTGTTTTTCATTTGTCTTTACGGATCAGGCAAGCTATAACAACCCCCACCACACACACTCACTCAGATACAGTCTAGTCTCACTGAAGATGGATCTTCTCCCAGTATGGATCTAAACCAGTGCATGTCTGGTCACATTGTTGACAACCCATGTCTCTAATTTCAGTAAATATGATTTGAGATTGGCCATTTATTGTTATTTTTGTAGTGTTACTAACTGAGAAACGAGAACACATGTCAAAAGAAAAAGAAGTGCAGTGTTTAGGCAGTGCAGTGGCATTGAATGTAATGCATTTGTGGTTTTAATTCTGAGTTACAGTACGACTACCCCTTTGTTCGTAGAGTGAGCAAAATCTGTGTTAAAAACAAGGCAGCTTTGAAAACATTGCACTTCATCTGTCAAAGGTTCCCCTGATGATTCATCGTAGCTGACATCAGTGACAGAAAAACCAGAGCGATGGAAATCTATTCAAATGTGGTGAGGCTCAATTTCCCCTTTCATGAGAGAGCTGTGGATAATATGTTGGACCCAGACCAGTAGGGGGTAAAATAGCTCCATCAGTCTTTTCCAGTCAAAGTGAGGTGGAGGGAAACAAGTGAAACGCCGATGCATAACACTGACATTTTTTAATAGAATTCATTTATAACAAATGGAACTTGTGTCAGCAAAGAACTGATTTTCATACAGACTTCTTTCGCCACCAATGTAACCTAAGTAAGAAAATAAAAAGCACTCCTTTCATTCAGAAAAAGAAACAGTTTACGCTTACAACTAATCAGAGGTAATTGTATGATCTTTTTAACAAGCCATTTTTTTTTTTTACAATTTCATTATTTAATTTTCAGTCTATGCATCCAGACGAGAGATAGATAGAGAGAGCAGAGAACACAACGTTTATTTCTGTTAATGACACTCCAAGCTTGAATGGCAAAGCCACAAGAACAGATGGTTGGGGGACAGATTTTTCTGAAGTCATCTGCTGGAGTCACCATGGCATCAGAATGGATGCTCTTTTTCGCCACAAACTTTTTTTTTTGTCTTTTTCAAGAGTTGATACCTTTTTTTTGTGTTATTTACATACACACAAAGTGAACGTTTAAGGAGATTTTTTTTATAGATGGGTTCAAGTAATATATTATTGGGTTTAGAATCAATAGGGCAGTGCATAGTACAAAGATAGAGAAAGTGCAAATCTTCCTACCAGGCCAGCTTTGGCCATTCTGCAATGTTTCACCATGCATATGAAAAATCAATAAAAAAAACCCGGAAAAACTGAGATGAGAAAATAAACATGTTCCAAGACGTGAACATAATGTAACAATAGCCACCATGAGGTTAAATAATAGCACTTTTATATCTCAAAATTATGACAAAAGTAATCAGTTAAGCAGTCGACAAAAATAAAACACATAGCTGCTTGAGTTAACAAGGGAAAGAAAGCACCTGGAATGCACATCCACAAAGCCATCAAAGAGGGTATGGAGAAGTTAAAGATGCTGCTCAACATAAAGACCGAAACATAACCAGACTACACCCCCAGTCTCTAACTGTAATGCCGTAAAAGAAGGACATGACACATCGCTTTAGGATTGTCAGGATAACAGAACTGATACTTTGCAGAATGCATGTCTCTGTATCTGCTCTCTGTCGTGACGCACGTGAAGTCTGCAATTCTAAAAACCTAAGGCATGAAGAAGAAACCCTTTCGATGGCGACCTGCACATTAGGCGTTTTTTCTTTTAGACCGAATTTGAGTTTGACAAACTGTTCTAAAATTACTGCTGTGAAAAGTGACCATAGTGACGATCTGTATAAAGCTCATTAACTTTACGTTGGGCCCTCATTCTGTTTAGTTCTGAGACCAGAATTCTGCAATCTCATCCCTGGCTCTATGTCTGCAATTTTTCAAATATATATCTTGTAACTATTGTGTGTTCTTGACTGTTATCTGTAGAATTCATTGATATATATATATATATTTCTCTATAAACTGTTTTATTCTAATTCACTCAGCCACAATAAGGCCACTGAAAATGAAAAATATGAGCTTTGAAATGTTCTTATTTGCATATATAATCTCATCATGTGACAAATGAATACTAAAGGTAAATAAACTATACAATTACATTTATACTAAATGCCTAGGTTACTCAAAGGATATACATTAATATGTTAAATGAAACATTATAAAAACAGGCATAAATATAAGGCACTCTAAATGCGAAATGAAAAAAAAAAGTCATTACCATTGAATGCTTTAAAGAACCACAAGAAAGTGACGTCTTTGTACCTTGCCCTATTGTGTGGAGCGGTGATTGTGGCTGTGTGACCCCTCTGCCTCTAATTACAGACCGTATGAGAGCTTGAAAAATGCACCAGTGATGCTTTGACTGGCATCTGACATTCCCACTCCCACACCTCTCTTGCGGGGGCGGGGGGACAACGATGTCATGAGCGAATGACATATCCATATAAAACCCTATCTAAAAACGCACATATTTATTGCACAAGAAAAGATGCACTGAATCAGAATACAATTTTGTCCTACTGATGTGCATTCCAGTGAAAAATCTCATTTCATTTCCCCCATAGCACACAACTCTCAATTTGGAAGCTTTCATAGACAATTCATATTTCATATACTTTTTACTCATAAATTATGTACTTTATCAATATATTTAGAATGTTATATTTATACTTTAATATATCTTTCACATATATTTGATCTGTACCATATATTTATATATTTGTATATCTTTGCCAATTCATCAGGTTCCCTCTTATTACCCTTCTAACATGGAAGAACTAAGATAATCGGTAGCAGCAACTTCATACTTTGCTCATCCCTGTTGATTCCACAAAGCCCCAGTTTATCTTATGGGAATAATTTAGTTACCATGTATGTGATCATGGACAAAAAAAAAGAAAGAGAAAAAAAAAATCAAGACCCAAAAATAACTCTTGAACAAACTTACAATTTTGGTAGTGTGAATTTCGTTCTGTGCACTAAGTGCAACAAAATGAAGGGAAGAAAAAAGTGGTAACAAAATTAAAAAAAAAAAAAAAAAAAGCAAAGAGATTCTCTGCAAAATAGCACATACGTCAGAACAGTTCTACAGCTTAAAAAAAATTTAACATTTACGTAAATACTTTTTTTTTATCACTTCCTTCCAAGCGATAAATTTGTGTAAAAAAAGGAAATTCACACAGTTCAAAAAAAGCACATCAGCTGTATAATAAAGTACTAAAAAACTAAATCAATAATTTTTATTTATTTCATAGATCATTTTGAACTTTACCCTCTCCCAAAATTTAGATGATGAACATTGTGACAGGAAAAGGGGTATTTATTCATTATTACTTTAAGTCTGTCCTGCTGTTGTGGACCAAGCATTGTCTTCTTTTTCGATGGGTTGTCAGTGTGTACTTGATTGTGAAACAGATTTTTTTTTCTTTACAATGTGCATCAAGTTTTTTTTTCCCCCCGCAATTCTGTGTGCCTCCAATGCCTCTCGTAATGGTTCATAATCACTGATGCATTTCTGACGATGTCATTATTGTTCATTTACTTTTTTGTTGTGTTGGTTTCATTCAGTTTTATGAGCCCCAAAATGAATCCTTGAAGCAAAAGAAAAGGTAATTCCGTATGATGCTTCAACAGTCAGGATTCCCTCACTTTCAAGGCGAGGTTTTATTGTGGTTGGGAAATACTTGGTCCTCCGGGAATCATCTTTTTCATTTTTTGACAAGTCATGTCGCACATCCAACACTTAATGAGTTGTTAGCAAGGAGTTAAGGAGTACTTTCTCAAGCAGGAATTTATGGCTCAGAAGAGAGGCTCACTGGGTTTTCTTTCCAAAGGGCCCTCTGCTTTTTTCTTCCAATACTGGGTCTTTTACGTTGCATAGTGATCAAAGCTTCCCAGGTACTCCAAGCCAGCTCTGTAGCAGAACTGGTATTGATCCTGGAAACAAAGAAAAGAAAACTTAAGCTCACACCTCCCTCTTAGGACTCTTGAGAAACTGAATCTTTTGTACCATTTTTGCTACTTTGTGCTTCTGTGCTGACTCTTGTCATCGCCTTAAACTCGAGTTACATAAAATTCGTTTGCTGCCTTTTCTATTGAATGAAATTTTTTCTTTGTATGCCAGACATACCAAGTGAAATGATTTTAACATTTTCTACACAGAAGAGTATTTTGGAAACTTGAAGATCATATAAGTAGGTGTGTGAGGAAACACCGGCGAATTGTTCTGAACTGATGAGATTGCAGCAGAGAGCAGTCAAGACTACTCTAGATTGGTTCAGTCACTGAATCAATCATAGTCTTTAACAGAGGCTTGCTTTAATTAATCTGTTTGGCTCAAGAGGATACTTGGAATCTCTCCAGCCCTTTTATTAGGCAATTTGAATATACTATCAAATTGGTAACACAGTAACTGATCCATGTGTTATCTACAGTATCACAAAACCTGAAGTAGCTGCTTGAATACCCCAGTACAATTTGTGAGTTTCTTTCCCAGTACAGTGGAAAAAAGAAAAGAGGGGAAAAAACACCTCACCTCTGTCTGCACCATAGCTGGTCTCTGTGTCCGTAACATTTTCACTGTCTGAAAGATGTCTACTACGCCCTCATATCTCATTCGTTCCAAGACGATGCTGAGGGTGATGAAAACTCCGGTTCTACCAACACCCGCGCTGTGCAAGAGAGGGCAAAGAGGTCAACGGTGAGGCCAGAGAAACCCAGAGGGATGAAGAAAAAGTTTGTTCTAAATAATAACAGTGAACATTGTTTCATTTTCTACAGAATAGATGTGATGTTGTTGGGTGGTTTTGCTGGTTGGTCACTTACCTACAGTGGACCGAGATAGGCCCATCTTGGCCAAACTGCTCTTTTGTTTTATGTACTTGGCCAATGAAATCAATGAAGCCCTCTCCTGATTTTGGCACTCCTTGTTCAGGCCAGTCTGTGAACTGAAACTGCCTTACTGTCCGCGACTGTCCATCCTGGGAACACAGGACAGGAAGAGAGAGAAAGAGAATGAACCGAGGCTGGTCTGGAACATCAGTCAGAAATATGGAAAAATCCCAAAGGAAAAAAACTCCTGCAGTGAATCTAGGAAGCCGATCTGAGGTTTTTCACAGACAGCCAACCCATGGCAGTTCATTCCGTGACCATCTCCATCATGATGATCCACGCCTTTGTGGGTTTTACAGTGCAAGATGTCATTCTTGAAAGAAATCCCACTCAGGCGCCAAGTTTAAAGCATCAGAGAAAATGTTTTGTTATTCAAGATTCCTGCCATTTTACCTGAATGTATTAAGCATGAACACGAAAGATGCTAATTCCTTTGATGTGCTACCCTCGACGGGGTGCTTGGAGAATCGACTTTGAGGGTGTGCATTACTTAAGTGATATTGTATCCCCTTGATAAGGAGAGCAATCCCATTGACGAGACAGTGTAACATGCACTACAAAGAAGGAAGCCTCTGCCATTTATCTGTGTAAGCCTTTGATGGAATTAAAAACTCTGGCAGCTCAGTGCTGCCGGCACCACATTTGTTTTTACACATTGACATGTGTCATAATTCCCGCAAATATATATTTGTGCTTATGTTACACTTAAGGCCATAGTTTGGTATAAACAAATACTTGACACAATGCCAAAATTTTGAGCTAAGACTACTGCAATGTTAAATCCGTTCACCACCCAGAATATTTAACACTGTCATTAAAATCTTATTTCTTGGTAAAGAAAATCGTGCAGATTCAACTTAACCCTTTATAGGGCCCTCATTGAAATACTTTGAAATCCAAAAATTCAAACTTAGAGTGTTATTGGAGGACATAACTAAAATTTATTTCTGTTTATTTCTGTTTCTGTTTTCGTAAAGGGTGTGGATATTACCAAAAATAGTCACTTGCCTGATAAAGGGTTAAGTGTTTAAACAAAATTAAAAACTATTATTGGTAAACCCTTGACCCATTCAATGACCCACAGTTAGGCCAGAACCCAGACTTTGAAAAGCAATGCATTATACCAAACTGTCAACAATGGAGTTCAGAGCTCAATTTCCATAATGTCAAATTTTGATCTTTAAACTTTGTTCTATGGAACCGTGTGTGCTTACCCTGGCATCAGTCACTTTGAACTCTCTCAGGATATACTGGGGCATGTTATACTCGGCCATGGGGTCCACCACAAAGTACTGGTATCTGGCCGACCTCTCTGCTGGCCAGTACTGGTGGCACTTTTCCTGTACGGAGTGAAAAATAGAATACCACAATGAGCCGCAACATTCTCTTCATACACTAGTTTCATTGTGTTCATTCCCAGAATTTTTTTCATTCAACTCTCACTGAATCTACTGCTTGAAAGCTTATGTTGTCACGGCTGAACCTACGTATGGTATTTCATATAAGCTGTTTTGTAATGTGTGCTTTTGTGTTTCATGGCCAAAATAAGAAGGTAAATGTGCCAAAAAAGAAAGGTGAAATGTGTGTATACATACCCTGCCCATTTCTCTAAGCTTGGTGAGCATAACAACAATGGTAGAGTTGTGCTCCCAGAGCATTCTCCAGAAGTCTTCTGTGGTCTCTGCCAGTGGTCCCTGTGTGGCAATATAGGCTTTCTGTTGCCTGTGGGAATGCATTAATCACATGATGGAAGAGGTGAGATACAATACAGTTGAACTTTTACTGTGACAAGTTTGACGATGTTGCAAGAGCCATAGTTGCGATTACTGACCAAGACATGTCAGAAGTTCTTGTCTTGTATAAATTTGCTGACGTTGATGTTACATTCAAATTTTGAAAATGTATCTGCTTCTATAAAATTCCAAGCTATTTTCAAGGCTAATGAATTTATATACTGGTCATCTGATTGGCAATGGGCATCAGGGAATGTCAACACTTACCTGTATCCATCAATGAAACTGGCATTGATGTAGTCAGAGCCCTCAACTCCTCGAATGGGCTGAAGACACACTCGTGTGGACTCATATGGCATTATGTTAACAAGGCGGTTCTTGAACTTGTTGCAGGGGAGATTGGCACTGATGAATCGTGATGTATGGGCTTTAGTGTTTGCTAAACGCTGCATCGAGACAGAGAAAAGGAAAAATAGGTGACTGGTTAGAAACATTATGCCGTTTCTTTATCTCCCTTGTGGCTGACTGTATTTGACACTAAAGGTGGACTGGAAATGATAAAGATCTGAGTACTAAGAACAATTGCATGCCTTTGGACTCTTTCCTATTCTCGTGGGAGTTGGAAAGAATGCAAAATAATAAGCTGTGCATTGTGGCTGATGAAACCTACACTACAAAGGCTCACAGTGGACTGTGGTTATACTGTATACTATTCCATGTAACCATAAAATATGGAAATTACATCAAATGATGACTATCATGGCTTGCCTTTACAGGGAAAAAAATGGCATGTTAAGATGAAAAGACAGGGAAATGGATACCCAAGCGAGCCCAGAGTGGACAGAAGTGCAGTGTAATCTAACCTGTTTATCATCTCTTAGTGGAATCAGCATCCATCACAAAGCAGGAAAGTCAGGCCGTGACAAGCAAGGCAATAGCATGCATACAGCAACACCACAGACTGCTCGGGGACTGCTAGAATACGGTTGGTTGAGCCTCTTATTGTAAAGTATATTGCCCAAGTCCCTCTGGCAACTGTTCTCTGGTGGGGAAAACTTGTGTTTGGCGTTTTCATGTAAACCAAGACCCCTGTTACTAAAAGAAGGGCAGCTATGAGAAGGGGGAACCAGAAAGGGAGAATTTATCCTATGTTAGGTTACACAAGCCAGTCAGTTAACTGGAATAGAAAGGGAAACCACAGGCCCCATGCTGTCTGGTGAGCCTAATGGGAACTGGAAAAGAGTTGTAATGAGAATGGTCAATGAGTGACACTGTGGCCTGCATGTGACTGGAAACATGGAGTACCAATGGACTGTAAATTCTTATGACATACAGCAAATTGTTGGTGTAAAATGATATCAGGTGTGATGTGGAATATTCACTTTATGCTTCAAGAATTTAAACACTGCTTATCAATATTCTTCGAAATAATGCCTCACTCAAACTTTTTGTACCTTGAACTCAAGTTCCATGCCGGTGACATTCTCTCCACCCTCTATCTGCGTCAGTTTCTGGATGTAGGCGTATAGGTTTCTGGCGGGCACTTCGGTGGTGCCGCAGTTGACGGCCTCCTGGAGCGCGTCGTGTATGAAGACGTACTGGTCCTCTGTCTGCACCATGTAGTTGCGCTGGGCACGCATTAGCGTTACGTGCCCGTAGATGTCCACAGTCTTCTCGTGCTTGATACGTTCCAGCATGGCATCAATCACGATGAAGCAACCTGTGCGTCCTACCCCAGCACTGTGGTAAACACACAAGATAAATCAGGAAGAATGTTATTGGCTGGCATTATCAGTTGTAGCTGTAGAAGAAAAGTTAGGTTAATTGTATAACTCATTAGTTTCATGAAAAAATTACATATGAAGGACCCTGACATCTGAATCTGACAATGTGTCTGACTGTATTTGATCTCCGATAATAGAAACAAGGGGCAGTCTAGTGGAAGGAGAGGCGTCTTCTGAAAACATGTGCAAGGGCTTGACGAACTGCTTTCTTGTAGCAATGAGGTAAACTCTCTGTGCCAAGTTTGTCACTGTAAGATGGACCATTTGGCTTGGAGTGTAATTAAATCTGAAGTGGCACTGTGTGGAGAAGAGGGCTAGGCAGTCACAGCCTTCAGTGGGCTCACTGCTGGCTTTGCAATCTAGTCTCTCCCCTCTGGACCCCACCTGTGCTCTCCAACCCATCAGGACTAATCACTTATGCAACAGCAACATTTAACCTTTATCTCATGCTTCCGAAAAGTGCCACTACAACAAATGCACACCTAAATGTGGATGCACAGACGCAATTTTGAGAGTATGATTTTTTGAGGGCTTTGTTAATGTGCTGGGCAACTTCTGAGAAGTGCAGCTGACTTCAATTAATGCCATTAGATTAGCACAGTGCACCCAAATGGCATAAGAGCTTTAGAAGAGGCACTGAAAGGCAGGTCTCTTCATTAAGATTCACATCAGCACATTTTTACATTAGTGTGTAAAAATGCACGAGTGAAAAAAAGCACTCCGCCAGAGGGAATTTTTTTTTTTTTTTTACTGTTTCTCTTGTTGTCTGACCTCTTGTTGCAGGCCAGCTTGAGACACGGCAAACAAATGTTGCCCCCTTTTGCAGACTGCTGACAATTTCAAACTGCTCACCACTGCAAATTACATGTTTTAATAGCGCATGCCTCAGCACAGAAGATGTTTTCTGATGACAATTTATTTACCATTGGGGCGACAGGGTGGTGTTAAATCTTGTTCGTTAACTCTCCTCCCACCTCCCGCAAAGCACAGCATTGACAAGACAAGTCCTTGCACTTGGCACTCCAAAGTAAATAGGTTATTCAATCCATTAAGCTGACATGCCTACAAGGTGTGAGCCATGCTCTCGTGCCTCCTCCTTCTGATGGAGCATTTGTTTTTCATTTGCTCTGAGGAAGAGGGAAAGGGTTGAGAAGGAAAAACTCAAGAGGGAGTAAAGTTGGTCCCTGGGGGCCAAGTCTGCTTAATGTGCCATGCTGCACTGGAACTGTGCTGCAAATGGAATAAAGACACGTATGGGAGTCATTGGCTTTAACAAATTATCTGATGATCACTTTCAAAATGGCTGACACTGGCTGAATGGGACTGAACTTTTTTTTTTTTTTCAATTTTTTTTTTTTCTAAACCTTTCACAGCTCCAGGGTGATTATAAAATGTGCATTCGAGTCAAAGGGAGACTCAGGCTGCAAAGAAATGTAGAAGTGTCTCGGGGATATTTGAGGAATGAATCACTTCCAGGTCTGAGAACACCTCAGCCCTTGGGCGAGTGATGCAGAAACTAGAGGAGATTTCTCCCTTTACCCCAGCTGTTTCCAATCTGAAAACATTTTACAGTGCAGAGCTGAATGTGGGAGAGTGATGACCTGCGAGAGAGTAAGTGACAGAGTGACAGCACTGAGCTAGAGAGACGGAGACAGAGGAAGATGAGGAGTGGGGGGTGGGGGGGTTAGGGGACAAAAGGTAGAGTTGTGTTATGAAGGGAGAGATGCTGCCAGTTATTTTGAAGTTGTGTTCTTCTTCAGTTAGTTTTCCAAAAGACTGACCAGGAAATGCTGGGAACATAAGCAATGTTCCTTTATCGACAAGTGACGTCGTGTGTGTGGTGGGGTGAGTTGGGGCAGAAAGCCGTCGGAACATTTGGCAGTTGAAGGGGAGCTGGCGGACTGACTGCACTAATGACCTGACACTGCCTTTTCAGCCAGTCAAGACCAGCTGCTTTGGACGTCGACACACATTAAGTGTCAGACTAATATGCTTTCCAGGAGTTTAGGGAATAGGGGATGGGAGAGAAAGTGCAGTGTGAAATACAGCTGCAATAAGTCTTGGGAAGATAAAGCGTGAGCAGCAGTGAAAGCAATTACATATGTATTGTTACCAAATCTCTTGCTGTCAGCCAACCTGTCACCATTTCCCTCCACCGCCAATTCAACACACGCACATGAACTCAAACTCACCGGGATCGCTGCGTCGCTGTTAATGGAGTCAATAATCATTTTAGTGTTTTGCGTGTATGAATACTTTCCAAAATGTGGAAGGTAATTCAGAAAAGTAATTCATTTCCAACTTGGGACATTTAATTGTGTCCTTTCAAACAGGCGTTGCCCACTAACTGGGCTTTGGAGGTTCAGCCAACAACAAGAGGACTGTGCCCCTTGCATGCAACTCTTCCATGATGACAGGGAGGTGGAGTTTAACTTCAGCGCTCCTGAGTCATCCCTTTTCTTCCCTGTATTAGAATCACTACTAGAAGAGCGTGGCAAGTCTGTATCACTTGTTATAAGGGATATTCTGCATGCCCTATGGTACTAAAACTCCTTATGGTCTTGGATGGCGATGGTAGAGAGTGGTCACGGAAAAGCATTGCTACACTGACCATGATGGGTTGAAAGGTCTGTTGAACCTCTGACCACACCCATGAACACTGCTGAGCATGATCAGATGTGGTCTGCCTCTCCTCGAGCCACTCATGTAGCACAATCCAGCCTTCTGCCATCCATCACTATGTTCGCTTGTGCATGAAACACTCACAAAAATTCTGCTTAAAAACAGTTAAACAGACAGCTTCTGTTTTTGCTAGCATACCATCTGTTTGCTGTTGTCATTAGCAACCAACATAATTGGAGCTAGGTAGGTAGGTAGACGATGTTCCACCTTATATGCTGACTACCACAATAATACACTGTTATTACAGGAAAGAAAAAAGTGAAAAAAACCCAGCAAAGTTGTCAGTTTAATCCTGTGAAACTGTGGGCTGTTCTATCAAAAGTTTCCCTTCCGAGTGACTGGGAGAGGCCAGTGATCTCCATGACATTCAATCATGTCCTTTTGACTTCTTCCGCAAGCTCACAACGCCTGGGTAACCCTTTAGCTAGAAGAGCAAAACAGTCCCTGACCTATGGGTTAGTGAAAACAGCAGGAACAAGGAAAGCAGGAAACATGCTATAGGGTCCGTGGGAGGCAGGTTTCTCAAGACTGTGATTTCACCTTGTCAGAAAGGTTAGCTCTGCAGCCCAAACACTTGAATACATTTAGATTATTATTGTTAAGTGGTGAATAAAATTGCAAACCTATTGACCAGTTTGATAAGTCTGAGCTTATTTAGAAAAGCTCACATAAAGCCGACAAATCATATCCAAAACCCTTCTTTTAACCAACTGACTGTTTGCATAATGCAGGATGACCACCTCTTCTCAACTCTTTGCTAAAGTGCTGGAAGCTGCCAATTACTCTGCCAATGATTAGAATGGGACTGGTTGCTGTCCATTGTTGAATCATGTATTGTATACTGTGATGGAACTCAAAATAAAGGGAAAGGAAATCTCTTTATATAGTTCAACAAAAAAAAAAAAAATTCCCTCATGAGGAAGGCTGGAAAAAAAAAACCTGGAAATATCGTAACATGAGACGAACGAGTCCCACAAGCAAACAAAGTAAGAAATGGTTCACCACTAATCTTCCTTGAATCTGCGTCATCAAAATGCAGTCTTGTATATATCAAATGAATTGTTATGTTCCTCCGGTGACGCGTGAGACACACAAGTTATTCTGGGGAATTCTGCAATAGGTTGAGTCATTTGTCATTGTTTTGCCAGACAGAGGTATAGTTTATAGACACTGGTCTGACGTTCTCAATCTCACAGGGTCTTGTGCTGTGTATGTGGAGTAACGGGAATGAAATGATTGGGTGGTATCTAAAGATCAGCGTGTCCCATGGTAGTCAGGAGATAATGGCAATTATGATAAATGTTTCTAATTAGTGATTGAAAAAGAATGGGAAGAGTGTGCAGTTTATTTTGAACAGTTCTAACTTTGACCTCATACACCATCACTCAGACAAACAAATCCATCGCCCTTCATTGTTTATGTCTTCCTGGTCTACATGGTACATACATGCTAAGCTGCAATTTTTGGTGCACCAACTAATTAATCAACTGCTTAAGAGACTGCACTATGCTGTTAATTACAGGCATTTTTTTCTTTTAGCTTTTATCTCGTCTTTTTGCATATGCTTAAACGGCTTCAGCAAAATCTACAGTATAGCTCTGCTTAACCACCGAACACTCCTCACATTATTTTGCAAGTATGCAAATAGAAAAGATGGCTCTGTTTTAAAATTGTGGTCAGACATGAAGTGAGAAAATGCCTCTCAAAGGATTTGGAGCTTGGAAATGACTGTATCTGATGGGGAGCCAGGGGAATTAAAAACTCCCATCTGCAGAGTGACATTAATTCCTGCATTCTGCTTCATTGTAAAAAGTCAGGATTTTCAATTTGAAGCGATTCGGCAACTAGCTCTAATTAACTTCAGCATGTGGTAATTCTAATTCTTCAGTAATCCCCCTTCCCTTTTTTGTCACTTTCTGACACAAGTTTGTATCTATTACACTCACTATCGCTGTTTCTTCATTTTTGCTGCCTTTTTTCCCCCTTCAGTCACTTGCTTTCTCTGTGCACAGCCTCTGATGACTTCCTGAGTTGAGAGGAGCCAGAAGTCTGTGTTATATCCTCATGCCTCTCTGTTGGGAGTCTGGCCGCTTATGTAGCTGAAGGAAGTGAAGTTGGCGTGAAAGTTATTTGTTTCAGACGCAATAACCCAGGGGATAAGCCAAGACAACTTGTGGGCTGCTGATGTGCGACACGCTCGTGGTGTAGCGAGGAACACGACAGGTCTGCGTGCGTTTGTGTGTCAGTGTGTGGGAGGAGATGTTTAAGTTTGCTGAGGGCAATGCCACTCGTACTCTTTGTGCTGTGATGTTGAAAGCACCTTCAGATTTAAAAAGCCTCCTGTGAAAGCTAGTAGGCTGATTTGTTTGGTTCTTACAGTGGGCCATAATTTTGTCTCTATCAAATATTCTCTATTCAACAACATCGTCTGGTTCATGTCTGATCTCCTTTTAAAAATCTCTTTTATCAGTACACAAATGACTCACCCATGAACCTCTAAATAACCATGAACGTATTGTATTTTGTCATATGTATTCATATATTCATTACAGCAAATGGAGAGAACAAAATCAATTTCATGCTTCAGGATGTTTTTGTGAAACCATGTTGTTTCTTACCTGCAGTGTACCACCATGGGCC
Source organism: Centropyge bicolor (assembly GCA_037975185.1). Taxonomy (NCBI): domain Eukaryota; kingdom Metazoa; phylum Chordata; class Actinopteri; family Pomacanthidae; genus Centropyge; species Centropyge bicolor. Next base: position 3,773,280 of record JBBMOC010000030.1, read on the forward strand.
CTGCATCTGGCGGATTGCAAGCTTTCACCCGTCTCAGGAAGGCCAGGAACGGAGTGGGGTGCTCCGGCACCCCGTGGTCTGGCCAGGCCGTGAACTGGAACTGCCGCACCTCTCTCTTCTCGCTGGAGCCGTTCTGAATATGGAGGTGGAGAAAGGTTAGTGACCGACAGTGCTCGCACCAAAAGCTTGACAGTAGCTGTGGGGTCTAAGTAGCTGCTATATGACAACAAAATCCAACCGTACTTTAAAAAGTGCAAATGTCCTGACACAGTATGTGGCCAGTTCTACTGTGTCCAGCAGTGTCACTTGGATGAGGCCGTATGTCTCTGTTCCTCTTGTAGGCCAGTACTGGTCACATTTCACCTGCAGAGGAGAGAAAAAAAAACACAGTTCTGGTTGGAATATATGAACACTTTCTGCTCTATAGTTAGAACAGATTCGTCTTGATGCATTTCTGTAATATTTTAAAAACCTTTATCCATTTGAGTTATAGTTACTGAATACAAAGGTGCACAAAGTCAAATAATGGCAAAATAAATAACCACATTCCCCTCATTCCTGCTGACTTGGTTTGATTTCATAATCAATGAAATGGCCTGAGATATTTGTATAATGCAGACAGTGCTATTAATAGTCCTGACATAGTCTATAATTACAAAGGTAACCACAGTTTCCAATCATATTACCGGCTCAGCTTTATTGCTTTTCGAGTGTACAGCTTTGTTTCTCAGTTAACGGCCAATAAAACACTGTTCCATTATAGCATTACTGCTTAGCTGACAAAGGGAAGCACTATTGGTGTCGGGGAGGAAATAACTGGGTTTCAATTCAATTGTTTTTCTTCATATTGTCCATTAGAATTGATGTGGTTTGAGCAGTACGTTTAATGCAATCAAAATGTCACATCGTGCTCAACAAATTATGTCGCCTGAATGATGCTCTGTGACTGTTGAAAAGGACGTAACCTGGACACGGGTTGTACCACTGGAATCTTTGTTTATCTAACAAATGTACTATCTACTAATTTTAGTTCCTAAGCAGCTGTTATAGCTTTGACACCAGGAGTGATGAAGTGTTTATAGTTACATTTACCTGCAAATGCTCAAGCTTTATATATGTAGAAAGGCAGCTTACAACTTGATGATATGACTGATTAAAATGAAAGACAGGAGCTGTTGGCAGCAACAAAAAGCACATTATGTACTCCAAATGTGTAAACAACGTAATGGTATGGCTGGATCAGGGAGGGTGGGATGTGTCGCAGTAAGCCTTTACTGCCCAGCAGTATCTTTAGCATCGGTAGAGTGAAACAGACACCTGACAGCATGGACCACATTTAATTGAAAAATCGTGCATTTTACAGTGGCTACAATGTTGAAAAGCAGCCGCAGGAATGTATTTGCTTTGCAGATTGTACAGATACTGCGTGAAAGCTGCTCTCTGGATTGAGTCAGCACCCCTGTTAACACTATGCCAGGCTCTGAGAAAAGGCATGCAAGTGTGAAGGTCAGTAGCTTATGGAGTCCACGCAAGCTTTCATGTGCTCAGTCAAACACTGTAAGATGTGCAAGAGAAAGAGAGAAAGTGCCTTTTGACCACATCAACCTGAAAGGAGAAGTGAGTGCACACAGCTTGGTGTTGTAGCCTTCTCTTGTGTTTTTATCATTGTAATCCAGTGCCTTCAGCAGTGCTAGGCTAATGAAGGGAGCCTTGCCACTAATCACTCCGGACTAAACAACAGCAAGTGTTTAAAGAGAGGATTCTGTGGATAACAGAATGCAACCTGGCTTCTCCTGGAGAATAAATTTGAAGGCATATAGGGACGGCCAGAATACAATATACTGAGCAAATTAAACTGGGTCCCGACTAAAGGAGATAAGGAGGACAAGGGTGTCAAACTGATGGTGTCAGTGATTGAGAGTGAGCAAAGTAGAAAGACTATACCAACATTTCTCAATGCCATATGAAGAATGAGGAAATTATGTAATTAGCTGAATTGGAAGTTTTAGTTCATGGGAAAACAGTTGCTCAGACTGTTAAATCTTTTTTGGGATAATACATTGCAAAGCTTAAAATAAAACAAAATTTCCTACACTGCTGACCTGAACCCCATCATTTCAATTGAATACTACTTGTTCGAGATAGAGAGCACTCCAGAGAAATATGGCTGTATCTGTAGTTCTCTTACCCTAGACCTCTCCTCCAGCTTGGTCATCATGACGATGATGGCGCTCCTCTGCTCCCAGATCATCCTCCAGAATTCACCAAATGTCTCTGGCAGAGATCCTTGCGTGGCAATGTAGGCATTCTGCTTTCTGTAGCCGTCAATGTAGTTGGCATTGATATAGTCACTTCCAGGAATGCCTATAAAAAAAAAGAAGAGGTGAGGTGTGACTTGAGTTGGTACGTGTTGCAGAGGGCAGGAAAATAGATGGTGGGATTCGACTTAAAAATCAGTATCTGGTTGGTTCTGGTACAGAGCTTTGCAGGTCAGGTGGGTTTGTGAAATTGGACCCATGAAGGACTGAGATTTTTCCCCGCATAGAGGGCCTATCCTCCCTGTTTTCTCTTAGTATTAAATCCAAAAAATAGCATAAAACAGTCCTATTTGGAAGCAGTGTTACAGTCCATAAGGATTTGTATTTACTATCAGCAACACATTTAAATCCACAGTTTTTGTGTCCTTCCTCCATATCTGCTTCTGACTTATAGATAAAGCTTTGGCTGTAAAAGTCTATCACCTCACATGGAGAAAAACAAACCAACAAAAAACTAGCAAAACAATTTTCCCCCTCCCTGCCTCCCTCCTCCTTCCCTTTGCTTATATTAAATGAAAGGCACAGCAGCCTTTTCGAATCCAGGCGAGAGAGACAGAGCTGACAACTAGTCAATGCTTGAGGACTGGCAGTTTAGGGGCTTCGTGCACACATGGTCGACCAAGATAAGTCTCATCTGCATGGACGCCACGTATCAGAGAATCCCCTCACTCCGACTGCTTCCTCTCCCCCCTCTCCCCCAGACTCCCTTTTACTCCCAGGTTAACTTATTCAACAGAAAAAAGGAAAGAAAATGGAATATGAACACATTCAAAAACCAACCCACATTATTTTTTTTTCAGCGGTCCCCCCCCACCCCTCTCTTTTACTGTTGAAGTTGTCCACACAGCCAGGCTGCTGTACATTTCCGTGATGGACAAGGGATAAATACAATTAAGCCTAGTGCGTTTTCAAATTGAAAAGCAAAAAGCAAAAAGAGACATTACTGTGGTTTAATGAGAATAAGGCAAGTTGTTTAATGCACATTTGCAAATGGATTTTGCCTTTATGCTTTCTGTCACTCAGGATTTGTATAAATTTTTACCATTTTCTCTGCCAATATGCTTATTGAGAAATAAACAGTGCTCGCGTTGTTCAGTACTCCTCATAGAAAAGGAAAAACATCTCAAAGGAAAAGCAGAAAGATTTTAAGGTTGCAGCATTGTAATGATGATAAACACGATGATTCTTAGCAGCAGTAGTAGCATATTCATTTTAAGACGTGCATTTGCGAGCAGAAGACCACACTCACATTTTCTCAGACTCCTACATCTTACATCAGAACAGATTTATAAAGTTGTCACATTAGATTGTAATTATGTTTTCTTAATAAATGACCTCTTTGTCGAAAAAGGTCAGTAGCTCTTTTAATTCAGTAACAGGCTTGTGAACATGTCCACAATAATATGGAACAATGGAAAAAAACATGTGCTCTTGCAAAACTTTAACGTTCCAAGAAAGAACATATAATTGGTGGAATTTGAATGGATCATGCTAACAAACTGATACATAATAAATGAAATGAGAAACTGTACAATTTTGGCAAAAAAGGATCGACAAAGTTTTAGGGATTAACTTTAGATGCTAGTTTAATCCTGCTAAGCGCATGTTATGTATGGTCAGGCAACTTGGCAAGAGGTGCCTCGTTCGTCAAGAGTAGAGCAAATTCAGTGATGTCACGACAATTAAAGTCCGCAGACGTAATCGAGCTTCGGAGCGCCTGTCTTCTGAAGATTCTGCTGATCCATACACACATCAATAAATTCTGAAAGTACTGTCGTTGTCTTCAGATTCTGATGTCAAATCCCAAATCCCTTTTTATTCAAAGAACTCAATCAGAGTAAACAATAGACGCCTTGCTTGCCAAAAGGCTTTGTTTAAGCTTTAGAAGGAAAAGAGGAAGTCCCTCATGTCCCCCTGGCTGAGAACTACTCGCTTGCTATAGCACAAAGGCTCCAATGTGGTTGTGAAGATGTGTTTATGTGTTATGCCTGGCTAATGGACTTCCATCAACACTCAAGCTGTGTGTTATTTCAGAGAGACTGCAAAAAGGGCTCTCTAAGTCTTTATCTATCTGTTTTTGTCACATTAGCCATTTATTACTTTCTTTTCCTTTGCTCTCTATGGGAGCAGCTCAATGGAAATTGTTAATTAATAGCCGTGTGTGTATGTGCAATTGTGTTTAATCCAATAAACTAGTGAAGGAGCCAGCACTTAACTAGCCATTTCAAAATGGCCTTTCATTCCTTGGAAGCTACATGGTGCATCATTAATGTGCTAAAGATTTTCAGTGGACCCCTTCAAGTCATGTTCGTGACTGGCTCAAGTGAAATTGTGAACATTCTAATTTGCCAAGATCTAGTTGCAAGGTTTGGCCCTGATGTTGAGAGCACTGTAACCACATCTTGAAGGAGCCTTGTCCATATAATGTGATTAGTGAAACCTTGTCAATTTAGTCACTCTGTCTTTATCATGCGTGTTGATGTGTATTAGTAAGATTCAACCAGGTATCAAATAGGAAAACATACTGTCAAAACATCTAAGATCAAGTCAGAGAAATGGATGCTGGGTAAAACTTCCTCTCCTATATGTTGTTGTTTAATCTGATTTGAATGCTTGTCTCAGCATTCTAAGGGAATAATAGCTTTTTTGAAATCAACTTCTTTCTTTGAAAGCACCTGAGGCATGAAAGGAAATAAGTAGTCTGACAGGCTTGTATAGGAACTATATGTTAAAAGTACAGTGTAGCTGTGCTCCCGAGGTCTTAAAGGTACAGCTGCACAGGCTGTCTTTGGAATCGATACAGCAGCTGGGAGGGAAGATGTTGGTGGGCGGCATACCGTCAATAGCAGAGAGCAAGACTCTGGAGTGGTCGTAGGCAATCACATTGGCATATCTGTTCTTTGGTTTGTTGACCTCCAGGTTAGAGTGCTCCCATGTGAACTGCTGACCAGGGTCGATGGACTGTGAAGTAGAGAAGATTCCTTGTTAGACTGGAATATTTTGCACTATATGAACATTTAACAGTGGTTCATTGCTAAGATTGAATTTGACTCTGGGGCATTTGCACATGAGGTATTCGTTCAGGATCAATATCAGAAAGCTTACTGAAATATGCCTTTCACCAATATGAAAACCTCATCTATTGTAGTTTGCTGATGCTTAAATATGTCTCCTGAAGATTGTACTTGAAACACAAATCCATGCTGGGCCCCTGTGTAGCTCCAGATGTTTATCAAGGCTAAAGTGAAAGCTCTGAATTTTGTCGAGTCCATTTTGGCTGTTTTGTCTCTCAGCCTCTGCACTGATGAAAAATAATGAATTATTCAAATATACATGTTGTGTTACTATTGATAGTCATATTATTATATTGATATTTTTCATAGTATTGACTTTTAGACCTTGTTGTGTGTAAAGTGATGAAGAAAGGTTGTTAAATATAGAAACTGATTGATTGAGAATATTGTTTCATCTTCAGAATATGTCTGAATGCTACATACTGCCTGTGCTGGCAGGCTAACATGACCCGTGAGTGTCCCTTTCTACACACAAAATATGGAGGCTCTTAAATTCAGTTATGGCCATGAAATATGTCATGCTGTTGATATAAAAGTACTTGAGGTTATTGAATCCAGAGGAAATTGTTCTCTGACAGACAGCTGATTTAGGTCATGACTAGTCTAACCCAAACTTTTTTTCTTCTCAGTTCCTTTAAGTAGAATCTCATCTGGCCTCTCAGCATCTTGTAGAGAATGGGGTGCCGACAGACACTGGAGTCCAAGTGGACACTTAGGGTCTGCAAATCTTGAATTAAAAGTGGAAGCGAGCATTTTGTGGATGGAAATTTGACTCAAAAGAAGATAGTTCACTGTTCAAAACTATGTGAACTATGTGTTGCCCTTGGCATGAAATAACCGCTACATATAAAAGATTGATGTACCAAAAGATGCATTCTGAATTGGTCACGAAGGAAAACCTTGTGTTCCATCGGCTTTCCTCATTTGATTCTGAGGACTTTACGGCACAGACCAGAATCCCACACTTGAGACTAGTTCAACAGGATTTGCTATCCGAGCCCTCTTTCAGCTTTGTGAAGCCGAGATTGATAATGGTCCCTCATCACCGATAAATGAACTATAAAATACATCACAAAGGAAAAATACAAAGACATGAAAGATAGCATTCCATTTCACATTACAGGGAAAATATTGTGCTTGTGTTTTTAATGACTGCAGACTACTTTTATGAGTTAATCTCCACTGAAAGCAGCAGAAGTGCAACACGCATTGCAACACACACGGCCAGGCTGACCTTGCTTATCATCTAAAAGGATCTGAATATGATTATACTTTTATGACTTCTTAAAAGTAATTTATAGGAGTAATAAACACATAAAAATTAACTTTATTATTATTTTTTAGAAAAGCTTATTAATGGCAAACATTATAAAACTACTACAGCCATGGAAGGAAATGCATTAAGAGGCATTTAAGAGCATATGAGCTCAATGTGAATATTATAATACATTGCTGCACTGAGTTCTTTATCTGCAGAAATCACCTAAAGCAGCAATATGTGGGGGACCAACCACTGCCTAAGCCTGATATTTTATCAAAATATGTTGAAACAGTGAGCTGCAACATTGCTCATAATAAAAATCTTTATTTCATTGTGCTTGCAAAATTGCTTTCCACTACTCTCGAATAAGCACTATGAAATTGGAATTCAATGTACTTAAGCTGCAATAATGATTGGGCAGCTTGGCAGCCACCCATATGGTGACCTCATAGATTTTGGAGCCGTTGCAGGACCCGCAGAGAGAAAATGGGCAGAGAAAGGGTGACCGTTCCCATCTCACACAATGCCCCTGAAAGGACCTCTTGCTCGCACACTTTTTCAGGCTCCACGAGTGTCGTGCAAGCACAAATTCATCTCCAATGCAAAGCAAATAAAAAGGAAGCATTTCCACCGTCTGACTACAGCCCACAGGGTTTTGAGGGCACTTAAATTTTGAGGACTTTTACGTTTGAAGGTCTAATCACACAATACATAAATATAACTTTCACCTTTGTTCCATGATGCATTTTTATTCTGATAGTGGCACTACGTTTCCAGAGTGAGACTTCAGCGAAAGTGTAGATATGATTAACTGATTGGACAAGTGTCAGTAAACTGTAGCCTTTGAGTCTAGTAGTGCATTAGTCATTCCTATTAACAAAGCAGTAAGGCATTAGGTTTATCCAGGATAAACAATACTGAATATCCTTGAATATCCTATATATACTCTCCTGTATCCTGGGTTGTTTGCATCATCAACACATTTCTATTGTGAAGTGTAGTGATGCCTCTATGCACTGATAGCACCTTGTCAGACTGTTAGTCCTATTATTTTAATTGGTTACTTATATGATTTCCCATTGTGAGAATGTCATCAACTTAGCAGGTAACAGTAAAGGGATTATATCATTTGCAGAGGTGATAAAATTAGACAGCACTGACATTGCTGTTTTTTCCCTCACTCCTCAGTATATGTACATCTGATATAATCACAGTGATAGTGATTGATCAGCACTGCTTCCACCTTTAAATAGGTGAATTCTCTGTGCAAGTTTTTTGGTAGACTGTGGCTCTCACACTGTCATGTTTACCCAGTTTAGTCATATAGGCCTTTTTCACAGCAGACATTTTTGACTTGTCATAGCAGGAAAAGCGCGGGTGTTACTAATAACATTAATGATGGTCTCTTTTCCATTCAAGTGCCTCGGTAAGTCATGTCAGGAAACCAGCAGGTGTTATGGCAGGGCCCTGGAACTGGAAGTGGAATGCAGCCATTATTAATGTTATTAATTGAACCTGCGCATTTCCTGCTATGACATGTCAAAATCCCCGCAGTGTTAAAGGCACACCAATAAATCTCTGAGTTAGTCTGAAAGAAAGTAGTTCCTAACCTCTCCCCCTATTTGGCTGTCATCCACCGAAGCCAGTTGACACATTGTTGACATGCTTCAACTGCTGTGTCGTTGGCATGGGCACGCAATAGGATTAAGGCTCCCAGGAAAATGTCATTAAATACGAAAATAAGACTGTGGGTTTTGCTCGCCACACTAAATAGTGACAGTAATTCAAAATCACAGTTTATGTGAGCACCTGGTGCACGCTCCTCTGTAGTACTAGACATCACATTGTTTGTTGTCTTCATGCCCCAACACCCTTGCTACGACATTTCTCACATTTGCAGAATCGACACTGTGACCTTGCTGACACTGACCTCATATTCCTGTGAAAACTTGAGGTTATCATTGGCTTTCAGGCGCTCCAGATGATCTGCCAGGTCCATAATTGGGATTGGAGGGTGGCTAGCCATACCTGTCAATCAAATGGACTGAAGGTCAGTCAACAGTAAGAGACACGAGCTAACAGTGAATCATTAGATACGTAAGCAGCATGTGTGTTTAACAGGGGGAATGGAAGAGTGGCTCTTGTTAGGCTAGTTTGTTCACTCAAAGCAGTGGCCATGCTCATAGAGAGAATATGGACACAGAAGCCAATGAGAAGTCATCGAGCACACTTGCCCCACTGGGACTCTCCCTATTGAGAGAGAAGAACGTTATTGACAGAGAAAGCTGCGGTGGGTAGTTAGCATGACACATACACAAACAAACATCCCAAAAACAAACAACAACAACAAAAAGAAACATCCAAAATGTTAGGCCAGATGTTGACATCTGCTTTGAGTGATGACATGTTTTCAGGCTGTCAATTCAAACTCCGCCTCCTGTGATGATGTAGCATTAACACCAGATGGATTAGATGGGATGGGATTACAAGACTAGCCAGAAAAAAAGGAAAAGAAGGGAATTAAAGCTAAAAAAACAAACAAAAAAAATCATGTCAAATGCATAATCGAGACCAACTAACTTGACAAATGGAGGTTACTGGGGTGACTTGACGCACCTGAACCTGTGGAGGAAACGGCGGTGTAATTAAATACTTTGCAGATGTTATAGCAATGTGATGACTATTTTCTTCACAAACAGAAGGCAGGAATTGAAACGTGACAAGAAGTAATTGAATGAATTATGTGTCTTCTAAATGGGACATTCATTAGTAACATACAAGTCCATCATGCTTGAAGCTTGACTATGCCACCATGCTTATGTCATAGAAATAAGGAAGCATATAGGCAATAAAAATCCTAGCAGCACAAAGTCCGACAACCAGAGGATATTATTTGACATTCACTTTAACCTGAGGATGCTGACATGGTGATATACTACTTGCATAGTCTGCAGCATACAGTTTCATGCTGCTGTTAAGTTCACTTGACTTTGACAGTGTAGAACTGACATTGTTGAATATGGGTGGCTGCCGAGGGGTATGTATCATTCGTATCTTTAAGAGCTCATGTAAAGTAGGAAACATCAAAAGTGGGTTTGAACAATACTGATTTCCCGAAGACACCTTTTTGTACATGATGCCACAATCCAATAGTCAGAGGTTTACAACTTAAGATTTCAGGTGCCATTTTGACACTGCAGTTGGGTGTCTCACTCTCTCTCCAACATTGAGGTGATGTTTCCTTTCGGTTGCTGCCACAAGTGGGCATTAGCTAATGGAAGCTGAGCCTCGTTTTCCCACCCACTCTCACGTCTCTCTGAAAGACGGCAAAGGGTGTTTCTATTGCAGCCCCGCTACTCAAAATCCATTTCCACCACTGGGGGACAATGAAAGTACCATTTCCAACACGCCGTCGCTCAAACATCAAGCATCCTTAAGATGAAAATGTCCATTGAGGGGTAAAGAGGTGAGAGAAAGGGGAGAGAGAGTAGGGGAGTGAGGTGGTCTAATGTAGAAGCGCTTCAGGACTTGAGAGAAAGTGGTCACATGGTAGGAAAAAAATGTTTGGTCCTTTTTGAGCAAGCGAGAGAGCCAAGATACCAGCTCTCAGAAAGGCTGTTTTGGGGTGGGAGGGTGTGGAAATGATGGCTTGAGAGGCGAGTGAAATAGTGGGAGGATGGTTGAGATCACTTTGAGCCAAAAGGAAAAATACCCCTCTGCCAGGATGAAACAGCCAGTAATGGTCCTAACATCATTGAAGAGCTTTCATAAATATGCATAATCTTTTTCAAAAAATGAGCCTGCAGGGATAATTCATCCTCCTTTCATACTAGCTGACCTGAAAAATATGGCTTTGATATTACAACATTATTGGCAGTCTCTGAACACCTGTCCCAAAGCAGTCGGTGCCAGAGGAACTCAAACGGCGGTTAAGTGTGTCTCTCTCGGTCAGGACGGGGGCAAAGATGCATACCTCCTTTCCAGGTGATAAATGGACTGTGACGCCCATCGTATCCCCCGGGGCGTGAGACCGCCACACGACTGAGCCAAGGCATGACCACTGACCACCACTTACCTAAAGCACTAAAGGTCAAAGAGAGTAAACACGAGCGTCACCATCCGTTGGCTTGCATACAAAATGGAAACAGCGGGCCGTGACGCATTTCGCCTTTTTCCTCGCCTTCCACAACGCTGCATCCTGTGTCTTCTTGCAGCAGGATACCATCCAAGCAGGACTGTACTATTCTGAGTAAGCATGACAAGTCTTGATGACCTGGATAACGCAGGTGCAGAGGAAGACGACAGCTGCCACGAAACTGTCAAGCTTGCATTTCTGCCTCTTCATTTTTCCACTGAGAAGTGTCTCCGGGGAGGAAGCTGTCAGTTTCGACCCTCTGTGCCTCGTCTGAGCACCTGTCCATTGTCTACCTGCAAACTGCTCGCTTGTTTCTCACTGCAAAGATGACGGACTTTTTAGGACGTTATGGTATTAGGTTTCAGTGTCAGCATTGGTTGCAAATGCACAAACAGTGGAGCTAATTGTGGGCATTATTCCTTTAAGCAAGCACTCAGTAGTAGTGGCAGCCCTTCTTATAATGCATACTAAATTCACAGTGAAGGAGGCAGACGTTACCGGCTTCTTTTGGAATACATACCAGGTGTTTGGAAGTTGAGACGTCGAAGCTCAACAGGGTCAGTGGGATGATGCAGCGGCATTTCCTTGCTGTTGGGGAGACTGCCTTTCCTAGCCTCTGATTCTGCTCTTTTTCTGCAGAACAAACAATAAAGTGTCATTATTTTTTGCAGATCTTAATTATTATTTTTTTTACTGCTGAAAACTGTATAACCTCAAAGCTCGTCTTGTGGCCTGATAAACACTGCAGGCAAATATGTAATTACAGCGGTGACAGGACTACATTCTTATAGTACATAAGGCTGCGGGGGGTGGACTAAAAAACATCAACACTTCACAGTATAATGCAATCCAATACAATAGCCCTTTAAATACTACCTTTAGTGCAGCTCTATTTAGTGGTAGTGTCAGAGTGTCAGTTCAATTCTACAGTCATTTTGAAGCCGTAGTTGAGGGTGGTGTTTAGATTGCATTCAATTGTAACATGGTGCTGTTACTGTATTTACAAAAGAAAGCAACATAAACACCATCATCATTTACTACAGGGCTATTGGACTGCATGGTATTGCAAAGTATTCTTGTTACTTCTTTCACTCTACTTTAGGTTTATTTTTCAGTATTATGAATGCAAGTTTTAAGGTTGGCATTTGTAAAGGGTCTGATTTGTCTCTTTCACATAGTTCAGTGTACAAGATTGTCATCTCTGAAAAAAGATGCCGTACAAATCAAATGATAGTTTCAAAGAAAGCAAGGCTGTTTTCTAATTAATGCAGGAGGTCAATAGTAATTATGAAATGTAAGTAATGGAAACGTAATTTGTTGGAGATTTTGACATTATGAATTTGAAATTTATTCGTAGTGGGAAAAGATACATTTGTGCATTGCTAATGCTAAATAACATGTTTAATATGTTCTTATTGATCAAACACATAACATCAACCACAGTGGGACCAATTTCTATATGTTCAGGTTTAACATGTACTGTGTAGGGAGGAAAAAGGGTTTAGAGGGAATTTGTTTTCCTCGACTTCTTTCTCACTCTTACCTGTCTGGTTTGCTGCTCCATTGGTCAGCAAGAAAAGAAATATCGACACAACATTAGGTGGTAAGACCTTTGGCTTTATATGCTGGAGAAATCGAGAAACTTTGCTGTAGAATAAGCCAACGACTGACTGCATAAGAGACAAACGATACCAATCATATCTCAATTTTGCTTTACGTGCAAGATTAGTGATGCTTCACTTCAGAGATTATGCTCAATTATGCCGCCTTAGGGCTCTTTGTTTCAAATACTTCAGTTTCCCAGGTGCATCCAAGATTTGTACATTGTATCTCTGCTATTTCAAGCAGTTTCAGCTGATTGCTTCTTGTTCAAGCATAAAAGTCATCTCTTCACTCCTAATTGCTGTGTCTGTCTTTTCCTGCAAATAAGCCTACCACTGTTGCATTTATTAAAATCAAGAGTTATGCATATTCAAGATTTATGTGTGCTGTATTATAAATGCAAACACCATGTGGGATCATAATTTTATGAAGCACACACTGCATTCAAATTTATTTTTACCATTTTTAAGCCTTTATATTTGAAAGATGACCAGAGTCTGTTGGTCAGACAGCAGACACGACTTGACTTCAATTATTCTTCATGTAGCTGTACAATTTACTCTGAGTTATGTCTCTCTCTCTCTGATGAAGCTGCACATTGTAATCCCCATGTCCTTTCCCAGAGCCCAGCCTAACATGCTTGTTGGCCTTTGTTTTGCACAAGAGAAGCCCTCTGACACATAAAAATTGATCTCGACAAGAGAAATACCTCCTGGTTATGCACCGAATGTTCCCTAACGTGGCGGTGACACTGGCTCAGTAATTGATGTGTAAAACTGCCTGACACAAATGCAAACTCTGAAACCCACACGCACACACCATCTTTGTTCACTTTCAATTCACCTTTGAATTATCCCAACCAAAACTTGATATAAATGGAATCCAAGGACAATAAGGTGTAAGAGTGAGTCAGAATAAAGCTGTGTGCATAAACCTCTACTTTACACTGCCATTGATGTATTTTTTTTGTCTTCAGTATTGGTACTGTTACTGATTACAGCTTGTGCTGACTCTTCACTTGCTAATCTTACTTTCCCAAAATTACTTCCTTACTTCTGATGTGAAATTCTGCTTAGGACTGGACATTTGATCGAATGAACTATCCGTAAAATTATGCAAAAGGTGACAAGATATTGAAGGACGGAAAAAGTCTGTGCATGTGCGTGACGCGGCTAAGCAGAAGGGCAGCCTAAGGTCAGAGTCGGGATCCGAAGCTACTCTCTCTTGTGGATTGGGTAGAAGTAAGGCGGGAGGGGTTGGGGTGGCTGGGACGCTTGCCCAGGCCCCAGGGCCTCTCTAAAACTGCACACACATGCAGTGACATGAAGCAGATAGTCAAAGCTCTGCCCTCCTACGCTTGACTGATGAGCAGTGACAGCACGAGGTCTCACTACCACTAGGGGGTTTCAGACAAAAAGGCTGTTTTGATTCGGTGTGAAAGTGCACTACCGCAAGTGTTTTCCACCGTTTTACATGCGTCTGCGTGTGTGTGTTTGTGTGTGCAGGGGGGGTAGATGGATGCGTCTGATTAGCTTTCAGTCAACGGACGTGTCTGTGTGAAGGATTGTGGGCGTCTGCATTTGATGGCAGCTTTGGTAGCGCTATGCTTAGATTTACTCATCTGAGATTTAGAGAGTGCGTGTGCTGCTGAGAGTGAGGGTCATGCTTAGTCTGAAGATCAATGCGCCTCAGGCTTTAAGTTAAAATCTTACATTTAGTCTCTGCATTCAAATGTGCTAATTGAAGATTTGTGTGGTGCAGTGTGTTGGTGTCATGAATGTTAAATATTGAACTGTCATACATAAAAATTGTAGTAGTCGTCTCGTATTTAATTTAAGTGTTAAAGTAGTTGTAGAATCTAAGGTTGAATTCTGTGCATTTGCTTCACTTATGGGGGGGGGGAAATTATCTTTATAATTTTGTAAACAGATTATTTCATATCCTCACCTCTTGTAGAGGAGGATTGCAATGACGATGCATATGATGAAGACAACGGCTAGAACAGGGCCCACCACCCAGATGAGGCCTTCCTCCTCATCGATGACCGGTTGGGGGTCGATGTCGGCAGACACGACCGGGTCGGAGTAGGGGCTCGTGGCATACATGATCTGAGCCAGGGAAAAACAAATCACTCAATATGCCGTCCAAGAATCACTGTTATGATTTTTTTCCAACCACCATATGCTACTTCTAAGTATATGACCTCATCCTGCTCATTATTCCATAACTCTATTTATCATGCAGTGATTTTGAAAGATATTTTCTTGCTCATGCATCACAGCAGACATAGACGTACCAACATTGAACTCTACATCAACATCCACAACTGAATGCTGAGGGGACTCATTAGATCCAGACCTATTTGAGGAGCTCAAGATATTCAGAGCACTACTGCAAGACTTCAATTAATTTATCCCCACTATAGAGCATATCTAACAAGACTCTGACAAAGACAGCATGACCAACAATACAAATTAAAAGCCAATTCAAAGTTTTGCTGTGTAATTTCTGCTAAGCTGCAGTTTGGCCAATCAAAATGATCTTCAATATCTCTCCTATACAGGAGCCTTGATTGAACTATTTCACATTCTAAGAGGTGATAAAAAAAAGTGGTCTTGTGGGAAGAAAATATATGCTTCAGTGGGCAAATTAGAGATTTCCCTCCGTCCGTCATTATCGTTTTTGCTCTACCTGAACTCGGGGTTAGCGGAGAGTGCGAGGCAGTACTATAGACCCTGCAGCTCATCAAATCCATCATCACGCCTGCAGCTGCCTAATCATGCGGCTTCCTGGTCTTCCGTCCAGACAGACACATGCACACATACACACTAGCTGCAGCAGTGGAGATAAGGTGGACCGCACGTAGGATGCAATTAAAGAGGAGCCCTGTTATCGAGGTATTCTTGCGATCAGCTAAGGTCTTAAGGGGTTTCTCTCCCTAGAGCGGCAAGGGTCAGCTTCTTGGGCCAGCTGCAGCTTTAAGTTTTTAAGTCAAAGCCTCACAAGGGCTCAGAGTAACACACCTAACCAGAAGCAATCTCCGACCCTCCGCTAGGATGCACTGGATTTAACCCTCTCTGTCTAACGTGCGCGGCTTTTAGCACAAAGAACCTGACATCGCTAGCATGGGATAACCCAGAGGCGAGCGAGCTCATGTCTGAAGCTGAACTCTAGTATAATATGAGATGCATGTGGATGAAACTGAGATAATACATGTGAGAAAGAGCAGACTTACGTTTTCAGACATCTCCAGAACAGCAAGCACAAAGAAGATGTACTCCTGGCCATTCTGGAGTTGCTTGTTTTCAAAGTCCCCGTAGAACTTGCCATCTCCCAGGGTGAAGTCTTTGGGCAGGTCTTTGAAGTAGGCGGCGATATAGGCTTTGGGTTCCGCCTGCCTCTGGAACCGAAGGCCTCTGCTCGTTCGGTTTATCTCTTTCAGCAGCTACAGCGAGGAGTAAGAGGCAGACAGTTGATAACACATAGGGACACATTCCAGCACACACAAGAAAACACATCTACACAAACCAAATCAGTCTATCTCAATTTTTTTTTCTGATTGCTGAGCTGAAAATGCTGATTGCAAGAGGCAGAACATTACAGACAAGATCAATGACTTATTTCATCTGTCTTTTTTTTTTTTTTTTACTATAAAAGATTGTGAAATTAAAAGATTGTGTGAATCCTCCAGCATATAAAGCAGTTGAGGATTATCCAACAACGTCAAACACTTATGAAAAAAAAGAGAGAGAGAGACTGAATTAATTTACAACTTACAGAGCTCAATTACTTTTTCTCGTTGATACAATCAGAAGCATTTTTGCTTGAGATGGCCAGACGCAGACAAATAGAGTGTAAGGAGATTTTTTTTGCTGGATCTGATTAACAGTGTACAAATGTTATGTATTTTCCATTTTTTTAATTAATATGAATGAAAGATATGCAATGCGAGGATAAATCACATACATTATGTATCAACAGATGGCTTTAAACAATGTTATGCCAAGTATAACAGAACTGTATGTTAAAAATAAAAAGAACAGGCAGGAATATTTCCAAAAAAACGCTTCAATGTTTTTCCAATACAACTGCCACTGTTCAAAGGGAATTATTACATATTAAGCCACTGAATTTTTTTTTTTCAACTAATGTTCATAGTCTCCTCGAGTAATTAATGTACAGCCAAAAACAGCCCCTTTAACCAACAGTAATAATAATGCTAATAGGCTGAAAGAAACACATCAAGTGTGCCCTTCATACAAGTCTGGACCATCTGACTTTAAACTTCCAGTACAAAGTGTGGATCATAATTATGCTAATCAAGCCCGGCTAGTTGTTTGGGCGTCTGATTTCATATCTCTGCCTCGTGTGCACGAATGGATGTGTGTGCGTGCCGCGTGCGCCTGTCATTCACATTAGAGTGTGTGCGTTCTCGTGTGTGCTCTGTTTTGGCTGCGGGGCTGTTGGTGCCGCCCGATAATGTCTTCAATCATCTCTCCTGTCAACACGGCTAAATCTAGCTGCCCTTGGGAAAAGTTGTGAAAAGGTGAGTGCCAATATTGACAAACAAATAAATTCTGACAGAGGGGCGACTTTTGGGCAATCGGTCAAGGCTGCAGACATGGGCCTGTAGGCATGAGCTGTAAAGCCAATGCCAGATGAGACATGATTTGTTTTCTTCCAGCCTCCAGACATGTGATATATTGTGATGTTTATAAAATAGAAATAGATATTTTAAAACTCACAATTTCAAAATAAGCTATAATTTGCGAGAAGATTTGTTTCAAAATAAAGATCAAAGTCAAAGTTCAAATTTTTGGAAGTTTCTGTTTCTATACATTTCTTTACAGAGAGAAGAGGTTTCAGTGTTGGACACTGCATCAAAAGGAATACTTTAAATACAGCTTAATGCTTACAATGCATAGTGATAAAACTTTTGTTTGCTTACATGTTTAATCATGCCTGCAATGCACAGAGGTTCTTGAATTATCTCAACTGGCTAAATTTAAAAGTTGTCAAGTGTTTTGTGCATATGCAGTAGCCTAGCCTTTGCCTGGAATGAGAAGAGACATGAAGGCCTGATGCAGCTCTTCAGGTAATTACCACAGACACAAAAAGGAGGAGGAGGAGGTGGGGATGGGGGTTGAGTTTGCAGTGCTCTTGATGGCTACTTCATGTTCTCATTTCCATTTGAACAGTGCTCTCTGCAGCTATTTGCGTCAATCAGCGAGACTCATCTCCTGTTCCCGCTGCCCTCTTAACTGCCTCAACTTATTTTTTCCAGTTTTGAGATAAGAAATGTGTGTGGTATGTGCACACAGTTACATAGGGCCTGTTAAGAAGCAGAGTATAACTGGATAATAGAAAAATAACGGAAAATTGACATTTCATATTTTTACTTTTCTTTCCTTGTAACCTGAGTCATTATAGGCAGCTCATCCTTTAAACCTACCTCCTCCAAATTCATCTCATCGGGATTGTCCCAGGGTTTGAAAAACTTGCCAGGGCGCTGCTTCTTCAGAGGCACTACCACAAAGTAATATCCCCTAGGAAATAAAATGTAAAATACAGTATTTGAATATTCTTGACAAGGTCAAAGTGCACTTTTCAAAATACAAGTTCAAACAAAGCCCTGCATGACAGCAAGAACAAATACAGCATTGCCCAGTCCCATTATGTTCACATATACTGAGAGGGTAGTCGGCTTATTGGAAACAGATGAAAAAAGAATGTATAATCAATCCATTAGCAAGTTATGCAATTCTTTATCACTTGATTGGGACCTTTTTTTCTTCTGAATTTTCTATTTAATTTAAGCATGTTCAGAGAAGTCAAGAAATACAGTTACACCTCATTAAAGCCCCCTGAGGGCTAATTAGGAGACCTCTGTGAATGCAGAGAGGATACAGAATTAGAGGGATTTTCATCCCTTCATCAGGGTGGCAAGAGAGAGATAACGGCCTCTGCCAGAGTTTTCTGGGCTTCCTGGTTGGCCACTGTTCTAGCTAGCGTTAGCCAGGAAGGCAGTGTGGCAGGCTAATGGGAACCTAATTAGCTTAAGCTCTGGCATGGGGGACAGCGGGCCAAGTGCATCCAGCAAGATCAAAAAACCCAAGATGAGTTTGAAGCGTCAGTCTACAATCGGATGTGCTCCTTGGCCTTCTGACAACCCTGGGCTTTGTTGAAAGCTTATAAGAGATTTTACAGGGCTTAGAGGAGTGCGCTTAAATGAGTGAAGCTGCTTCAGTGTGTAATGACTGAGGTGAAGTGGATATTACACTGAAATGTAGGGATGAATATAAATGGCTCTGTTTTGGAGGAATTATGCCTGACAAGGTCAGCTATCAAGTAAACTTGTTTATTTCCATTCACAGTGCATCAGGAAGAAATAATAATCAGTAATATTGACATTAACAAAGGACAGTTCCACTGCACTATTCTGATGTCTTTACAAGTCACATATCCAACAAAAGAGCCATTTTATGAAATCACATCATATTATGCTTGATGCAAGTTGGCAGTTACAAGTAGGCTGGTACCTAAATCTGGATATACAGAGTTGCCTCAGAGGCAGCACTTCAGGTTGATGCATTGACTTGGGGGTAATTTTGGCACAAAATTCGGTTTGTTACAGTTTACAATGACGCAGCTAAAAAACAAAAGTGCTTTGACTTGGCTGACTGGGCTTCTTGACTGTTCATTTGAATCACATAGTCTTGGGGGCAGTCCTACTTGCAAGCAATTAAAAATCACCTTTAGTTTGATCATCCCTACTCACCTCACTCTCTCAGATGTCTGCACTGATGGTAGCTCCACAATCACCATACCGTCTGAGTTGGTCTTGCTAATAAGGTAGGGTTTGGTGCGGAGGATATCTGGGGCTGTCATGGTAGACACACGATGCTGCAGACCTCCAGCACTGTTGCCACGATTGGTCAGGAGGAAGGAATACTGTGTCTCAGGTTGAAGTCCCGTGATGAGCTTCTGCGTAAGCTTCCCATCCACCTCCACGCTCTGCCCATTATCGTAGAGGATCTGTATGCGAATGATTTGATGTTTCATGTCGACAGTAAAGTCTTG
Organism: Centropyge bicolor; assembly: GCA_037975185.1. NCBI lineage: Eukaryota > Metazoa > Chordata > Actinopteri > Pomacanthidae > Centropyge > Centropyge bicolor. Next base: position 3,792,750 of record JBBMOC010000030.1, read on the forward strand.
GTTGTGGATGTCAACTGAATAATTTGTGTCATAGTAATTTGTTGACTATTTTAAAGCTTATAGAAATGTAATATTTATCTTGGCAGTGCTCACAGTAAAAGGTTGAGCTGGGTTGTAGGTGTCTGGGATTTCCCAAGTCAGCAACACTGAAGTCTTCATGGCAGCTTTCACGTGGAAATTTTTTGCAAACACTGCTAAAAGAAAGGGGGAGCAGGTGATTTAGACACAAAACATCCTTCGTTATCTATCTACACCAGTGGTCCCTCACCAGTGCTTACCTGAGAATGTCTGCTTCAAAACCAGGCTGAAATCAGTACTACACTGAACTGTCCTCTTACCTTCTTACCAACACCAACTCTTAAATTAATGACTGACCTTTGCTTGATTGACAAGACACAAAGACATACATACTTACTCCAAGTGAGTTTTTTTTTTTTTTTTTAAATCATTCTTAGATTATGGGAAACTAAAGGTTGGACACTATGTTAATACCAAAGTCTTCTGCTTGATTCCATACTTTGTCAACTTCTGCCATTTGAGGCTTTCAGAGGAAGCTGCTGTGGCTGGAAAGGGCTGCGCAGGGAAAGGCTGATTTTAAGAGGGAAAGGGCTAAAAAGGTTCAGGGACTGGTCCTACCTTGATCCAAAGGCTGTGTCCTGAATTGGACACTTGGGCTATAGGGACCAGAGCCCTTGCTGGTGAAGGCACACATTTTAATATCATAAGTAGTATCTGCCTTAAGGCCATCCAGGATGACTGTTGATTCTGGTGCGGTGATGAAGAGTTCGGAGGGACTGCGTGGGCTGTTGATGTCCTTGTACTGCAGAGCATATTTCACGATTTGGCCATTTCTCTCTGCCAGCAAAACAGGTTGCCAGCTAACTTGAATTGTAGAGGTGGTGGCACCCTCTGCTGTGATGCTCTGAGGGTAACCGCTTGGGACATCCTCATTTGTGGTGACTTCTTTGACTGTCTCTTCACCAAAGCCCACCTTGTTGCGCGCTGAAAGGCGGAAAGTGTACGAGGCTCCCTTATGGATCTCTTTGGTCGTGTAGTGGTTCTCTCGCTCAGGGAACTCAATGACAGTCAGTGGATCCACGTCTTTGCGGCCAAAACGGAGGCGGTAGCCTTGCAGAGGACCATGGGTTAGTGCTGGGGGATGCCACTGGAGGAGAGCTGTGCCCATGTTGGTTGGACTGACCATTAGCCGAGGTTTCTCAGGAACTAAGACAGTACCAATGGAGAAAGTGACAACTTGTTATTACTATGCTTCCTTTTTATCATATTTATAGTAGACAGGCATTCAGCATGGGGCATTCTATTATCTGCCTGTCTGTCTGTGTGTACAACTAAGTACTTTTACTGTAGCATAACACTGTCAAAAGAGGTGAGAGAAACAGCTGAACTTGGATGTCCTTTTTTCTTGCCTTTCTTTCACTCTCTACATTTTCCATTATTTTAAAGCTGCCCTCAGCATTGCCTTGTCACACCAGTGTTAAGAGGTGTGACACCACAGTGAGATTAGTTATTGCACTAAATGAGACAGCAATTAGCCCCGTTCACACTTACACATTATATTATACATACTCAATGACAAGAATATTTGCCTGGTGCTTTTCCCCTTATTGGCTGCAGTTTTACAGCTTTAAAGAGCAGAAATGCAGTTTTATATGACAATCGAGTACATTAGCAGAGGAGCACAGGAGATTTGTCAGCAGTGATGGTTATGTTACCTGCGCCAGTGGTGGTGATCAGTTTGGGCTTGCTGCGTGCACCATCGCCCTTTGTTGTATAGGCTGCCACAGTAACAGAATATGTGGTCTCAGCCTGCAGCTCTGAGATGATCATTTCCTGTAAAGATGAAGGAGTTTAGTTGCTTATTTGCAGATATAGGCAAATAGTTAAAATAGTGGGATGCGATGCGATCATCATGTAGGACACAACAGACACATTCTCTCAGCATATACTTAAAATTGAGGCATTCTCCAGTGGAAAAGGATAGCATTGATAAGCTTTGATAAAATTTCTTTGGTGTGCAACAAAAGCGTCTTCAGTAAACACGAAGGTAAATTATATGGTGAGTTAAATTTAGTCTGAACTCTGAAATGTTAGTCAAGGATCCATCTGCAGTTTTTAAGGTAAATATCTAAAGAAATTGACAAAAACACGCAAGCCACTGTATAAAACCAGATCTTGAACTCCTAATGCACAAAAGACACATGCCACTCATGCAGAGGGGAAAACAAGATTGGATGTTTGTCAAGTTAAGCTACTCACATGTTCAGTTGAATCATCATATTCCCACTGATTATGATATGAGAATATGGAGAGAAAAGAGACAACAAAATAAGGCCCAGGTACAGACACAAATCAGTGGTGAGAAAATGTGCACACAAAGTTTTTTCTGCAACCACTCAATTAATTTGTTTCTTGATAAAAAAAAAAAAAAATAATTATAGTAAAAGTAACAATAATCACAGATGTATGCAGATAGATATATGCCCAACCTCTGCATCCAGAAGTTAAATAGTCACTATTTTACTGAGTTCAATTAATGATATGACATGGTGATATCTTTTTTTCACTCCAAATAAAAGACTTTGTTGGAGCACATGTTAAGGTGAGAGAGAGAAAGCAATACTGTGTGTCTGAGAGACGAGGTTGCTGGCTTAGGAGGGTGTCGTACCTGGGCATCATCAATCAGGATGTCCTTGATGACTGGCTGTCCTGTGGGCTCCCCATTAACCATCCTGACATAGTGCACCTGGTACCCTCGGATCTGACCGTGCTGCTTGGTGGGCATCGGTGAACGCCAGATCACTTTAATTGATGAGGAGTTGACAGCCTCCACCTCAACTTTACGAGGTGGCCCACTAGGAACTGGAGGAACACCATGGGATAGAAGAAAAAAGGTCAAAATTATAGCGAACCCCTTCACCTTCTTTTTAAATCTTGCCCAAAAGCCGGAGCGGAAAATGCTGCAGTGACAAAAAAAATCACAAAAGTGCAGCAAACTGCAACAAGCACTGCATGACATCAATATTTCAACAATGGTAAGGGGAAAAAACAACAGCAAAAACAGGTCTGACAACTGACCTAATCTTGAAACATTAAAAATGGGTAGAGTGGAATTTTAAAACATGGAATAAAAATGTGTTTTGTCAAAATAGAAAAGTGGAGCCAAAGGGGGGCTTCAAGTGTTTCAAATGCTTGAAGCACTACAAGAATTTTGGCTATGGACCAAGGAAAAAATGAATAAAAAATGATTCTATCACATGAGGGGAGAAAAATACATTTAAAAAATTGGCCTTCAAAAAAAAAAAATTTCTTCCACCTTTTGTCATTCCCACTGTCCAGAACTTGTCATTTCGCCAAGTTCCTCAAAAAAAAAGGACTTTTATAAAAATGCTGCCATTCAAAAACACCGCAGAGAATATTTCAAAGTTTCAAAAATGACAGTTGGGACTGGAAGTTGGAGGCCTGCAGTTGAAAATGCCATACCATGTGTTGAAATTGAGCAGCGTAGGGAGAAAAAAAAGCCAAAAAAGGCGCGTTCACAAAGTGAGTCAGAGTTTGTAAAAAGTGCCAAGTCCAAAATAGGGCTAAAAGTATCGAGTGTCGACAGTCATATTAGAAGCAGGCAGAGAGGGTAGACAAGAAGAGGGAGTTGTAGATATATTGTTGTTAGTATTTGACGGGGTAGGTTAAGAGGGGTAGACTGGATTTGCAGCTGGGGCTTTGTTTGAGCGAACACATACCATCCTCCTCTGTGCGGACGAGCTGTGGCAGGCTTTCCGGTCCTGCTCCGACATCTGTGTGGGCAGTGACCGTCACATGGTACTCTGTCCATTTTTCCAAGTTTTCCAAAAGGTACTGGGAGCTTTCCGGAGGTATGCTGGTGATTTGATGAGTCGTAGTGTCCTCTCCTTCAGTCGCAGCATATTGGATGGTGTATTGCGTTATGATTCCGTTTTGTAATTCCACTGGGGGAGGCCGCCAACTTACCAGGATGTTGGTGGAGCTGGAGCTATAGCACTTGACTTCCTGAGGTGGGCCCGAGGGTTCTGGTTGGTGGGTTGGATTTTGTACAGGTGCAGGGTTGTTGTTTTTTTTTTTTTTGTTTGGTCAGGCCGTTCATTGAGTTGGATTTTTGTTTTAAAGGAGTTTCAGTTTTTGTTTCGATGATGATGGTAGAATTGACCAAACAAAGGAAAAAAGAAGAGGAAAAATAAAATGACACAAAATGAGGAAAAATCACAAGGACTTATGTGGATAAATAAAATATTTTTGAATCAATGAAACATCACAAATAAAGACAAAAGGCAAAAAAACAACACAAATGTTTACACACTGATGATAAATGGATGGTGTTGATTGGAAAAAGGACAGCTTCAACATATGTAACCTACCTTTGCCATGAAAAAATTAATTGTAAAAATATACGGAAAGAAAAATCATATATCCTGATATATAATTTCTTAGAACCTTTTAATTCTAAAATGAAAACCTAAAATTATTTAAAAATACTTCAGAAATAATTTAAGATAAACCAAAATAAATGTAGTAATAACTAAGACAAATTTGGCAAGCAGTTACCATCAATCCAAAAACATAAAGGTTGATGCTTGAACTAGTTTAAAATAGAAAAATGTTGTATTTGTCACCAACCTTTCCGAAGCCTGTTGGTTTGTGGTAAAAGCCTGATTGTACAACAGAGAACTTCCCAAGGAGACATGACTGATTTATTAGATTCTGGTAACATTGGCATGCACTTCATCGTTAACTTCATCATTTACCTCAGAAAATACATCTGGGCAGAGTTTGAACTTCTTTTATACCCACCTGATCCCTGCCCTTGTCTTTCAGAGACCTCAGAGTTATGTTGAATTTGCAAAGGTAAATACAACAGTTGTGTTTTTTTTTCATGGAGAATTGTCAAATGAATTAAACTGCACTGATTTTTAATTGGTTTAATTTAGTAATAACCAAATCCGTTTTTTCAGGTTTCAACCTGATGCATAAATCTGAGGTCTTTTGGGTGGAAATGTCCCTAACTACAGAGACGACACTTGCTTTGAGCTTTCTATGATATCGTTACTTCACAACTGTATTGATTCTAATTTGAATTGAATATCAGCATCAATGCCAGAAAAGGGGGAAATCACTTTGTCGTCCGGAGAAGTGGTTCTTGGCAGCGTAGCTACATAGAAAGCTCAGTCTCAAAAATTCTTCTTTTATTTCTGGCTGACATGCAATGTCAAGAGACAAGGCTTCCTAAAATGCCCTTTCACTAGGAAAAAGAGTTGTGTTGCGCATATGTGGGCATTCATATAAATAATTCATAACTTTATCATTCATTCATTTCAAGTCAAGACTGTTTTTGCACAACAAAGGTGGAGTTTTTGTAACCTTGTCTCCTGACTTCACAGGAAAGCCTGGGTTACGCTGTCCATGCAACCTTTTCAAAGTGAATCCTGCATGGTCAGGTAGACTTCATAACACTTATTTACTATTTCAAATGTTTACACCTTTTCAAATGCATGAACCCTCAAAAGAAAAATCGTATTCGCTTTATCTGAGCTCTGGACCTTCCTGACATTTTTGTCACTTTTTGGATTCTGCGGCCCACGTAAAATTTGGAATGCATTTGAAAATGAGTTCCTTCCCCGATAGTTTAAACTCTGTCAGATAAGGAAGAAGACCTACGTGTCTGTGGAGTCTCTGCGGAGATCTCATTGGTGTAAGCTCCAACTCCATGTTTACTACGGGCGGCCAGCCGGAAAGTATAAGTAGTGAAGGGCTTCAAGTCCTTCAGCAGGTACGTTGTTGTCGGCTCAAAGCTGATACGTTTCTGTGGAGAAAGTTTCATATCGTCAGTTTTTCAGTAGACATAGAGTTCCACATTTAAAACGAATATGAGCATGCTGCCCTCTCTGATGTGACAATAAAATTTGAAGCTATCATCTTTTCTGTCAGACTTGAAAGAAGTTGTTAGTTTACATAAATGCATGTGACACTCACTTTAGTACACTTAACAGTGATTGACAAGTTGCATTGTAAACCTCATTCTTCGAAGGCTCTTCGAAGGAAAATAGCTTAAATCCTTTACAATACAGATTTGTCATACTGGATGAACTACTCTTGATTCTACAAAGGCCAATTATGCAGTCATACAGCTGTTTTTTTGCATTGTGTCATGGTGTAACTTTATAAAATAACTGATTATGAGGCTGCTCATAACTAATTACCATAAATATTGTGAATGTACATGTAAAAACTTGACCTGTAAATTACGCCATGTAATTGTGTTATATAAGAATTATAACAATTTTAACAGAGAAAAAACATTAAACTAGACCAACTTAATCTGTCATGTCTGGTATTATGCAATATGGATTTGACTTATTCTTTTGTAGCCATTGGAATTAAGATGGCGAGGAAGCACAAAAACATGTATAATTTCACAATACTACATTATAAAACAATGCATGATTGCATAGCACACTACAACAGAATAATTTGTTACTGTATGATTTAGACTATTTTATATCTATGACAGACTTTTAATCTAATAGTTTGGCAATTTGGCTCATGTCAGGAAATAATTACCTCCTCTCTGTCGTCCCTCTTCCTGTACATAAGTTCATATCCTGTGATTTGATTTTCCTGTCCAGTCTGTGCTGGTGCGATCCATGAGAGTAAAATGCTTGTTTCTGATTTGGCTTCTCCTTTGAAGTCAGTTGGTTGGGAGGGAACTGCAATTGGAAGAGATGAATTCATTACTCGCCACGTCTTGTGCTATTCATTATCATTACAGTCATACTCGCACAGATGCCACAGAGCCACATTGTATTTCAGGAGACGCAAATTAGTCCAGCCCAGACACTGGGTACATGGTTACTTCATGCTGAAAAGAATATCTGACTTTCCCACTCGAGAAAGCCACTCGGAGTTTTATGTTGACAGCCCGAAGATTTGTGTGTTTACAGCTTTGGTTAACAACTGTAACCCACTAATGAGGATTGGTGACTAAAAAATGTCGCTTCAGAAATGTTTGTGACGCTCAAAGCTTAATTGTTGAGAATGAACATTTGTTAAACTTTGAATTTATTCAATTATGGTTTCTCTAACAAAGAAAAAAAAACATGCTTACCACCCGTCTTGGCGATGATTTGAAGGTCTGGAGAAAGAGGTCCATCACCTACTGAGGTGTAGGCCAACACTTTAATGTAATAGGTCTTATTTGGGATCAGGCCTTGGATGGTGACGTAGTTGGACCCTCGAACAATCTGCTTCTCCCAGAGGTTGACGTGCTGGGTGGAATCCATGGTGTAGTAGACTCGATAGCCCATGATCTGCCCGTTAGCCTCCTCCGGTTCATCCCAGTGGATGACAGCTGTGGTGGTGCTCAGCATGTGACCTCGGACCTGCCTCGGAGCTGTACTGGGTGCCTGCTCAGCTGTTTTAGCCTCGATGCTCTCACTGGGTGGCCCTCGCCCGATGTTGTTCACCGCCACCACCCGAAACTCGTAGTCCGAGTATGGGCTGAGGCCTCCCACACTGTACCGGGTGGTGGCTACGCCGTCAATCTCCTTATACGAGTCCTCTGAGTACTTGGACTTGTGTTGAATGATGTAGTAGGACACTGGCTCAGGGTTGCCAGAATCCCACGTCAACGTTATGCTGGTGGCTGTGCGCTCCGTCACCACGGGAATGCCAGGAGCCTTGGGCAAAGCTGTGATGATAATTATTACATGAATATTAACAAAAAGCATAATATACATCAAACATTAGAATTTATTTTAAGTTATAGGCCATAGAGACTTTATTATAATTTGTAGATGGTTTAATTATATTGATGGCATTAATTTGCCAGTCCGTTGCTCTTGGTACTGATGATCTACAGTATGTCTGGAGTCATAAGAGTGCTTTCTATGAGGTGGGTGGATAGTCTTAATATTATTTCACTTTTCTACCTCACATTTGTAGAAAAAAAAAGTTGTGTATGAACTAATGTGAGATTAAAGGCTTGCGTACCCCCTGTTCAGCAGCTGAGAGTGCTGTTGTCATTAATCTCAGATTTCCCAGTGTTTATCACTTTAATAATTTAACAGGTAAATTTATTGCTTTAATTCCCTGCACCGTGGCACATGGCAAAAGATTTCAGGGCAATATATTGTCTTTATATGCCATCTGAAGTATGCTTCTGGGGGAGCTTGCCGGCAGACTGTTATATTGTGACTAATATCTCTATGTTATGTCTAGGAAAAAACAAAGCGGAGTGTGTGCGTACGTGAGCCTGTCCCTCGTGTGCACGGGAACGCGGCAACACCAATCTGGGATATCTTTCTGGTATGCTGCAGTGTAGATATGATTACACTCCGATAAGTACCATGCCTACAGAGGACGCCAAACAATACTCTGTACGTTTCACACGCTGCCTCCTCCCCACCTCTTGCTGACAGAAATGGTGAGCTTGTGGCTTTGTAGCTCTCCAGCTGAGAGATAAGCACTTCACTATATTCTCAATCTGGCATCTAATGCACTGCGGCTGGTGCCAGGGCTTGTCTAAAGCTTTAAGGAATCCTCCACAGATGACTTATCGTGGCAGGGAGAGGTAAATAACTTTCTTTAAAGCACTGCCAGTAGTCTCTGCTTGGATAGTTGACTCCTAACAGCTCGCTGCAAACTGATGTTTTTATTTTGAAATGCATGTAGAATTTGAAACATATTGAGAAAACTCCTATAAATCCAACTTTAGCCTTAAATTTATTGCACACTGCTGAAATTTCAGCCATTAATTGTAAATAAGTAGCAGCTTTACCCTTCACAGTTATCTGTGCCACAGCCTCTATCACTCCCAGAGTTGACATGGCCACACAGGTGTAGTTGGCCGACTGCCGGACGTCTGTAAGCTCCAAGACGTTCCGTCCAATGGGCATGTCGTCCTCTGGCGTGAGGTCTTCAGCACCCAGCATCCATTTGACGTATGGCATGGGAGAGCCCACTGCCACACATGTTATATTGACACTGCCGCCTGGCATGATCTCATTGTCTGTAGGTGGGATGGAGAATCGTGGTGGCACCCGGCGTACTGAAAAAGACAAAACATGGTGTGAAAACCAAGCAGAAAATGGAACAACCGAATTCCTTTTATAGAAAATAATGTACTGAATTCTCTTCAAATGTTGCCAAAAGAAAACTGACTGATCGTTTATATAACAAGAACATTAGCAGAATTATAAAGGTTTAGTCATAGCATAAAAAATGATATTTGTTTCTAGAAAGATAATTTATGACTGTTTGATGAAGGTTAAGAAAACACATTTTAACACATTTCATCCAAAGAGATCTCAAAGGTGAATGGGTTAACACCAACATGAGCGCCATGCACAAAGATACTGTATCACCATCGGTACAGATAGACAGAACTGCACAAAGTGCTGGAGAGTTGACAGCGCTCCACAGTTGTATGCAAAGAAACAACTTTTCGGCTGTACGCCTCCAGCTGATGTGAGATAATGTGCCATCACATTCTCGCATCACACAGACATAGATAATACTCCAGAGAAGTCACAAACGCATCAGAAGGGGAAATGATGTTTTGCTGTGCTTTTCAGGCTCAATTCAAAGTAGAAACTAGGGCTGTCAAATGTTATGCACCCACACTTTGGATCAACTCAGCTAAATCACCCTAAACATGTTTTTCCTCTCCGGCCTTTTGACCCTTTGGCTACAATAGAGATCCACTGACAAAGCTCTGCTACACTCCTGCAGTACCTTTTATGTACAGTCATGCAAGATAAGAAGCCTGCCAGGCTTTGTGCTAGCCTACCTTTAATATAAACATTGCCATGAAGATGGATTAGAAAGGTAAGCTTTTCAGAGTGGCTTTCGACTTTCAAACTCTGCCAGACAGCTCAGAGGATAAAAGTAAAGTTATCCATACTTTCTTTATGCCGGTACATTCAGTGACAAATGAGAGGTCTTTAGCTTATCACAAGAGGACCAATTATGCTGGCGCGTAAAGCACTAACGTGTCTGGCCAGACTATATTCTATGATTGGCCAAATCAGTCCATGGCTGCAAGCAAATCAAAATCAAGAACATTAACTGATGCCAATTAAAATTATTTAAACAGTGCAGTTGAAGTGCAGTTAAGGATAAAGGGCTGAGAGAGATTATTAAGGTTGAAATACAAGTTTACAAGTTTGTGTCACATATCATGGATTCATAAGATATGAGGAGATTAGATGGAAACATCACTGATAAAAACTTTTAAACTTCACTAATTATAATCAAGTATGCAGTACACTTTAACCAGTGTAACTTTTTGTATATATAAAATATATAAAATCACATGAGTGTTTTTCCTATAATTTGAAAATATAATCAGATATATATTAATCTGGATTTTAAAAAAGCACATATCATTTGACAACACTAGTGGATACACATTCCCGAAAAAAATTAGTCAAAAACAAAAAAAAAGGCTTCAATTCCAAAGAAAAGCTTACACTTGAAAGTAAACTTAAATGTATGACACCCATATGATGGCTTCAAGGCCTTTTGGAGGGGAGCAAGAGTTTATCATGCATACAAGAAGGAGACGGGACTTTGTGAGGCAACCATGTAAGGGAGTCGGGGAGGGGGGGCGGCTGCAGGAGAAAATGAAGTAGTAAAAGGGTCAGAAGTAGGCCACGGTATCAAACAGTGTTACAGTGCTGTATATGTGACCAGCACAAGCTAAGGGTCCTGGGAGGACGAACACAGGCAACAATGTCTTAGAACAAAGGGTAAATGAAGAGACATGACAAGAGAAATCAAGATAGTGTTTCTCCTCTGGTTTTATTGTTGAGGATATAGACACAAATATTAAGTACAGATGATGTGGCTCACTAAGGGGCTTGGGCATGAGGGAGACAGACGAGGACTGCGGGTATTGTTAGAAAGCATCCAGGGAAGATTGAAATTAAACGTTAAGTCAGTGTTACTGCTCATTATAGTCAATATAGTTTTCTGTTAGCTTGGTGAGATTACTCGTGAAATTCTTTCATGAACCTTGAAGAAATCTGTTACTTTTAAACATCTGAGGGTTTGTATGTACGGCCTGTTAATTGACCCCGCTTGGTAAACAGCCTCTATAGTAGTTCCTGAGACTCTACGCTAGTTACTTGTGCCGGTAGTTGCTATATTTGACTGCGACGTAGGCCCGCGCTTCCTGCTGCCTCCTAATTCACAGAGCCCATTCTGTCGAGCAGACTGCAGCTCTCCAGAGAGGAAAACTAGGGGAACTGCTTGCATTATTAAATACAACGTTTCTCTCACTCAATATTTAATTAATATCCAACTGGATCACGCTCCCCACAGACATAATATTATCCTGCTCATTTGAATATCATTACATTTGTCAAGTCTTGTGGATAACACTCTAAATGCATCATTCTTTCATGACTTCCTGCGCAGAAACATCCTCGTCAGAGGAAGTGCATAATCTCTGAGGGCAAAGTTGTTTTTACAGCTTGCCGCTTGACTTTAGTGCCAATTACAACAAAGGATGGATTTTAACTTTAACATATTTTTATCTCTCACAAACTTGAATTCAAGAGAGCACCACAGGGATAATTTGAGCATAGTGATGCTGAAATGGCTCTGTGGAGAGAAAGATTCAGCGCTCACTAGGAGCAGCACTGCATCTACATAGAACAGCAGCCACCTTTGTTATTTGAATATAATTTATTTTATTCATAACATTTAATGTATTTTTATTATCCCATGGACCTGCTTTGTTGTTAGTCATAGGAGAAACCAAGCAGGAACACTGACAGGGTCGGGGTTGGGGCAAGGGCTGAGGAAAGGGGATGACTAGCTCAAGCAATTAGGAGGTGACCATGCAAATAGACCTTCAGACAGATGCAAATATTGTACCCTACCACCCCGCCTCAAAGATGCAAGCATGCACCACCTGTTGGACAGTCAAAGCATTCTGACAAGGACCAGGGGCATTCTCAATGGGGACATGAACATTGAACGTGTGACAAAAATAGAAATGGCATCAATAGAAGTACAAAACGAAAAAAAATTCTTGTGTGACAAACAAATGAACTTCTGTTTTGTGTCGTGTTCAAAAAGTAAAAACACACCAACCTTCTCGCAGCTCTGAGGGATGTAGGGAATTTGATGCAGAACAAAATGAAATCAGGACAGGAGAAAAACAAGGGAAACACAGAGAGTAAAAAGGCCATGTTTTAGGTGTTCAAATGCTATTTAAACAATTCGAAGGACCTTCTGTCTCGAAGGTGCAGGGAGCCCCTTGTATCTCCCTGGCACCCAGTTTACAAAAACAAGTCTGAGCTCAAACATTAAAAAAAAAAAAAAAAAAAAAAAAAAAAAAAACTTAACCCAAATTCTGCCCGAGCCATGTGGTTAGCTTTGAATGATAATTAATGTATTTTGCTTTATCATATATTATGTATTATGTTACTTGGAGGTAGATGGTAATTGATAATTACAAAAGCTAACCATAGGACTAAAGAGCATTGTAAAATTTTTATGAAAATTACAACAAATATATCCATGTATTTGTATGGTATTAAATTAAGACAATTCTGAAAAAGTAACAGTGGTTTTTGTACATAAAAGCAAATGAAGCCTTGACTGCTTTGTGCAAGTTAAAGTGAGAAGCAGTGACAACAGTTGAACCAATGCACTGAATAATTTGACTTTCAAAAAGTGAAAGATCGTCTTTGCTAAAATCGTTAAGCTCTAAATTTCTAAAGATGTGTTGCTACAAAAAAAAAATCTGTGACTATATTTTTACAAGCTAATTTGACATATTGAGAGGCATAATGAAAAACCCCTATATTGAAATTATTTTATACTCGTTTTAACTTGATTTTTTTTTTAAATGTCCTTGTCAGTAACAAAAGTTGTGAGATTAAAGATGTCCTTCCAATGTTGATCTACTGGGAGAGAAAAAGGCCAGAAAGGATCTGTTCACTGCTGGGGGAAAGAGTGGGAACAGATGGAGGAGGGTCGTCCACCCTTTACCACCTCCAGCAGTCAGGTTTGAAAGGCAATTAGTAGATAAACACAGCAAGCAGTCTAGTCATTGGTGTTAGACTCAGGATAATCAACAGAAAGGACCAGAAACACATAACAGATCAGATACTGTAGGTTCAAATCAGTGCAGGTAAGTCAAGTGCAAAAAAAAGAAAAAAGAACCACAAAATCCAAAACAAAGCATACTTACAATGGCCTAAAAGGAATATGGCCCCTGCAGACTTTATTGGCTGATTTAAAGATTCCTCTTGAATTTTAAAGAGAATGTTATTATAATGTTTGACAGAAGCATGCCAGTGCTGTTAACACTTGTTTCCTACCTCTGACATATAGATTTGCTGGGGCAGAGTAGCGGGTTCCATCGTTGTTGGTCGCCACGCATTCATACTTCCCCTGGTCAGACTCTTCGCTCTGCTCTATTTGGAGGGCTCCTGGTTGGGAATAGCAAACGGGGGTAGCGGAGTATGCTTGGTTAAAATGATGTCGATCGCATCGAGTTCACAAGTTCAAAATAAAAAGAAAACTTGTCTGGCCTCAAAGCTCGAGGCCAACATCAGCCGCCTTCATGTCTAGTTTGGCTCTGTCCTTTTAAGATTCAGTAGTTGGAAAGTCCGAAAGTCGTAATTAAACAATATCCATTGAACTCAACACGACCTCATACCTGAACGACAGAATAGGTCGTTTGCCAATGACTCTCAAAATGATGTAAACGACTGTCCGAGAAACACCGGTGACAGGTGCACCTAAATTCTGTAACTACTATTTATAGTTTTAAAATAGTTTCAAACACATGGTTAACGTTGTGAAACAGCTGCAGTTTGGTTAGATTTAACAACAAAACTACTTGGTTAGGGGCAGGTAAAGATCATAGTTTTGTGTTAGTAAGTATATTTGTTACATAACTTACGTTACAAAGGCGAGCTAACTTACTTTACGTAAGTGACTTTCATTGTTAGGCACTGACCTCTAGTGGCTGCCTCACAATAAATATAAATATGGATCGTAATAAGCTGCTTGCACAGACGACGATCTGAACAAACTGCATAAATGAAATATTTCCGTCTTCTATCTGTTACTATGAACTATGTTTTAAAGGTTATCCCCCATCAGTATCACAGCCTGAGCCACGGGCTGAGGTAAAATGGAGACTGTTATCCTACGATAAGTGAGGGATAGCTGCAAATGGTAATCATGCAAGACATTGTAATACAAATATATAGTTCATCTTAACAGGCCTAAAGTAACAACAAGGGAAAAGAAAAGAACACATCATCAACCAAATCCAAAAGAAAAGAAAAGAAAAACACCTAAGATATCTTCTGTCTATATGATATTTACCTTGTTAATGACTTCTTTAGAGAAAAAGCCTGATTACTTATAAGACTGTAAGGTCTAAAAAGACACTCATCCTAGCGCCAATGTCAAAAAAATGTCATAATTTAGGGGCAAGCCCTTCAATATACAACATGTCACTGGACTGGTCAATATGGGGATGAGTGATACTGCTTCAGGGAAACATGGATCAAACAAAAGAGGTTTACAGTATAAGAAAGCAGCATAACAAGGGAGGACAATTGAAAGAAAGAAATTTAGGTATGAATTTTAGCATATTCAATCACAGATCAAGTGTAACATTCACCTAACAGAATCAATTTGGGACTTCATCTAGGTGAAGTAACTTTAAAAAAAAATGCAGCCCATACAAAAAATTGAAAAATGCTGCTCATATATGTGGAAAAATGTTAATTGAAGTATTATGTAAGGCAAAACCAACATAGAACCCTCTGTAACAAAAGTTTTGACATGCAAATCTTGGCAAGAAATGTATGTCGGCACAACTTACAACCTTCTGACAACCCTTAGCTGAAAAATAAAATGCAATTGTATTAGAAGACAAAATTCAAAATATCGGCTTCAGCCGACAAGAAGGTAACCAACCACTGCTTTAGCTTGTGAAAGCTACAAAAGACACCCATAAAAATCCACCAATGGGATCAGCAGTGTGGTGTCACATGACCAAGGGAAAAATGGCTTTATGCATCAACAACTCTCCAGCTTCTCGTCACACGGCAAAAATGAGCCAATCACGTCCTCGCCAGACTCTACTGTTTGCCTTCCCCAAACCCTGAAGAAAAAAAGTCAAAAAGTAAAATAGTCTCCAAACCCAAGAAAAGTAAGAAAAATAGGTGAAAGAGAAAAAAAAGCACCGTAGAAACTTTATCAAAAAAGTGGTTGTTTGGGCTTTTTTGTAGAGGTACAGGAGAGGAAAGCAAATAGAAGAAATGGAAAAAAAATAGTTTGCAAAGATAGAAAGAATTCTTTGGGAGAAAAAAGCAGAGGAGAGGCAATGTTGTCTTCAGCATGCCTGCGTGATTCCACAGCATCTGTGCATATTTTTAGTGCTGAACAAGAACAGCTAAGGGGGAAAAATGCTTGGTTGTTTTAGTTGGACAAAAAGAGGGACACATGATTCGCTATGGCCAAAAAGAAACCAAAAATGAACGGAAAAAATAGAGTTTAAAAAAATAATTGTCATTGGATATGCTTATTTGAGCCAGGGCAAGCATATCACAACTGAGCTAAACAGGCTCTTGAAACCAGAATACAAAGGAGTAAATAAAGCATAGACAAAAAGATGGAATACAAATTTAGTCAACGGAACAGGACAAATAAGAAGGAAGGTCCATATGAACATAATGGGATTTGGTCTTGGTAAACAGGACAAAAATGGAGGTGATTCAAGTGAATGGATGGGTTGACAGCAAGAATGAATTTGTATTATTTTCATTCTGTGAACGTCAGTTCAGCACTCTTACCTCTTATTGGTGTACCACCTGGGTGGATAATATGAATGCAAATAAGATTAGAAAGAAGAAGCATTAGTACGAGTAGATAGAGGCTGGGGGCTTTGGAAGAAGAATCAAATTAGATTTAACAGGGTACGTAAATAAAGGTACTAGAGGAAAGAGAAAGGAGAGAGAGAGAGAATAAGAACTTTTCTGTACTCTACTGGCAGAGAAAGACAGGATTCATCATAGAAAAATCATAGGTCAGAGAGAAGAACTTGTACATTGGTGTACCACGGGGAGGTGCCATTTCGGAAGTGGCAATGGCTTCTGAAGACCATCTACTGAAGGGAAAGACTTTGAGGACTTTGTATATGAGATTGAGAACAGACATATTTAAATAAACTTGAGATCCCTTTGCTTGATCTGAGCTGGTCACCTCCCTAAAACTCTTGAGATTTCCATACTTACTGTGCTGGTGTTAAAAGATTACATAAGTGAGTAAGTGGTGGGTCAGTGAGTGAGTAACAAACATGTGAGGACAGGTCATTACCCAGGTCAGTATATGACAGTGCTAAGCTATGGTTTGGTGATTGTAATCTCCAGGTGATACTACAGCTGGCAGTGGTAGGACACTTGAACACCTTTGGGGTGAGGGAAGAGTGTGTGCGTGTGTGTCTCTAGTAGCCCTGAAACTAAACTATCTGTTAGTAAAATGCATGCCATGCATTTTAATAGTTGTTGGAAACATGGAAATTAGTGGGGGGTGATGTGTGCTTTAGAGCTAAGCACTTACCAAAGGATTCTGTAGATTTAAAAATATAGAGAGAAGAAAGACAGCATAAGAATATGATTATAGTCTTTAAGTAAGTTTAGTTAACAAGGTTTTGTTAATGCTTTAAAAGCTCTACGTGAATCAAAGTCGCACATTAGAAATAAGGGTTAATTCTACACAGTTCTGTTGAAAACAAATCAGCAAGGAAGTAAGGTTAACAAGACGGTTTAACAAAGGACAGCTGTGAAATCTGTGAAGACAGGTGGTCAAACATACAAGACTTAAAATTTACAAGTAGTTGTGCTAATGTGTTGCCGTTAGCTGGCACATAAAGCTGCAAGCTATGATTTATGTCACAATTTTTAGAAAATCTCTTTGGATTGAGATATCGAACTCAAACTTGAATGGGTGTATTAGGGTATGTCACAGGCAAATAAAAAGAAAGCTGGCATCTACACATTAAAGCGGGGGGCTGTAAATTCAAAGAATCAGGGGGGTAAGGGAAAAGCTCTATGAAGTTTTACGCACTACTGTGGCTGATTAGTGTCCAGAATTTGCTTTTTTAACCTAAAGAAAGTTCTTATACAAAACAAATATTTATTCAGAAGAGGTTTGAGGATCCCTCTCTGGAAAGTACAATTTCATCAAATGCACAAGGACGATGAGTAATTTGCTTTTCTGGATGTTTTCCTATTTTAAAATCATGTGCACTCCTTAGCAGATTCTGAATGAAGCCGAATGTTGAATATTAATTGTTTTAAAAAAAAGGAAAAGGACGTAAGAAATGAAGAAAATGGTTCCAAAAAAAATACTGCACCAATGCAGTGGAAAGGAAAATCAACACAAAACAGCAAAGGAATTCATTGTAAAAAGTCACAGCAGTGAGCAATGAGGGCAGAAGTTAGGGCAGAAGCCAGCAAACACAGAGGGGGGGAACAATCCCAACAGCCCATGACAACACTGGAAGACAAAGGGAGACACACATACAGACAACACACACCGGGGCGTACAGAGAGTAGAGGACAGGAAATAGTAGAAACAATGCCATTACCTACAAAATGAAAAGCCAAATGAGAAGTTAAATTATGGGAGGAAGAAGAGGATGAAAGAACAGAGGAGACAACAGGGGGAGCAGATCAGATAGAGGATAACAAGAAAGAAGACTCCCTGTTTTGTAATTAAGTTTTCAGCAGAGGAAACCTACCTGATCTGAGCTGTTTAATGCGGCCATTGTTGTTGGTGGTGTTGACAGGGAGGAAGTCTTTGAACCAGGAGATGTCGGGGTCGGGGTTGCCGCTGGCGGCACAGAGCATGGTGGCAGTGCGTGTTCGCTCCACCACTTTCAACTGTGGGCCCATGTCTATGGTGGGGAAACCAGGGGGCAGCTGGTCCTCTGGGGACAGACGAGAGACATTGTAGCAGAGGTGAGATTCAGAAAGTCGGCGATCCTCCTCAAACCCTGCACAGAGCTAGCGAGGAGGGAGTGCCAGTGGAAATTATAGTCACTGCAGAGCAACAGAATGAGTGAAGGACAAAGCAAACAGCAGGGGGTCAGTGAGAAATATCCACAATTTTTGGTCATGTGTAGAAGGGAGTGTGTAGCAGAAGAGACAACAAAATAATGAAATTCAGTTTTTGTCAATAAAGCAGTAATTATTTCTAAAGCCGTGACATTTAAAAACTGCTTTCTCAACCCATATTTGGTATTGACGAGGACATAAACTGAACAAAAAGTGAGAATGGACAACAGCACGGTTTTGCCCTTTCTGAGTAATTAAAGAAGTACTTCAGAAGTATTTTGGGAAACAATTTGCTTTCATGCTGAGACTTCGATGAGAAGATAAAAACCATATCTGCCTAATATGAAGCTACTACTAGGAATCATTAGCTTAGCTTAGCATTTAAAGTCAAAGACATACAAGTGCTAACCTGGTAGTGTCCACATGGAGTAAAATCTGCCAAACAACACCTCTGAAACTGTGTAATTATTAACCTGTGATATCAATTTAAAAATTAATTTTGCAAAAAAAAAGTGTGATTATTAGTTGAAATGCTTTTCACTAGACACAGTGACTCTTGGAGGTTATTTGAGGATTAAAAGAACCCGGTGTACAAGATGCTTTAGGTGGGGTTTAGCGATGCTCGTAGGTAACTTTTGTTACCTTTGGACAGAGGCAGTGTTGCTGTTTCCCCTGTTTCTTTATGCCAAGCTAACTGTCTCCTGGCTGTAGCTTCAGATTTAGACATGAGAGTGATATATTGATCATCAAAGTCTTGGCAAGAAAACCAATACACATATTTCACAAAATGCGTTTCTATTCTTTTAATGATGTAGATTAAGAAACAATAGTTAAACTGGCTGAACGCGTATTCAGGTGACGTGGAGCTTTGAAGTGCTTTGATGATGGCAGGTGGCTTTGCTGTGTTGTATAAGCCGTCTTGTTCCTGCCTGCGTCTCAGTTTACCCACTGAGCAAAGGCGGGCTACATCTTGCTGCTGTTTGAGATGTGAGAGACGATAACTCGCGTTGCTCCTTGCTCCAAACATGTTCTTTTAGCAAAACAAAGAAAATCAAAGCCTGGAGCAGCTTTGTCTGAAGCTTGCCGCTCTGAACAAGAAGTATTTTTGGCTGGCAGCGAGTGATGATCTTTGAGAGGGCGCAGAGTGGAATATTCCATGAGATCTCCATATGCAAAATGTCTGCCTTGCCGCAATGTTAGCTCAGTGTTAATCTGCAAAACAAAACCTGCTCATTCTGAATGCCAATGAGGTTTATGTGCACCTTTAAGTTTTCCTTTCCCCTGCTGTGATATGGCTAATTAGTGTCTTCCGTTGCTCTCGTAAACGGCACCTTTTTGGAAACACTTTCTTCATTAAATTTTCATGAGGAGACATCAGTCTGGAAACAGCTTTGAGATGCCATAGCCTGCACACAGCCAAACGACAATCATGGCTGCCTTCCAACAATGCTTTTGGGTATCTGGCATGAGAAACCACCTCGATGGATAAATCTTCTCAGAAAGAGACTGTATTACAAATGAGTGACTTCAGACTGAACTGCAAAACTTTCCGATGCAACTCCGTGTCCCTGCCTGAACTGACATGCGCTTTGACAGTGATGGAAGGATATTGTTTGTAGTAT
The DNA here is from genome assembly GCA_037975185.1 of Centropyge bicolor. Classification (NCBI taxonomy): domain Eukaryota; kingdom Metazoa; phylum Chordata; class Actinopteri; family Pomacanthidae; genus Centropyge; species Centropyge bicolor. Next base: position 3,812,515 of record JBBMOC010000030.1, read on the forward strand.
GTTTTCAAATGAGCAGCATTTGCTTTAGTCCGCTTCAACTGGTTTAATGAATTCATATCCTACATAATGCATGCTTTCAACACTGGTCATTTTCTTGGCAGTTGTGCAGTGTTAGTTATGCAGGACATTGTGGCCCATGCATCTTTATATGGTTCATCACTGTACGTCCTTGACATGATGGAAAAGATACTGTATATGTTACCTGTATCCCTTTCAGTATCCATTAAGCTAATGAGTAAGGCTCCAGCTTTACTCTTGTTAAAAGTTTGTAGGTGTCTGGCACTGGTTTCACTTGTTTGCACAAAATTGATGTGCTGCTCATTAAAACAATAACCACTTAGTCAGTTCACCTCAGTCACACAATGGCCATATTTAGTTAACATCATAGTTAAAGTAGGAAAGTTAAGCAGGAGCATAGAACAATTCTCAGATAAAACTTCTAGAAATCCCCCAAATGTCCCTTTATTTCATGTAAACTTGTTGTCATGGCTGCTTTATAGTCATTAGATGTGCTTTCATGGCTATAAATCTTAAATTTTACAAATTTTAGATATGGAAGTCTTTAAGAATGCTGTTAGCCTTCTGATTTACAACAACATCAAAGAAGTGAAAAATGAGGTTTATAAAAAGTTTCTAAATTGTTCACATGAAAATTTCCCTGTTTTTTCTTTTCATTTACAGTCGACACATATATTGTGCTTCAGTATTCACACATGCAATGTGTCACTCTATTTTAAAATTAGTGGCAAACTGTGTTTTCTAGAAAGAACACACTGCATGAAGACCACATATGAATAAAAGCAGAAGTAACAGGAAAACTAGTGCTCCGTCGTCACAACTTATCTTTTCTAAAAGCACCACTTTAACAACAATCAACGAATGAAAGAATCGTCTAATGTGCGAAACGGCACTTTCAAAGGCGCTCATTCAAATAGAGAAAGACAGGGAGGAGGGGGAAAGGAATTAATTGTACAAGGTAGCTCCTGTCCAAGCTCCCTTCAGCCTGTTCAAGGTCGAACAGACAATTAGTCGATTCTACAGTGAGTCAAAACTACACCTGATCAAACACAATAGCCTGAAGCAAGCCTAGGAGCATGGATGCGTGTTGAATATAGTAATTGGATGTGACAATCCATGCGAACTAAAAAGCAACTCCTGTGAAATTGCAATGTATTCTAAAACAAAGTGCTCAAGAGATCATAATTTAGCTGTCCTTTAAGAAGTCAGAAATTGTTCTCATGCTGCAATATGCAATGTCCCTGGTTATTCAGCTCTAAGAAGAAAAGAAGAGGGTGTGGGACAACATTCATTTTAAATTGTGAATGGAACAGTCCAGGTTAACATGATAACTTTTCAAAATCAGGATCCTTTAATATGTTAGGAGAGTGTTGCCATAGTATTTATGTCTGATCTGAACTCCTCCCTAAATCCAGTATGACTCACTAAAAATGAGGCTGGGTCAAGTGGACAAAGGGCACTTTCACCCAACCCATCGTCCCTCTCCTACAGGATGTGGGTGTGATGTGATGCCAGCCCGTAACTCCAGTGCAGGCAGCTGATATGACTCAAGGCAGTGCATTTAAAATTAATGATCTGTTACAAAGGTTTCTGGCCTTTTGAATGCATTCTTGCTCAGCCCAGAAATGTATTTTACAGCTGCTTTGTGCACTCGTGCTCATCTCGAATGGCCACAAAGTCATGACATCAACCGTGAGGTATCTGAAAAACTTTCCTTGCATTGAACTTGAGATTGACTTACGAAAAAAAAAGAATAATAAATACCAGTGCTTTGAAGGTTTCAAGCTTGTTGCACCTCTCAGCTGTACCCTTATTTACTTCACAAAGAGAACTTCCATTGTGATAATAAATAAAGGGAAGGAAATTGAACACATTTGCTGGCTCGTGCTGTGATTAACAACTCATGTCACCACAGCTACTGCGGCCTTTTCCTTTCAAGGCCAAGAGACCCAAATGAAATCAGATTAATCACTATTTAATTTGAGCCACAACATGTTTGTCGTACTTTTTTTTTTTGCTGCAGAAGTTGGGTTATTGACAACGTGTTAAAAGTAAAGAATGTAATACTTAATCAACCAGGGGCCAAGCGGCTAGCAGTTTTTCCCAAATGCCATGTTTGCAGTTCTGCCAGCAGTCAAGAGGTTGGTTTTAAACTTGCTTCATTACTGCATTAGGAACTCTGTGCTGCATCCTGTTAAGAGTGGAAAGTGTAGTGAATTTGTTTTTAAATGTTTGTTTTGGGGTGAATGTAGTTTGTCCTGTGTGACTTGAACAAACAGCGCCAAGCCACCCTGTATAATATATCCAGTGTATGAGTCAAATCTAAAAAGGTGGACTCTGTTTTTACAGATTTCCTCCACTTCCTTAGTCTATCTCGCTGAGAACTGCATTCTCAAGGACAGACCAAGACAAGGGCAGTTTCTGCTTTACAGACCCATACTGTATATTCAACAATGGATCTACACACTAAATGAGATGGAAGGGAGAGAAATGCTGAAGTCACCTTCCAGAGAAGTGCTGAGCACTGGTGCTTGATATAAAAAGACTCCCAATGACAATTTGCACACATTAGCCACTGCCAGGCTATCAGGCCATATGAGTGTGCGGTGCCAAGTATGGGAGGAGTATAAAAAGGACATTGGCTCAAAAAGTACCTCAGTGAGCAGATTTTTGCTGAAGACATAAGGCCACTGGACGTAAACTCAGCCCATTAGCAGATTATATCTATTGATCACTCGTACAAAATACGACCACAAGTGAAATCACATTTGCCTTGTATGACAACAGTGGCCATTTCAGTTTTTAAAATGTTGCTCGAGTGCAGCATAAATTCAGCACAGTTTGTCATCATACTGTTGCTCCCAATATCCATATACACACACAAGCACCCTCTGTTCAAAGTAAACTTCTCACCTGCTGGGGTGTAATGACGTGAGTGACAAACTCAAGCAATATGTTCCTTGTTTAGGCTCTAATTAAATAAGCCTAATTGAGTCTCAACAGATAAAGCTACCATACAAACGCGATGTCTTACTGTTTACATGTTTGCTCAGCTAATGCTACACCAATGCAGCTGTGTGTCTGTGCAGTCTGAGGTAATGTTTACAAGGTATTACAGGACTAATGCAGGTATATTTATGGAGTGGAATTTATTAGAAAGATAGTGGAACCAGACAGTGAAACTAAAGGTGGGACGTCTGCTTGAGTTTGATACCTGCTTGACTGTTGACAGCTGCAGACACCGTGGCTCCAGAAAGCGAAATTAAAAGCATGTTCCTCTCTCCTGCGTCGCGCCTACAGTAAACCTACCACTGTGTAAAGTGGTGTCAGTCTTTTTATTTGGTGAATGCTTGATTGTACACAGCCTACAGGTTTTGAACAAAGCAATTACACAGTAAGTTGCCGTTGTTCGGATATTGATAGTCTTTTAATATTGCATGTACTTAAGCTCTTAGGTTTCAGGCTTTAAGTGGACTAGTTATGACATTTTATCTGTAATGATGATTGACATTGACAAAGTGTGCTCCGATGCCAAATCCAATGCAAGACCGTAAAATGAATAACATTCCTCATTTTGTAGTAACACAAAAGCGATAAAACGTTGAGAAAATTGAGTGCAAATCTGATTAAGTCTAATTATGGCAGATGTGGATAGTGTTTTATGTCACTGAAATCACATTTGGCTCCACAATTACCCCAACAAGTACAAAGGAATTTGAGAAGAAAATAAGCCGTTGTTGCACCAGACTTTCTATGTGAAGCCATAAAAACATAAACCTTTCCGGTCACATTCTGGCTTAAGTTCCGTGGTTGCTGCACAAGGATTGGATTCAGTCCGACCCTTTTCTTCCCAAGCGGAACAAGACTTTTCACCCCGCCGCTGAGGTTATTCTTCAGGGAAAATCCCTGCAGGCCATAATAAGATATATTTGTTGGACGTATTTGAGTGGATACAATCTCCTCTAAGAGGCTGTCACAGGTCACTTGCTGTGGTGGCGTGGAGGAGAAAAGCGTGTGTCAAGGCGTATTGTTGTTTGGGAATCCCTCCTCGCCAAAGATTGCTGGATTATGGAAGTGTGGGAATTTGGGGCAGACGTCTTCAAGTATGACACTCTTACATTTTACACTCCTTTTTTCCCTCTGCCCTCAAGATTATTTTTGCCCAGTTTAGGAATCAATCTGATTCTCTCTACCCCTTCCAAGATAAGATTTCAGCCAGCACAAAAAGAAGAGCCACAAAACATTACCCATGGAGTGTGACAGCAGTGCTTATTTTTCTCAGCAGCCTGAGCCAAAGCCATTTTTCCCCCACCACACCATAGCATATAATTTGAAGTTGAGGGACACTGATTAAAGCTCTTTCCACGCTCAAAAATCCAAAAGAAGTGAGAAAGAAGATAGGAGAATTTAACAGGGTTAGGCTGCTAATCATGTTAATCATACAGCACTCTTGCTGCTCACAAGGACATCATTTGGAATTGGCTTGTTTCATGGCTTGCTAATGCATTAGCTGACCTAGATTGAATTAGGACTTGGTGTTTTATAAACTAGCAAAAAGGTAATTAATAAGGAAAAGAATTCCATGCGCGCAATTTACGGTGAAGGATGAAAGACTTGTGGTGCACTAACGTCGCAGAAAATCAAGTCAAGTCTTAACACACACACACACAATAAATATTTAACCAGTAGACTCTTAGAGCATTTGGTCTTTGTGGCAACTTAACTTATTTCTTTCAAATTAAGGTTGTTGATTTGGAACACATTAACACTGAAACACTGTCCATTATAATTTGTTTACAGTTCTGTAAAAATTTGTCGCAAGCCTCGTTAATACATCCGTTCAGAGACGACCTGAATCCTCTTCAACAAAATGTTCTGTTAGGCTCCTGTTCAACTGACGTATTCAATTATTTTTTTTCCTTTGGCATGGGAGAGGGAACTGTTAATTATGCTTTTGTTTTCACACAAACAAAATTACTCAACCAAACGTAAGAGCTCTTGATTAACAAAGGCAGACAGCAATTCCATTTTGTGCCAACTCTATGACGGCATCTGTTCTATTTTTCTCTTTGCCTCTCTCTAATGTTTCACCACTTTCACCCACATCGTTGGCTGATTTCGTTCCTCCACTTGCAAGGTACACTTTAGGCTGTGGTAAAAAGGTGTATTTTTACAATCTAGCTCCTAATGATTGACGGGGGCCTAAATCTGAGGCCCCCCTCTTTTGCTTTATCAGCTACCTGCAGCTTGGTTAAACTATCTCAAACTTGGGACTCAGACAGAGTTGCTTTACTCAACACCGCATCCATCATTCTGCCCATAAACTTTTGCAGAGGTGAAACTTGTCCCCACGTGATTTTTTGGCCATGGGACTGGGACGTTTTAATATCTTGTTTATCTTGTTTCTCTCATTTTCTATTTGCACTGAAAAACACACCATAGTTTAATGATATTCATGTAATTTACTTGTTCTAGTAAAAATGTTATATTCTTTCTTCTCTTAGTTTCTACTTATTCTCCTTTACACAGGAGCGAGAGTACAGACCTAGACACTTTTTGATAATTACTATTGCACACATGCCTGGACATTGTTCTCAGCATATAGGTGTCTTAACACTGCCTGAGGTTGAATACTTAGAATAGTTAAGATGCAAGTGACGACCCTTAACATTAAAGGTGTAAAATATCTCTCATGAGTGGCAACAAGTCAGACAAGCATGCAGAGTATAAAAGCACATGTGCATCATTACTGAGCAAAGAGAAAAAAAAATCTGAATTGAGACGTCTAAATTTTTTCCTAAATGCCCTCAGAGAATCTAAAGCCTGTATTTATCTCATTGATACATCCCAGTTCTGTTTGGCACATAGGTTCTCCAGTCAAAATAAGATTAGGTTTTTCCCTAGAGCTTCCTTTGAGCCAGATTTCCCAAATAAGCCTCCTGGCACCTACACAAGGTGGATATTGCTTAACTAATCCAATAATGGAAAACAAAATGCTCAGCACTTCCGTTTAATAAGGCGCACACTAGTGTGTGGTGGGAGACATTTCTGAAATTCACCTTTGTGTGTCGCTTTTAAGGGTTCACAGGCAAGTAAACTCAGAGTCAACCTTCAAATTGTGTTCAAACATGGCATGTATCTGGACTGATGCGGTTTTGAAGATTGCTCAGACTGGAAAGACTCACGAAGAGCTCTGATGGGAGAGTACGTCCCAATGATATGCCTGGGGCCACAGTTCTTTCTGTTCCGAAGCCTTAGACCAGCTGATAGGAGGAAATGTTAAGCGACTACTTTTCAGTTTAGGTTTACAAATGTGTCTGTGCAGGACTTGCAGGTCAGTACAAATCCTGTTGTATCTGGCTGAATGCTGTCGAGTTTATGTTCGTTATGAAAGCCCATGATCCATTTCTTTCCCCCTGAGGATAGAAATATATGATTCAACCTTTGTAATAACATTGACTGATTGGGCAACTTTGAAAGAGTATGTGTCTACTGTATGCGTCAAGGCCCTATTTTCACATGGGAAAAATCAATCATTTATCAGCCATCTCATATATATAAGGGTGACTGAGTTTAGATGAATAAATAACAACCTCTGTGCATATACAGTAGTTTACCTATTAAATTCAAATGTCCACTAAATAGTCTGGCATATTTTTGCAGATGTCTGCCAGTTGAGTGTATTTTGTTCAGTGAAAAATTGGGTAATTCAATGGGGCAGAAATCAGCAGTGGGAGTGTGGCTGTGCTGCTGAAAGCAAGCTTTGGTTTAGTTCATTAGGTGATTCCACAGGTATAGAGCACACTAATGAATATTACTCTGAATTTGCCACAGTTGGCTCAAACCGCTAATTCCAATTTGCTGTAATAGAGCTTTAAGAGGAACAGTCCCCCTTTCCAAGTCAAAGTGGCATTAAGTCTCACAAGCCCGGTACCTCTAAAAGGTAGTTCAGTAATTTGCTGAACAAATACATTTTCTTTGAGAAAACTGCTAAAACCCCAGGGCAGACAATGAGGGACTATCTAGTATCCACTAAAATTTTATTTCACCCGTGTTGCCTAAAGGAGGAAAATAGGAATGGATGGTGAAATACTATGCAGCATGCTCCTTAAAACGCCTGTGATGATGAACATTGGAACGAAATATAGGAGGAAGAAGGTGAAGGCGTAGAAAGCTTTCTTAACCCGGGGATCATGGCACTCTGTCTCGGTGAAAAATAGCATCCTCTCCCCCTTTGCCCTGCACTGATTGTTTCTTCCATAAATCCCCTTTGAGATTGTATAATTAATTGAATGCTGCTTATTTGTCATTAAAAACCCTCGCCTAATGCCTGAGATTATGAGGCAACTATTGTAGAGTCAATCTATTAATCATCGGCCCTTTTTTTTCCCCCCTAGAAAAACCTTCACAGATGAACAATTCCAGCCGTTCCTCATTGTGAATGACATTGGAGAACTAGTTGTAAAACTCTTACGTCGACATATTGGTATCATGGTTCGCCATTTCATAAAATGGTATTGGATTTTTTTTTTATACATTTCAAAATCTGTTCTCTCTAAATTATTTGTGAGTCACACAATACACATAACAAAAATAAGCACTTTTCACCATTCATACCCCAACATGAAAGACAGGATGCACTGTTGCAATTTTTCACATTATCACTACAAAAGGAGTAGCCATGTTGTTGACAATCATGGGATGTTTTTGGGATTGACGTGTGTCCACAAGCTCTCTTTGTATAGGAAGGCAGTTGTTTGGATTTTGCCTGGGATTTGATAGAAAGTGGTGAGGAAACGGGATCCAGGTCAGAAGCTGCTGGAGTTATGCTTTAAAATGACCCCGCCTAATGTTCCTCCAAGCCTGCCATCCCCCCATAGACATTTTTTATGGCCATCGCTGCTGGGGCAGATTGGATCAGCCAAGCAGAGGGCATGCAACAGAGATGTACGCCACTTCTGGCAAGGCGCCTCAACTCTCCCTAGGCCCCATGTCATTCATAAACATGACGGATTAGCTGTGATATTCCTCCATTTACAACATAAGCGAAGGGAGTGGGAGGAAGAGAATGAAAGCAGAGAGTGAGTGTTAGTGTCGGTTGCCCCTTAGGGGTAGTGCTAAAATGGATGGGTAAAGAGGGAGATGAAAAGGAGAGATGAGGCAGGATGGGTGGAGAGGGGGCCTTTCTCTACAGGCCTGGCTGGGCAAGCAGCAAGGCAGGCAGGAAGCCAGGCACAAAGCTCCATTTATGCTCAGATGCCGCCCCCCCCTCCACACTTCTTGCTTTACAGACTACACGTCAGCTCAGCCAGATGTACTGTTCTGAGTAAAGATCACCTAGGGGGGGGAGGTGGAGAGATTTCAAGACCTCCTCTACCTACAATCACGTATTTCTTTCTCACTCCCATTGTCTTTCGCCTTCCTCACCTACTTCATCCACCTCCATGCAGTTGCGGCTCATCTGAGACTTTAAAAGACGCCCGATGTTAAAGACTCTCCCTCGATCTGTCTTTGTCTGCCTCCCGCCTTCTTTGCCTTCTGTCCCTCTCCCACCCTCTTCAGGATTTCACTTTGCATATTCCATTTGCTGGTTGTTACCTTGAGCAATGATTCCATTTACTTCAGAAAACAGTGCCCCATTTATTTAGAGTTGGTGAAAGAAAAAAAAAAAACCCACTGTTGTCATCTTATCTGCCATCAGCATTTTTTCTGTTATTAGTAATATTCAAAGGAGGAGGGAGACAACTATTTGACAATGCTTTGAGCTATTTGCCAAACACAAAGCTAAAATAGATGTCGCTTATTCTCTCTCAACTCCATGAGGCCCACCTTAGGAAGCCTCTTCTTCTTTTTTATCTCTCTTTTTAGCTTTTTTTTTTAACAGTCCATCAACCCTCATTTGATCCTCTTGAGTGCATTAAGCATACACAAATAAAGAGGACGTGGCAGGGAATATATAAACAAGCGCACACTACCTTCTCCTCCGAGACGCCTCCATTCTCACCGACACTCCTGTCACTTTGAAGCATATACTGCCAGACATCTGTTCTGTTTTTATGTTTCAGGCTTATTCATTGTATATTTACCCTCTTACCGCCCACTTGGGATGACTATATACCGCTTGATGTTTTAAAGTTTAATAAAGTAGTATGTTTTGTGTGTCAACATTTATCATAAAATAAAATTGAACTGTAGAGGCTGAGTCATTTATTTTGTCTTTTCAGGGGAAGCTGATAAAGGCCAGAAGCCGGCGCCAGCACGGGCTCGGGAGAGAATCAGCGACCAGGTGAGTCTTCCCACCGAGCAGGAAAACAAACAGAAGGCAGAACTGTGAGACGCTGAGTTGCTTCATTAACCTTCATGTACTATACATTCAGAAGCAGGGGGGTCAGTTTGATCAAACGGTTGTTGTGATAGCTCGGCTTGGTCACGTGGCGTGTCACTTTGTCTGTTTACGGAAGTCTGTGTGTGTTGAGAAACCTGTTTAAGGAAAAGCTGTATGGAGCTGTTCATGTGTGTATGTGGAGGTGTGTAATACTTGACGAGCAAGAAAGCGTCCACAAAATCCTTTGGACTTTAATCACTTTTAGCATTTCGCGCATGACAGTTCCAGATAAGTTCATGGGTCACGGCCCGGGCCTCTTCCATTTGAACACGGTATCATCAGACTCAGATGAGTACTCTGGGAGATGTGCTGTATAAATGTCTGAGGAAACCGACTTCATACAACTTCACTTCCTCTTGAGAAAGGGAAAACCGAGCACCAGCCATTTCAATTATTGATACAGCTAAAAGCTTGCTACAGGAGAGGGGAGTATAGAGATTATTCATGCTTGCTAACATCCTGCAGAGAGGACCTCGTGCCTCTCAGAGAGGCCCTAATGGAAAACGGGGGTTATATCAGGCTTTTCAAATTTAGCAGACGGCCCCAAAAGTGACTCTGGGAGACGATGGGTGACACATCAGGCAGTGGGTGGCATTATTTTATTATGGAAATGACTATGTTGCGGCCACATGTTTTGAGATTTGACAGCTGGGTTTACGGCTGATGTAACTTGCAATGAGAATTTGTAAGGTTTTGTCCCCCTTTCCTTTAGTGCAGCCACAAAACATCTAATTAGTTAGCGCTCTCATCTTTGCTGTACTGAACATAATAATGTATAGGCAACTCATTACACTCAAAAATCAATCCTCGCCACATCACTTTTTCTCGGTCCAAAGTTGTTTGGTTGTAATTAGTAAGCCGCCTTATGTGGTTTGAAAAGTTTCTCAAGATCATTAGATGCATTAAGGATGACCCTGCAGTACCCAATTAATCTAGTAGAAAATGACTTTTGAGTGCAGCCAGGATCAAAGCTACTAACATTAGCACCCCTCGACTACCTGGCTCACACTTACACACTCCTCGTTTTATGACCTTGTGTCCCGTCCAATCCAGTCACTGGAATATTCCTTCATAAAAATGTGTTATAGTGTATCATGTTATATGCACAAATTCAGATTAAAGTTTATCAAGCTTGAGTAAGATAAAAAATGGTAAAAGAAAATATGAATGAGTTTGATCTTATGACCAGCATAAATATATAGTTTTATAGAATTTTGGGGGTGTTGGTGTTGTTACTGTGGTACAAAGATAGTTTCCCAACACCACCAGTGCGGCTGTAAACTGTTATTCTTGTTTGCTTTGTGTATGTGTACATTTATATACGATCAGCTTTTGATTTTGATTTCAAGTACTTCGCCTTTCTTGACCTTTTTTTCGTTACTTCCTGTTCAAGTGTGTATCCATAAGATGTGAAAAATAATTTCCATTTGAAAAGCACTCATCACCTAATTGCGCTGCCAGTACTGTGAGGTCACTGTGGAGAACAGTGGCATCTAAGGCCAGCGCAGGGGAACATTTATCCAAATCAATAATTATTAATTCAGGAAGCTGTGTTTGGTTTTATTAAAACAAATACAGAGCTGCAACGTGTGCAGTGCTATCTATCATGTTCAGAGTACGGTCCAAGCGCATTGGTGGCTCCAGCAGATGTTTTCTCACACGCTATGCAGACGAGAAAGTCTACCATCCATCTTGTTGACAGCGGTTTTGTCTTAAATCATCCTGCATACTACACAGATACTGATTGGCTCCCACGATTAACCACACAGTAAGATATAAGGGGGAGTGGAGGGGGTGATTTTTTTTTTTTTTCTGAGACGAGATCAATTTCTGTGAGGACAGTCAACTCCATCTTTTTAATTACAATAATGAATAACTTGTCATCATGTGCTCCATTTTTGTGACATATGAGAGAGTGAAGTTGGGAATCGCGGGTAGAGTAGCATCGAGTCGCTATTGGCCAAATTCCAAGCAATAACTCTGCCTATGGATATTTTATGAAACATTTAATGGACGTGAAGATAATTGATAGTCTGTGGAGTTGCTTCCACACTTGTCTCAGCACGCTTAGGGAGAAAAATATGTCGCTTCCTGAGATAAATGTCCTGCAAATAACAATTAATGGCTTCTCATTCACATGGAAAAACCTGCTAAAACACTAGTAGCTTCTGAAGCACCAGCACACAGTGACAAGGACAAGCAAGTGTCATAGTCCTACATGCTGTAAGAGAATACATTAGTATCAGTTAAGCTTCACAGTGGACCAACCACTGGGGTTGCGCAATCGCCTCAGACCTCGAAATGCTGTTCCAAGAAGTTTAGAATATATTCGTTTTATATTCAACAAAAAGAGTTAAACTCCTACAATGAGTCAGCATGTTTCCACAGCACCATTTTTGGAGGCAGAATGTATTTTTCCTCACAAAATTGAGCGTTCCATGCTGTGGCCCAGGTCTTGCCATCTATAGAGCTCCTGCCAGCAAACCAGAGAATTGTATGGTAGCTGCTGGCCCCCTACTCTCTCTTTTTCAAGCCACTGATCACAAGCACAGTAATTTTACAATGGTCACTTGCTTCATCCCCACTGCATCCCTTTCTCCAACAGTCCGAGACAGCTGACACAGCATTTATCTTGCTAAGCAATTTGAGCATGCAGACCAGCTTTTGTTCATCTCTCACTCTGTGCTTCGAAGGAAGGCATTACGCACTGAGAAAATGGTGCGAGAGCGCACAGATAAACGGTAGTTAGGAATGAGCATTAGGGATGTTTTCAATCATTCCTATCAGTCACTCCTCAGTTTTCTCCTGGTTTGTGCTGTGTAGCCAGGTGCAAACAGTTTAAGTTGACCAGCATCTAATGGATATCAGTTAACTGGGCTTGGAATGTAAATTAGGCAACGTTTGGTGCCTTTTATTAAGTGTGGAGACTATTTTCCCTCAGAACAATAACAAAGAGCGGAGTGCATGCATTGTCTATGAATAATCACTGATCATGTAGCAGCCCCTTTCATTGTATGTGGAAAGATCCGTCTCCGCGACACGGCTTTGAATGTGCCACTGCACCATTCCATACAAATGGAAATGATGCATTCTGTTTTTCCGTCACAGCAGAGCGGCTTCCCATTTTCCGCTCCCACTGTCAAGTTGTGCACAGCCGCGTAAGTTTGCACACTTGTGTGTGGGGCGCAGGAAATGGCTGTTGACAGCATAATAGGAGTATGAGGATGCAATATAAATCCTTAATCATGCCTGAATCATGAACTGCAGCACTCGAATCCACACATCATTCTGCTGGAACTACTGCCAGCACAGAGCCAAGACCCTGTGAGGTGCTTTGGCTACATTATCTGGTATTTCTTTTGTTTGCTTATGGCTTAAAAGCATATGAAAGAAATCCAACAGTACTAACAGTGTCGAGTGACAGATGTAGTTGCTATCACTTCAGTGAAATCATATTCCAGCCGTGACACCCAAAATGTGCTGTTCCTTCATTTCTCAATCCCGTCCTGTCATTCTCAATTACAAGGCGAATCAAGATGACTTTAATTCCAAGACACGAGTTGCATACGAGGTGGATCATCTCATACTTAATCAAAACAGAGGGCGCAAAAAAAAGGGGCACTCAGAAAACCTGTACCTCATGTCGAGGCCAGGCAGATTTGACTGGGAACATCATTACATTTCAGAGTTCGCCTTTCATGCAAATGGCATCTCTGAGCCTGGAAGTTCATTACTAATGGCGCTTCCCATCAAGTTCGAGGCTCGTCCGAATGCTAATATCCACTCGCACTTTGGATTTGTCACCTCGAATCCCTTCTCCTCATAGCATGGCAATTACAACAATGTGCTTTTCCTTCATGGAATTAGGCATCGCCCCCTGTGGCAAGCTTCCCACAACAGATGCTTTGCAGTCGTTTCCACAGACCATTGGAGCCCAAATGAACTAAACGAACAGTCACTTTATATGTATTAGGCCTGGTGTAGTATCACTTATCTTTGTTTGCTTATTTATTTATCCCTCAAGTCCTGCATCAAACACTTGTGTGCAAGTTTAGCATTTCTGCACCAAAGGGGCCGAAAAGGGAGAGAAATAATTTTCGCTGGTGACGGAGCAGACGTAAAAAAAATGTGCAGTTGTATTTTTCAAACCACAGTTGATGCCACGTGGAATGATGAGCAGCAAACCAGCTGTGCTCTACTTATTGTACTATACGGAGTAGTTTTGGAAGGAGGAAGCTTTTTGGTCTCCTAAATAATATATAATGTATCCTTGAGTTATCCTTGTGTTACTTCCTACAGTATGCTGCCCTCACAGTACAGTGTGCCAGCTTACTGCCAGCTTCCTGGGAGTCAAAGGTTTGACTGCATTATGCATGTCTACAACTTGAAGTCCTAACAGCTGAAGAAAAGACTTGAAGTGTGAACTCAAATTAAATTGCTTGCTCGAGTTTATCTTATTATAGTAATCCTTGTCTGTAGCCAGCACTGTGGCATCATTTTCCTTTTGTTTACATTTGATTTTCATCTTGCTTCCTTTCCTTTGTCTGCCTGCTCGAACTGCTATCACTACTCATAATAATTATTCAGTTCTTTCTTTCTTATTTGCCTTTTGAAGGCATCGCTAACAGTGTGTGTAACAATAAATTTCCTTGGTAAGACCCCCTAAACATCAGATATCTAGCAAATGGAAATGCTGGAAGCGGGCGTAGGTTAAATCCCTGTTGTGTCGTAGCGAGTGGTGACAGAGGGTAGTGAAATGAACACATATTGATATAAAAATCTTTCAGATTATTACCTAAATCATTCACAGTGCCAATATTTGAGTTTATATGTATCGAAGGGAGGCAATGTGAGGACAGGGAGCACAGCTTTTTCTTTGCACCAGAGCGGAGAAAGAAAAAAAGCCTTTTCCAGTTTTTCTATTTTTTTGGTCCGTGATAGGCCTCTCCTCACCTTCAATACATTGATGGGAAAGGAGAGCGAGCAGAACAGCAAAATGGAAATGGTAATAAACATGCTAATGCTAGGCTGTGGAGCCGGGAAGAGCAGCTTCTATACCCGTCCCTCAGCTATCTATTGGCGTGTGTGTCTGTCTCTGTGTGTGTATATTTGTGTGTGTGTGTGTGTGTGTGTGTGTGTGTGTGTGTGTGTGTGTGTGTGTGAAGGAAAAAAAACGGAGATAGAGAAAGAGCAGGAGCGGACAGGAAATGTGCACAATATTGCATGTGAGAGCGCGAGCGCAGACACGCACGCACGCACACACACTCACTCTGTGCTTAGAGTAAACAAGAGAGGGCTGCATGTGAACGTGCCACCTTTCTCTTTCAATCGGCCTCTGGAGACAGTGCAAAGGGCCTTTTGTTGGCTCATTGGTGAGATAAGAAGTGTGTGTGGTGTGGTGGTGGTGGTGGGGGGGGGGGGCTTCAGAGACTCGCAGAGCCAGCTTTTTTTCTATAGGATGGAAGCACCCCTCTCAATAGGAACTCATTTGCCACCATGTTGTGTAATTGTGGTGCATAATGGAGCACACCTCATTCAGGCTGCCCAAGGCTTTTTTCTAAAGCCATTTTCTCCATTCATAGCCAAACAAGTCATGTTTTAGAGAGATATTACACAGCCTTTTGAGCTCAGGGCCACCACATATTTGCCTTTGAATGGAATGTTTTGTGTAATCAAGATAAAAATTTTGCTCTGTGCTTATTATGAAAGAGGCACTGTCAAACAATTTGATATTTGTCATCTGACTTTTATGCTCACAGCTCAGTGGACGTAAACAAAGTGGCTGACCTTTCCCGCCTGGTTCGTTACACGTGTTTGTGTAGAGGAGTGCTTCTATTAATGGCGGTCACTGAAAGATGCTGGCATTGAGGCAACCTGCCACTGGAATACTACCATATAAATATATGCTTGTTAATCACATGAGAATACGCCGCTTTATTTTCTACACGGTCAAACGAATATCAAAGCTCGAGTGCAGAGATTGAAAATGACTGATTTGAAAATTATTGCTGAGCTTTTCCATTAAACCTCTGCAGGCTAGGAATGGATGGCTATTTGCATAATTTAACTGGCATCTTAATTATTGTGTCAGGAATCTGTATGCAAATGACTTAAGTCACTTAGAAACGGAAACTTACTTGGCTAAATGGCTAATGGACTAAATCTTATCAAGTTAGGATACACAACGTGAGTGTAACCAGAGTCTCTAATTGGGTTTGACTGTGCGCCGCAACTGTGAGAAACAAAGAAAAAAGGACAGGACTTGCTTGTCTTGCTCGATCTGAGCACAGCATTTGACACAATCGACCATGACATTCTTATAAAACGCCTAGAGGGCAAAGTCGCTCTGCAGGGCTCTGTGTTAAAATGGTTTACCTCCTACCTGAAAGACAGAATGTTCTTAGTCACAATAGTAAACTGTGCCTGATCTCCTGCTCTCATTAAATGTGGCATCCCCCACGGTTCAATTTTAGGTCCTCTTTAATTTTCATTATGCATGCTTCCCCTTGGTTCAGTCTTTCAGAAATAGAATAATCAGCTAAATTAACATAAAACTCAGGTAATCATGTTTAGTCTTCCAAGTTCTGTCAGCCAGCCTAACCAATGTGTTCAGGCCCATGTTGGCAAACTTGCACTCTGTAGTCAAAAACGCTTGGTATTTTCTTGGAACTTTCGTTGAATTTTAACAAACAAATTGGTTGTGTTGTAAGGAACAGCTTTTATCAGCTTAGAATCTGAGCCAAATTAAAGCCATTTTTATGTTATGATGAGGACCTGGAATGCTTTTATCACCTGCTGTAATTCCTTGTGTATTGTTCCATTTAGCTGCTAGACTTTGAACTGGACCAAAGAAGAGACAACACATCAATCCTGTTCTGGCTTGAAATACATGAAATACACAACTGATTTAAAAATCTTGTGTTTATAAAGCCTTACATGGATTTGAGTACTGACCTGCTAATTCCATAGTCTGGCCCCAAGTCACTTAGTTTATCCCTTTGTTGTTGGTTTTATTGTATTTCTCCTCACTTCCTTTTTTATATTGAGACAGATTCTCACCCTACTGTTGTTTTTAAATTTAAAAATTTAAAACAAAAGAAATTAGCTGACTTGACTTGCCAGACATAGAACAAGTAAATACAAGCTTACCTGGGTTAGCTGGGAGAAAAAGGGAATGTTAGTGGTGAGGTTTTTTTTTTTCTTTTGGCATTGTTGAGAAGGACCTACCACGTAAAACAGTGAGTCTGGTGGTAGCGCTCGTCTCTCCAACACTGTTGGAGGCGACGCATTCATATATGGCTTCATCTCGGGGCGTGCGCAATGGCTGAATTCTTAGCACTGAACCAGAGCCGTCGTCGAACTCAATCACCTGCAGGTGCGAGAGACAGGATAATGTTAAAGGAGATTTTTTGGTTCACAACGAGTGAGGGACCTTCCGCAGACAAAACAGAAACAGAAAAAACACTGTCAAGGACATTTGGCTAACAACATTGATGGTGACTGACACAATGTGCTTCCTAAGACAGAAACAAAAGCTGCTGCCTACCTTACATTGAACCCTAGTGATTTTGTGGTTATATACTATACATGTACAAATAGGATCTTAGGAATCCGTGCAATATTAGAATGCTTCTGGATAATATGCAGGTGCTGAGAATATATGATTTTGAATCGTTTTAGCTTTTTTGTTGTTTGTATGTGCTAGATCTATTAGCTATGTGTTCAGACGTGTTGTCTTTTAGAGCTACATCTGATGTCTAGTTTAACACTGTGCATTAATTGGTACAATAATCAATGCGGCTGACTAACTTTAAGAATGGGGAGGGTTACCTTGGTCAGAGAATTTTAGCTCGGATATCGGGTTGTAGAGTAAAATTGAAATCTGAATGTGTCCCACTCTTAAAGTTAACATTCTATCCCTTGAGAAATGCATCACACTGGATTGTGTCAATGGGACAGAAACAAGCACAAACAGTTAAAAGTGGCTTGATAAACGGTTAAGGACAGTTGTACCATGAGGTGATATAGTGGTACAAAAGACAGGACCGACTGTATTGGACGAACGACACATAAAATGCTCACAAACAGGTGTTTGTTGTAGCTTATTCAGCTATTTTTTGCATGCTACATGTTGTATACTCACTGATTTTAGAAAGCCCTGTGTCATAACTCAATCTCTTTTAAGCATAGAGGTAGATTTCAATAAAAATAGGTTTGAGACCTCGACTTCGCACACATGCGCGCACACACTCACACACACGCACAAACACACAGAGGCCTACGAACATTTTTAAAGTTCACAATATATCTGTACATGTGTTAGTTAACAATACACTTCAACATTTCATTGGCCAAGCGGTACAGCGGTGTTGGCATTCAAGCTGACAGCAAGTGATGGTAAGAAAAAAAACAACCTCCTTTCTTAGTCAAAGCCGAAAGAGCGAATTAGAAAGGAAGTTGTGAGACTTCTGAAAGGAAATGGGTTTTTGTTAGAAGATGAGGCAGCAGTGCATGATTGAATGGACGCAGAATGGCAGTAGCCAGCAGGCCCTGTGAGGCGAGCGGGGAATGAAAACTAGAGTGTTAGCATTCAGCACAAACGTGCAATGCAAACGCGATGAACTCTGATAAGATTAGATTTCTGTGGTTATGAGACGCAAAGAAGAGGTCTCCAAGCTCTGTTAAGCCATTGCTGCTGTGCAGTTGCAAGCAAATATGGCATCTCGAGCAGAGGAGGGGAAAAAAAAGTGACACCATGATAGTCCCGAGGACTGACACAGAAATTAATAGAAATCTTATCAGTGTTCTGCGATGATGTGTTATTTCTCATGGGTATTGAGTCCACGTGCAGATTAAAGCTGACCAGAAATCAAAGCATCAGCCAAAATAAGGAGGGCAGGACATGCATTTAGATAAAGATGCCACAAAGCAAAAGGATATTTCCAAGTGAAAGCACTTACTTCCCCTTTCACTTTCCATAAAGCTGGCAAATGTGGCATGATGCCAATTTCTTTATTCTTGTCTCTTATTTAATTACAAATCTGTCCCCAGATCCTTTGTATACGTGCTCATTAAAACTCAAGCATGTTTAAAAGGACGGCCAGCGTGATTATTAGAGCCTGCTAATGCGTGGTGGCAAGTCAGGGCGAAAAGCAAGCGAGCCAGGCTTGGTGCGATGGATTATGTGCGAGCAGAGCCAAAAGCAGTGCTGAAGCATTCCAATTTTGTCGAGCATTTTACATCAGAACAATAGACCTAATACCTCAAATCTCTGGTTGCTGACTTTCTTCCCCTTCTTGTTCCACACAATCTTCGGCCGTGGATCTCCTGTGGCTTGGCAGATGAAGGATGCCACCCCTCCTTGCACGCCTGTTTGGTCATTGGGGGTTCTTAAAAACTTTGGTGGTGCTGGAGACAGACAGAAACAGAAAAAAAAGATAACAAATATAGTTAGTGAGCGTCACAGTCAGAGCAATTAATCTCTCTTATCAAGCTATGCACACGAGAAAGTTGCAGATTTCAGCATGTGGCTGTTAAGAGGATTGTCTTTGGAGGTCAAGACAAGAGATTGTACTGACTTCATTGTGCAAACTGGAAACAGATGATCAGTGGTTGAGATCAATGAAAGGACAGAGGTCTTGGGAGCAGAGTGTACAAAGCATTTTATCTTGACCCTGGAAGTATTTCTACGTAACTCTGAAATCTGGCAGATAACTGACTGAGGCTTTTCAGGCAGGAATTTATGGATAAAGGGAGGCATTTTTGCGGGAAAGAAAGAAGGGGGTTTCGACCAATCACTGGAGAAAAGAAATAAAAGATAATATACTTGATGTTTGATTTGTTCTGAAATGTGGGAAATTTGAGTGCAGATGTCAGTTATTTAAGCTGAAAGAGAAGCAATTGAGTCAAGGCTGCAAACTTGTGTAAAAAAAAAAGATTGCCTCTTCCCTCTGTGACAGTAAAAAGTGTTATTGTGGCCATTATGTGATACTGTCTCTCTCTCTCTCTCTCACACACACACACACACACACACGCACACACACACACAACAACAACAAAAAAAAAAATCAGTAAATGTATACTGGGGTATAGAAACTGTTCACAACACAGCCTACAAAGGAAAGCTGTAAAGGGAAGTACTACTATTTCTTAACCCTTTGCCTTGTAATATGTAGTGAGGTGTTAAGTTTCTAGTTTTAACAAGAGGACAAAACCTTTAAGTTAGATCATTCAGCACTTTCTTCCAATTTGTCTGAAAGGACTACTGTCCATGAACTTGTGTTTTACGTGTCATTCGACCTAATATAGTATCTGTGAAGTGTTACCCGTCACACTGGCTGTAATACTAGACATAAATCACATAGCCATTCGGTATTTCTAATAACACAGGCCAACATTTTCCAACAGTTGCAGAAAAACAGAAGCAGACAACACTAATCTCTAGAAAACCACCAGTCGGAACGGCGGCTGTGCCCCACGCAAATGAGACACGCACCTGATAAAGTCCTGGCAACGCTCTGATCAGTGATGTGAGCATTCTGCTGCTCCTAATTGGTCCCTCAATTCAGCACAACAAGTCAAGTGTAAAGGCAATGAGGATAAAAATGCTAAAAATGCAGGGGAGTGGAGGTGAGAGAATAGCAGACTGGAACACTGTTTGCTTTGTGTGGACATGGCATGGATGTTCCCATCTACTCTGCTGGTTTTACAACACTGTACAATTGCATTTGCTCCGGCTCTGATCTCCACAGCAGTGAGCTACAGCTCTGCTCCTGCGGTTTGATTTTTATAATCACAGTTCAAGTAAAATCATTTCCCAGTCAAATTCAGGCTTTGTCAGCCGTTACAACAATTCTCTGTTTATTTTCATTTCCATGAATTCAGTTCTGTTTCCCCTTTTTTTCCCCCCACCAGGACAATCAGTTCCCGCTCACGAGCTGACGTTTCTATTACAAACGCCGAAAAAATCAGAACACATGAAAGTGAAAAGTAATCAAAGGAACCCGACTCTTCCTGATGAGATTTTGATTGTGAGATTTACATTCCTGCTTTATCACGATGATCAAGGCTAATTTCAATAGCAATAATGTCATAGTGGTAAGTCAGACCCCCTCAGTATTTTCCTCTGAAGCTTGAGTGCCAGCTTCAGTGGGAGGTGTAGCTCCATCTGTCCCCCTGTGGAGCAACTGTTTGCCTTTTATCAATCACTTCAGCAGGCCATTAGGGGCCACACAGCTGCGGTAATGCCAACCATCTGAATCACCTCATCTGTGTGCGAGAGTGTGTGATTGTGCTTGTTCGCAGGCGTGTGTGCAGACCGATTTCCCCCTCCCAGATCGTACTGCCCAGCGGCGGTGGCGGCAGCACTGCGAGCGAGGGACAAATTAACCTGCAGGATTCGTGGAGAGGTGACATAAGATGTGTGGTCAGCAATCAAAAGGGCGAACAGATAAACAGGCAAAGCAGCTGGGCTTCCACTGGGCAAATGAGTCTGGGAAATCACCTGATTGCCTCATGACATGCACACGGTCGTGCATGCACACACACATTAACAAACCCACATGCGTGCACACACACACTCATAATCTCTCTCTCATTCACTGGCTGACAGATCCGACAGGTGGGCAGCAGAGTTGACACTGTGTAATTTGTTCGTGGCAAAATGCACCATTATATCTGCATTTGCACCTTATCTCATTGACTTGGATGGGGCGTGGCGCGCATTGGCATCCAGCCAAGAAGGTGCTGATGGGTAATTGATATGCTATTGGGGCTGTTTTTCGCTCCGGGGCCATCCATTACGGCTCGGTGCGTCTCCGTACGCCGGCTGTGATAGACTGCTAGGACATGTACGAGAGATCAGCACTGGAGGTGAGGGGAAGGGGGGTGGAGGGGGGGAGTCACCGCACAATGGGGAGTGATTGAGGCGTGACATGGAGGTAATGGTGTTTTCACAGACATGGCCGCTGATATCACCATCATACCCCCATTTTAGGTCTGCCGCTGACAAACATCCATTTTGGTGGACTCCTCGTACGGCTCCGGGTAGACAGAGGCTGATTGAAACCTCTGTTTTCTCCGAACAATGCCACGACTAGCACCTTGACAGCGACCAAAAAGATATGGTCCATGAACAAACATTGTGCAAACTCATGCACCACAAAGAAACCTTTAACCATAGAACCCTGATTTTTTAAATGACTGTGTTGGAAAATTACAGCAACCATTACAACACAAAAGCTATAAGAAAGTGAAGGACTTATGTTCCAGTTGTTTGTCTGTAATCATGTTAATCTGTTTGCATAAAAAGCATCTCAGTCGAGAGAACTGCCATTCAGCGAAAGCTCCTGTTACCTCAGCTGCACATTGGCATCTCCTTTGAGAGGTAACCATGATCTACATGAATTAATACCGCGGCTAGGCACCTGTTAATCCAGTGCTAAGCTGTCGCCGGCAAACAAATGAGAAGCGTAAAGCCTAGTCACAAGCTAAAAGGTTACTGACATGGGCCTGTGCCCGCTCTCCCCTGAGGTCATTATGTAACCTTGTTCACATTCGCTGCCACTGGAAAGGAAGAAGCTCTTCGTCGCATCCCGTTGCTCTGTTTTTCGTGGATCAATGCCATGTTAATAATTTGGTGGTTGACTGAAAGCCTTCACTGTTCTCAAGAACACCCAGGTCCACAGGGCTGAGGGGGCAGACGGTTTCATGACTGGAAGTCAAGATTTTTTTAATGGATAGACATAAATGGAAATTGGAAGCCTTCAACAATGTGGGCGGTGCAACCATAAAATAGGAAATGTATTACTGTTGCTGATACTGTATCCGATCTTACGTCTTCTCTGAGGTCTTTTAAAACTACCATTTAACTAAATTGGTCGTTTTAGAGGAATATTCTGAAATGCCGTCATCGCACTGGGGCAGTCACATTACACTTCTCCTTTTAGGTTAGGCTAAATGTTTTTCTCCTGTATTCCACAGAAATGTCAGGGTCAGTCAAGCATGGTTCATGTTGACTGGACTTGTTAACTCGCAGAAGAAATATACACTTATCATCAGGGCAACAACAAAACCAGAAAGGAAATAAAGTAAATGTTTAAAGTCTGATAGCGGTCTGAAAAGGAAAAACCCAGTAAGTCTCCAAGCACACCTCTAGTACATTTGACAAAGATGTCTGAAATAAGGCCAACAACACCAGACCTGTACCAGGAGCAGGGAAACAGAAGTTGGCAAACTGCTGTGCTTCGACACATGAAAGCTTCTGTGATGAGAGCAGAGGAGAGGCAGCACCTCTCTGGAGGTGCTGGATGTCGAACAAAAAGTAGGCTAAAGGGTGCTTAACCTAGAATAGAAATATCCAGAAAGTTTTCTCATTTTTTTCTCTCCCTCTCTCTCACCCTAACCCTAAAATGATGAACCAAGAGAGAATGGGTTTCTTAATTAACAACCAATTGAAAGTCTGGGGAAGTAAATTCTGAAACAGAAATGGTCAGAATATTCAATAAAACCTTGAAATGATATGGAAAGTGAAACTTTTATAAAGGCTGTGGAGCTACACTGACCTTGCATATGTTACTTCCCTGTTTTGATGTTTTGTTGGTTGGTTGAATTGAAAGCTTGCAGAGTGCGGGGTGAACTTTGATTACCTGTTGCAGGGCCAGACTATAAGTTGAGTGGACTGCATAACTGCGGACTGGGGCTAATGATATCATATTTATCTATCATCATGCTGAACTTAGCAGATAGCCGGGTTCAGAGCATCTTGCGGCTCTGCATTCATTACAAGTTTGTTTGATATTGGCTTAACTCACAGCCAAACATTGCATTTAAATACTGTTCTCAAATAGATCAGAGTCTGGGTTTCGTTCATAATGGCCCAAACATTTCAAGTCATCAGGATTCTGCCATAGACTAAAGTTTGATCTGCCAAGCCATTAAAGCGCATGAATCAAAGAGTGGAGAGAAGAGCATTAATAAACCCACTTTCAGTTGGAACCTCTATTCGGCACAGACACCAGTCCAAGACGGCTCGGTTTTCACAATTATACTGACTGACATATTCAATTTCATTTGCATGAAAGGGGCCATTTCCTCTCTGAATCTTTAACTTGCTGGGTGAGGTGGGGTTGTGGAGGGGCGATAATTAATCCTAACACATTGGGTGGCAGTCGGCAAATACCCTGCTCCATTTGGACATACGGGCGGAAGAAAGGAGCATTTAAAGATGCCATTAACCTCATTCGACATCTTTAAGCCGCAGCATTTCAGTTCTGATTTCAGATATTGATGAATTGTCACAATGGCAGCAAGTGGCACAAATTAGACTGAAAGGGATGGCTGATGTTGGGAGAGGGTAAACGTGATGCATGTGGTGTACAGTCTGTGCCGAGGACGTTTGGCTTCATGTAATCCTTTAAGTATTCTCAAAGTCCATTGCAGCAATATCATTATCATAGTATTTAAATAAAGCAAGGTGCAGGGTGATTGTGAATGCACTCGGGTATGTGTGGTTTATGAAGCAGCACCCTCTCTATGGATTAATTAACTATCTATACAGTGTTCAAAAACATCTGACCCCATGCCAAAAAGAAAACTGACTGTAGCAGTGCAGACACACAAACACAGAGATAAACAATGCAAAAAGAAAGTGGAAAAAGAGAGGGAAGATAAACCACACATGCTAATCAATGGAACAAACACACACATAAACCATTTTTCTTGGGGCACTACACAGCTCTCTATCTGCAGCATTATGATAAAAATTTGTCTTTTGTAATGCCGAGGAAACAAACTCCACATTGTGTGTGCTCACAAAGGGTCTAGGCAGAAAGAAAGAAAAAGGAATTGGAGCTTAATTAGAACTGTTGCCTGATTTGCATTGCATGCTCATTGGTAATCTTGCCTTAAATGGAAACTGAAATTCTTATTGCAATTAGTGGTTACTTGAAAAGGGATATGGCCCCCGAATGATTGTTAATTACTGGATCAGGAATAGTACATTAATTCACTGCAGAGGTTTTAATGCAGTGCAATGATGGGGACCCGCTCCTCCATCAATATTGTGCTGCTTGTCACACATAATGAAGTTCATAATACAAGCCTTCTCCTACACCCCCCTCCCCCCTTCCCAAATGCTTAAATGTGCTCTCTAAGCAAAATTCATAACAGTCATTATGTAAAACTAATTCAATAGAATATACAAGAATGCAGCTTAATGACACATTAATATTGAGACCGCATGTACTATGGGCTGTAGGTCCATTTGTGATAGGGTCAGGGTCTCTTATTTGCCTCATAAGCCGCCGAGAGTCTCCCGTGAATAAATATCATATGCATATCATCACTTACAACACGGCTTCAAAGGCAGGAAAACTACAGCATGCACTGTAATACGCAACTCACCAGCGTATTCTCCTTGCCAAATATTCAGCCCAGTGACGAAGGTTGCACAAAAATCATATTCCAACGGGACTCTCTGAACCCCACTAAGTGTGTATTACTCATGCTCAGTGGCACTGCTGCACAAGGTCTGAGCTTCTGGCTATAGCTCTGCAGGAGTTAGGGCACTTTTGCACAGACAACAGCAACAGCTTCAAAAAGAATGGCTAATGCTCTTGTCCCACATTCAACGCGCTGACAGACTGGATGACAAGACAGGACGGGGATAGGGAGGAAACGGCTCCAGAGGTGCACAAGCACGACCTATCATGCACATGTGCACAGGCAAACACTCTCCCGGGTGTTAGAATATTCTCGCTGGATGGAGCCAACATTGCAAGTGGGAGGACAACATTAATAAATTGGGGGGTGTGGGACAATAGAAAATTCGGGAAGCTTCCATTAAATAAATATAAAGGGTTATTTATGGAGTAGTGCTGAGCTTCTTCGTCTGTGTTTCAAGGGATAAGATGGGAACTGAAAGGCTCCCTTATTCAATTATCATTGTAGATTCATAAAGGCAAAAACCTTTCAGTTGTGCAATGACAGCTACATCAGTGCTGTAGTCTCTTCTGTGGTATATTACAATGTTTGCAGAGTAAATCTTGTACCCTCTCTACCTCTCTCTTTCTTCCTGTGTCTGTCTCTCTACCAGACACACACACACGCACATACGCACACAAGCTACCGCCGTCTCCCACGGGACACATTAGCGAGGTAGAGGGATCCAGTTTGTCACTTAATAAAACGGCCCACTCAAACAGATGGCTTTGTTCAAACGGCCCCCAACGCTTTAAAAGCTGGAACTGAATCGCTGCTGTGGCAAATCAGACACATGAAAGCCCACCTCCCTATGCGGTGGAAACCAAACAGAAGGAAACATATAAATATTGAATTGCGCCACTGTCGGTGCAAGACCATCCGCCAGAGGGGGAAAAAATAGACTAAAGGGAAAGAGGGAGGGAGGTGGAAAACACTAGACCCTCCTGCTGGAGAATTCTGAACATCTGGGCTGAGGTTGTCAAATGTTGATGCAAAATAATACAGAGGCTTCAATTTCAATAAGACTTCATTTTCATCTCCCCTCATTCATTACTTGTTCATTTGTGTGTGAATACACAAATCTGGGGCCAATTCGTGTGTGACCATTTGAGGGGAAAAAAACAGTCGAGCAAGAAGTATGAAATTTAGATTTGTTTGTCTTGTTTGTTTTTCCTCCAACGTCTGGAAAAAAGAGAGAACATAGATAAGTAATTCTAATTGTGCAGGCTTACTCTGTTTGGTAGTCAGCGCAGTCTATTTGCAAAAAGTTAATTATCTGATAGGATAGGCAGTGGCAGCCACTAACACAGAAAGCCATTCGTTCATTCTGTTATCCACAAAGCAACGGAACGATTCATTAAATGGCAGTGCTGCAGCAAAATGGCCAATAGTTATCATACTGGGGCTGCACAGACTGTTAAAAATGGCAAAAGTGATAAACATTCTCTGGCCATGTCAGCTTACTGCCGACGGAATGACTTGTGTCCACGGTAAAAGAGCGTGATTGTGTGTGACTCCGATGCTTCTTCCACACATGTGACGTACATTTCATGTGAGATCGATAAGAAAATGTAACCATGAAGGCACATGCAGATGAAAATCTGCAAAGCTCCTGGCTTTCCACTACATTTAACAGAAATCACAAGATATGGATGGCAAAAGTGGAATGGAAAATCAAATAAGCAACATATTTGACTGACTCTATTCAAAAGAGAATTACACTACGCTCAGGCCTGTCCTATTTCTTTATAGCATAAACTTCACATAATTGTCTTTGCCCTCAACCACGGAGCGGAAAAGCTTGCCTCATATTTGTCTCCGTAGGAGCAGAGATGGATTATGTAGCAAATCATTCCAGGGATTCGACATTGTATGTTTAAACAGACTCTAATTTTATGGATAAGTAGTGCCAAGCCATTTCCGATGGATGCCAGTTGTCGGGCCATAAGAGGTGACACATTTCCCTGCCCTGTGTTTTCTCAGGCGCTTGCAGGCAAACTAGCTCATGCTCCAGCAATCCTGCTAGACGACAACTGGCTTCCTTATAGCAGCTCAGATATCCTGTGGATATTCCTGAATTCAGGTTACACCTAAACCGAGCGGTTTGGGAAAAATACATAGGCCTTAAATTACTTCTAATTTTCCCACATTTACTATACATCACTTTCTACCAGTTTTTCCAAATCTATGTTCCAGGAAAGATTTCACTCAGTCTGTTGGGAATATATATCATGGGTAATGTAAAAACTACATTTAAAATGCAGTTCCTGAGAAACCCTGCTCTCTGAAACCAGCTGCAGTCATGGCTGTCCTCAAACCAAAAACCTATTACTGGGACAAAGAATATGGAGGGGAGGTACCACAAACAGTCAGTCAAGGACCAAAGTGACCTTTCACAGGCCACTAATTTTATGCAGCAGTGAAGGAAGAGTGCTGCATATAAAAGAGAGGAAGAAAAATGGCAGTAATTGAAACGTTTTTGAGGCAAAAATCACCTTTTTACTCTTCGCAGCCAACACTGAGTGTGATCTGTCAGAATACAGTAGCATAAAGGCAATCTGAAAGCTGTCAATGACACTGCACTATTTGGTGGAAGTGATTAAAGCCAGGCACAGACGAAAGGAGTTTGGGACGATTCAACCTCCATTTATCCCTCCTGATAATCGGAGGAGAAATCTGATCTGGTACCAATGTTTGGCCCAGACTGTCTGCTAATGTGAGGTTTACACATCCATTCTAAAACCTAAATCATTTCACACATGCTAGCTTTAAACAGATACTGATCCAATAATTCATAACCGAAGCAAGAACTGCTCATAATGCTGTCGCTCAATTTAATTTGTCAACTTTCTGCCTCCCTGGTTAAATTTATTTTATCCAAGTCAAAGACTCATAAAAGCTTTAATTACTGGGAATGAAGCTATTTTTTGTGGTCAAAATATTGCCTCTAAGCTCCTTCATTTGTTACATTATATGTCAAAATGCCATATAATTGTCCAAATTAATTAAATTCAAGTGATTATTCTTAATGATACTACCATTTTTAATTAGTTTGTTTCACATTAAATGAGTGACATGCAATACTGCAGAATAACACATGAGCTGTGTATTAGTGGGTTGTTTTTGTCAGCTACACATTATTAATATGTCTCCAACTAAACCGCACGCAGTAAATCTAAGTTGAGGTCTTTGAATCCTTAATTGCGAACCCCAGAAGAAAACAGTTCGGCTCGTGTGTGTGTGGCGATGTCTTTGAAGAGCTACAGATGGGAAACAAATGAGGCCGGGTGGTATCAGGGTCAGGCCGGCGGATGGGGGTTTTCGCTCGGAAGCAAACGGCGCAATGTCACCCCAGGAGCAAAAAACAAGAACCCCCAGGGGACATAATTAAAATAATCCTGCGAAATTAAGTGAGATCGCTTTTGAAAGGCTCTTACTTGATGTGTGTGGATGTGGGGATGATTCAGCGGCTGATGAGTAGAGGAGTGTAAGGAGGATGACTGTGTGCGCCGATGTGTCTGTCTGTTTATAGTGTGTGGGTGTTACTAGACACTCTGCTTTTGAGACACATTTTCAAGGTGTAATAATATTCATATCAACCTATGAGAAGAGTAAATACAACATACTATCACACAGCTGGTCCCAAATGTCTTACTTTAAAAAAAAAAATAGCCTCAACATTTCATTAAAATCCTGCCTTTGTGTGGTGATTAGCCAGTATAGCATTGCTTTAACCTTGGAAATATTTGCGTCACATTAAAATGAACGAGATCAGGGCAGTGAAATATACCACTTTGTTGGAGTCGGGGCTGGAAGTGAGTCAAAGTAAGCACAGAGAACCATAGCTGATGATTAGAATTGTTATTTGAGAGGCGACTGACTGAAAGAAAAATGTCTTGAGTTAAATAATCCTGGAATCTTGGTTATGATGTAACATAGAAAAAAAAAGCTTCTCAGAGTTCATGTATACCATATTTTTCCAACTGTGTGGAATACTGTGTCACGTTTTCTCTGGAGCTCGGTGGAAAAAAAAAAAATTCTAAAGACGAGGAGCCTCCTGGGGTACGAGTCCGTTGGGGACCGGAGATGTGGCCTATGGACTGATGGAGTTAGTTGCGCTTCTCTTTCTAGTCTTTTTCACCCTTTGCCAAAGCGAGCCTCAGTTGACAGAGCGAGAGGGTACACAAAGGCGCCGGCCTCAAGAGCAAATGTTTGCCAGCAGTAATAGGCTCGAGTCCACTGGGTGAGTCAATGTGTGTGGTTTCTCTGTGCATTAAGTGTATGTACATAAGTGCAGGAATAGAAATACTGTACAGATGATGTACTTCATTGTGGGTCTGGACAATGTGCTTGGCTGTTTCTGAAGGGAGATTGTCATTCACATCATAAATATTAGCTCGTTGGGGAACAGAAATTTCCCAGTGAAAGTATAAAGACCCATCTATGGACAGCGATCTGAATTATTCTAAAAGCACAACTCTGAGTAATGGCCGGGGCTATTGGCTTTTAATGTGGAGTAGAGAAACTGCGAGGAAGAGGCACTAAAAAGCCAATGACATTGTCACAAAATGCCACAAGGTACTGTGGTCCTCAGTAAGTAATGACTTCATCCGTTTTCTCACACAGATTAAAGGTTAAATAGTAAGTCGGCGCATTGACTCAGCATGATTGTTAACTTCATGAATATTCTAAATCTAGTGCTCTTAAGCTGATAAAGGGAACACAAAGTGACTGATTTTTCAACTAGGAGACGGTCAAGCTGATGTCGAGGCAGTCTGTCACAGTGCTGAGTCCATAAATACGTGTCCTTTACAATGGCTTGAAATGTCAGTTGTCTGAATCAGAACGTGCAGAATTCTACTACAACCATAAACTACTTGGCTTAGTATAGCCTTGTGCATGTGAGCAAAACTTCAATGTCAATTAGTTTCCATCACTTCAATATGCATCTCATTGAATCACATATCAGCAGTTATCCACTTATTCATTCCTGTATGAGAGGCTTTCTCTTCCTGTTCTTCTCTACGGCTCTTTGTCTATTTCGTACATTAATATCACTATTCATAGTTAAAGTGTAATCCTATGCGGTAGTGGAATATTTTACCAGATGTGAAAACCATTTTGGGAATTTAATATAGTCCCAAAAAATGCATTATATACTAAAGTGAGAAAAAAAGCTCCACAATGAGTATTGTTTTATTGAAAGGGGCTCTAAAACCTACATTTGTACAACGTGCCAGTAAATAGCAGAAGAATTATGTTTATAGCACCGTTCTCCTTGGCGTGTTTTTGGAGCAGATATTTTCACTCTGCAGCATGTAAGGCGAGTCCGCTGTCATTAATCATTCCACAGGTGCAGGAGCATTGTCAGAACCCATACGTCCCTTTGCCTTTTCAACCTGGGAGGAAAGTGGAATGGTGGTGAGGGAGGGGGGTAGGGATTGGTGGCTGAACACATCCCTAAAAACAATTTCCCTTCCCCTTCTTCTTCTGCACTGAATTTGTCAGGAGGGGGAACCAAGTCCAGATTAATTAGATTCCATTTGGTGGTCATCTTCGTTTTTTCCTCCTTCCATGACTCTTTTCTTTTCCTTTGTCTTGCCTACAGTCCTTACAGCCGTCCCGAAACCATTTATCACGTTGCCATCTCGACAGTGCCTTCCCCCTTCCTTGCTGGGAAGCCATTAGAGCATCTCTGCATCGTGGCGGCCAGATTGCATTCTGGTCCCCACTTGCGACATTTATCATCTTTTGTTCTAACTTTTTATCTGCCCCTGCCCTGTGTGAAGCCCTATCTGCAATGCCCACTATAATGAAACACTGGGAGGTGAGGCTCAAGTAAATAACCTAATTAAACCTAGCAAACAGGGACAAAGGGGGAAAATGCACAAAAGGCCTTTGTGAGAATGCCAGAGGAGGAACACTCACAGATGGCAGTGAGGAAGTCGAAGCAGTGATGTGGCACGATGCCCATGCCACCTTCTCATCTCAGTATTTATAGTACTCCGAGCGGTTGCTGTTGTTTGGCCGATGATATCCTCTTAACGTGATTTGGACCAACATAGTATGACGGCTTATCCTGAATCTGACAAAGCAGTAATTGCACATCAAAAAAAAGAGAGAAATGTAAGAAAAGAAACGCTCCTGTAAGACAAGGAACTATCTCTGTGATAAGGCCCAAAGCATTGAATAATGGGTCCTAAGAGAAAATCCATCCTTCCTTCTCACTCCTTTCTAATTCTTAGGCAAAAGTCGAGCCAAGTCTGATTGGTCTCATTAGGGACAAAATGAAGAATGCCAAGCGTCATAATTATCGGCGCACGGCTGCAAACACTATCGAGTCAATACAGCAAAATGTCAGGAGGGCATTAGTGGGCAATTATTAATCCATATCAAGCTGGGATGGACAATTTAATTATCACCTAATCAATATTTCCAGATCTTGTACAGATGTAGAGCAGTGACCGGGTGGATAGATCTGCCTTCCGAGAAGCCCTTTGTAGAAAAAAAAAAAAAAAAAGAGGGGGGGTAGTAGCGGGGCTGCAGCAAACAGGAACGTGCTTCTCTGCATGCATGACCAAGGGTAAAGTCTCCAGCGTCTTTCAGTGATGGACACAGCCTCGACTGTATCTGAATACATGAGGGAAAGAATAAAAAAAAAGCTACATATGTGCAAGCGAAAAAACTTTCCTCTCTCCTGCAGATTCTTTCTTTCGAGTCTAGAAGTTTGAGTGCCACTTTGGCCACTTTGATTTTTGCTTATTAACTGACCCAGGCCCAAATGTTTCTCTCTTATCCTGCTTCTGTTACCTCAAGCAACCCCAACCAAAGATATGAAAGAATATGACTTCTCAAATTTTGTCATTTACTAGCAAAGCTCCAAAAGCTGATGCCGGAGTGATGAAACGGGGGCTGTGAATCATAAAAAGCTGCATTTGTTTGTGTAGCTTTTATTAACAAATTTTCTCTAATGTTCTATCATTGCCAATAATATTGCTTCCTTTCTGTTGGTACACTCTCGGTTCTCGATGCAGCCTGAATAATTACTCTCATTGTACCTGAAACAAACTATCTCAAATAATGTCAGTCAAGCCTTTGTGCGAGTGATGAAACAAAATGAATGCTGTGTAACAGGCCCTTGTGGATTTCAAAGACACCACACAATGAGGCATGGCAAAACAAAAGTGGCTGTCTTCCACGAGATAGCAGTCATCTTGAGATAAGAATACCCTCTCATGGTTCTGTTTTGCTTTTTTGTTTGCTATTATTGTGACTCCCGTCTCCATCCCTGAATCGCTTTAGTCATTATGCAACCAATTGATTACTACTAAGTTGCCTGGACCTGGGTTTTTCTCACCGCTTATTGCCATACTGTCTGTTGCAATGGATTATGATTTTAACATAAGATTGCATTTTTCAGCTCACTTTTTCGTCCCCAGCACACATTATAAACCTGCATTAGTCTTTCATTTTTTTTCTCCCCATAATGCTTCAGTTTCCATTTGCTGTCATAATAATAATACCACGAGCCAATAGCACCACAAGCCAAAGTGCTCCCCTTTGTGCACGCACAATAAAAACTCCCTTAATTCATAGCCTTGAAATGTTGACTCTGAGCTTTGATTGAAGTTGTTTGAAGTTAAATTCAATGACTGATACTTTCTACACAAAAGTTGACTCTTTTTTTTTCATAGAGTGCCAAAGAGACTTGAAGTAAGATCAAACTGTGACTTTCAGTCCAAAATACAATATCTTTCATCTGTTTACCTTTGACTCTTATTACCAAATTTCAGATCCTTACAAAGACGCTTGAGATCATTTCATAAGACATCAAGAACCTGCTCTTATCTGCAGGATTAAAGTTGTGGGCTCCAGGATTACTCTTTAAAAATGATCTTGGAACTTGGCAAAAAAAAAAAAAAAGTGAATTGTGACTCATCAGTCAGTGAAGAAACGTGAAAGAAATCCCTGTAACTCATATTAACTTTCCCCTCTGTCATTCCTATCACCTCATCTTGTTCGAACACCTTTGAAAGTCAATCCATCCATTCATTTAGTTAATCACTATCTTAAGATCTCTTTCACCCACATTTTGCTTTCTTGTCTATATCCCTGCTTCTAATGTCTCTGTGTCTGTGTCTTTGGTGGCTGACCCCTTCTCCTTACCTATATTTTATTTGCATTCATTTATTTTATTTTGAAGGTGTCTCCTTCTTTAGGAACAAAGGAGTCATTTGTGTACTGTACCTGCAGCACATTACTGAGGCAGACATCACAGAATATGGTTATTTTTAGCATAGGTCAAAGTGGATTTTCCAGTCCATCTGATCAGTGGTCTGATCTCTTTGGCAGTAATGGAGAATAAAAGCATATCATTATAGATATGCCATATTGTCCATCTCTTGGTTCCATTAGGTGTCCAATATGTGTGTGGAGAGCACATTACTATTTTTAAACATGTACACTGCCCAGACTGAATATGTGTACAACAGTGCATAGCTGCTACTGCTACATACTGTATGCCTGAGGAACATATCAGATACTGTGTGTGTGGGTGTGAACAATAATATGGATGTGCTTATATGTGCATGCAGGGTTGTGCACACTACCACTGGTGCAAAAATGACATTACATAGCCATGTAAAAACCTCATCATTTTATGTTCATTATCTATTTTTTATGCGCATTTCAATACAGATAAGTTCTTTCAGAATGAGATCTGAGACCAACCTGTATTTGATGCTGAATAAAAGCAATTTCAGTATCAGTAGTCAGCTGAAACCTTAGCAGGCATCTCATCTCGTCACGTTTAACTAGGCCTTTCAGTAGTGCTTTGCTACATGCTAACTAACTAATGTCTTCTGGGTGTTTCAAATCTTCTCCCACTGGAGTTGGCATATTTTTGCCCAATACACAAATAGGGCTGTCCCTGTGGGACTTAATAGCAAAACTACAGCTCTTCCTTTCCGTGGACACCTCTCCTTGAATAATCACAACAGGGAAAAGGCCCAGCCAATTAAATTGCGCCGTGTAATGAGAAGCACCAGATCATGCGGTGTGAAATTTCTTGTCTTACCCAGGAAGAGAGATTGAGGGAGTGACAGGGAATCTCGTCGACACTCTCTGATCATGTGTTATTTTTCCCTCGCTCCGAGGGCCACGAGGAGGAGGCTGGGAAAATCGTATTTGGAAGGTGTGCTTAAAGAAATCCATGTAGGCAGGTGTTTACCTTCATGGGGAGTTCAGAGGGAGGGTGGAAATCCAGATAAGGTCTTACCTTTAGAGGCAAATGACCACTCCGGATTTCACTGTCACCCTGCCTCTCTGTTGTACATTAATTATCTACACTTAACACGAAATATCCTTCATCATGACTCAAGTGATGGAGGGGATTGTGGTAATGAATTAGTTGATGAGAGAATGATGAATGACATGAAAGACGGCACCAAGGGAGTATTAAAAGCTAAGGGGAAACAGACTGCTCATAGATGCTATGATGGATGCTGTATAAACACCTCATAAATGTCCCAGGACCCTTTGGTAATTGTGTGTGCACGCATGTGTGTGTGAGAACGCGTGGTCCATGTTCTGCAGTGTGATGGGACGGCGACTTAGAGCGCCGTGCCATTAGAAACAAGGGCTTGGCTCAGTTTCAGCTGGAAAAGCCGATGGGTCTGGCTGTGGCGTGAGAGCATTTTCACCTCGCAATGGAGGCTTTCACTCTCATTTGCCATAACTAATAAACCACACTAAAGCCGTGTGTCACAATAAATCTCCGCTCCTCGAATGGCATGACTCACTTGGTGGCGCAGAGAAGCCAAAGCGGGAGCGAGCGCAAGTTGGCGAGCGTGTGAATAAGTGCACGCGCGAGAGACTGAGCTAATGAGTGAGCAAGCAAACAAACAAGCAAGAGATCGGGGTGTGGGGGGGGGCAGGAAATGGTGACAGATGTGGGGTGTGAGAGAGTATTAGGTGAGAAAGACAGCTCTCCAAAGACAGACTTTGAGCACTCACTCTATCACTCCACTGAATGTAAATCAACTTTGACAAGAGCAGCTTAGGGCATAAAGATTCCCAATCGGCGTCAAGCATTGGAGAGTGCTGTAGGTAAGAAGGTAGGGATGTAAGCTTTCTGGCTGGGAGTGAGAGATTGCCCTGAGGCGCTCCATGGAGATGAATGGTTCAGACCATTAACCCCACCGCAGAATCTCAACATACCCCACAGGCACACAAATGTGCTGCGCCGAGATCAGTGCAATGTGTCGCACTCTTAGGACCCCTGGAGTGAGACCAAAGCTCCAGCCTAGGGCCAGGTGTTAACCCGCGCAAGCTCATGTGCACGACCACACACACACACACACACACACAGACATAGATGTATAAATTCTGAGGCAGATAATTTAAAAAAAGCTTTAATAATCACCCTGTTATGTACGATAAAAGCGCACAATAACACACCCCTCCCTCTAAAAAAATCCTGGGAGGTCGGATTTTGCCCCCTAAAACAAAGTGATGCGCTCAGCAACAACCAGGTGGTTCTTTGTGTAGTATTTTCCAGAGAATAATTCATAAACAGGCAAATAATTCCTGGCATCACGCAGGCTCTGTCATACTGTACATCTACCTATTGGCTCCCCAGCGTCCTGCTTATGATGCTATTATTATACAAAATACAAACGTGTTTCTATGGTTCATATCTTGGTGACTGCCACGTCCTTCAGATATATGTTTTAAACCCACATAGTGTTAATAATCACCTAGATTCTAATCACGGGTCTGCATTACTCATGCAAAATTGATTAGTAAGCCGTGAAGGTACAGTATAGCAGGCAAAGTCATGCTTCAGCCACGCTTCAACCAACCTGCATTAAATGACCATTTAGTCTTGGATATCTTTATGCAGAAAAGTCTTAATCAGTCAATCCAGAGTTGAGAGATAAATCTGCTACCGTGAGACAATCTCACCCACTCGCATAGTATTTTTTATCTTGAACATATTTTACGTGATCCATAAATATTTGACTTGTATTTTTTATATATAAAAGAGTTTAATGTGATTTTTGTTGTCAAGACTGTTGCCTTGAGCATGACAACATCTTAAATCAGACTGCCATCATCATGACTTCCCTGTCTTCGATCACCGCACGTGTCGACGATGTAGCTTTTTATTGTTCCGGCTGCACACTGCGGTAAAACATCATCTGCGCGGGCAAACGCTGATGTATTTCAGACTTGACTGGTCCAGTAATCCCATTACTGCAGCTACAGCATCAATCTATTAATTGCACTGTCACTGGGGCAATGTCATGAAACACCTGCATTGTTATACAGTTCACTGGCATAGCGTATGAAGGGTGATCAGATTTAGTACATATGCCAGCAAGGCCAGAACCATGCCAAGTGTAAACCCAGCAGATGCAAAACAGCTGGCATTGTGCTCAGCTCACCGGCTGATCCCAGCTTCAAAGGCACGCTACAAGGTACCTTTTGTGTGAGAGAAAGAGACTGGAAGTATAGAGACCTAGTCTGGTGCACTGCGTTAACATGGTTCCCTCTGTTGTTTTTTTGGCACCTTAAATGCTCAGAGGAGAGATAAGGAGGCGCCGGGCCGACTGAAATCCATACAATTTCACAGTGTGATGGACCCAGTCATTTCATGTAGAGGTATTCAAATATATGGATATCAAGAAAGGGTTTCTGGGAGATTGTTGATTGCCACTCCAGTGGATTTACAATTTGGATTATGGTGCTTTTGTTCTGTCAATATTCCCACTCTGAGACGTGGATGGTACAGCATGGTTAAATTGCACCACCATTTTCAAGTCAATGTGTCTTGGAGACGTAAGTGCACTAGCCTTTAATTACCTGCATCTGGGTCTGTACAACATCTCCATATTGTATGTGATTATCTGCTTTTCTTCAGAGTGGGAGGGTCAGGAGTGTGGTGAAAATTGCTCGGCTTTTGTGTGCTTCTGCGGTCTGAGTGCGAGGCAAAATGACTGCAATCCATAGATGAGGCTAATGGCCTTAAATAATACACTTGGGCTTAGTTGCCAAAGAAGTCGGCATTCATGGAGTTAATAATGGGCCTGATACAACCTTTAAACATAATTGCGCCGCACATTGTTGACAAGGAGTCGGTACAAGCATTTTCAGCCTAAGAAAATGATAATGACTTCTTACTCATTTAGTTCAACCTGCGAGCAAGAAGCATCTTGCATGGCACTGATAACATTGTTTTATCTCAGATTCCCAGTCTTGTCACAAGGTCTTCATCCAAACAACGAGACGGTAATTAAGTGCTGGCACTCTCCGCGAAGGTGTTTTCACCACATTTATTTGAAGTGTGAACACGATGCGTCCTCTCTCATCTCGTAGATGTTGATGCTGTTTTTTTTCTTTTTTTGGTGTGTGTGTTTTTTTTGAGAGATGTAGCGCACTAAGACACGTTGTGAAATGAACGAGTGGAGCCAACAATGAGATTTCCACTTGAGCAGTGTCCGGCAGAATGATGAACGAGGAGGTAGACTCGGGGAATTACTGTGATTTAAAGTTGGATCGCGAGCAGCTGCGAGGGACCCTTCTCCTCTGGCTTTAATGTCATTTTCTGTGAATTTGCAAATATGTAAGCTGCGTGTGTGCTTATTCGTGTGTCTAATTCAACGTGTACCAAGCAGCGTGTGTGTGGGGGTAAATGTAGGCTGCAGCTCTTAAGAGTACATACTGCGCACTGTTCATATGTGCTTGAATTAGTGTGTGTGCGTGGTTTGTATGTTAGCGCTGAGTGGGTATGAGAGTAAAAGGGAATGGAATAGACTCAATTTAAATCAAATTAGCATGCAGGCAAATTAAGCAGAGGGATTTAATTTGAGCTGTTGTAAAAATGCTAATTTCAGTACAGCCCGGAAGCTCATATGCAAATACAACACTATTTTACAATAATTCATATTAGGCCAGGCATGCATAAAACACACATATTACAGCCCGATGTCATCTGGGGAATAGAGTATCATTAGCTTTCGGACTTGCTACAAGGTGATCCTGATTAGGGGGGTATGTGTGCATGCGTGTGTGTGTGTGTGTGTGTGTGTGTCTATGAGACTTCTCCATTCATCTGTATGTGTCAATGATTTAGATTCTATTGCACAACAAGACAACAATCTCCTGTTTAGAAGAATGGTGTCTTCGCATGTGTGCGTATTTAGGTGTACTTATTCATATCAGCATGCATCTCCCTGATAATTTTTAATGTTCAAGCAGATATACAAGCAGCACTACAAATCACAGCTATGATCATCTGCATTCCAACCACAAAATACTAGAAATGACGCTAACACTGGCAGATGCTGTTGGATTGTTACTGCAGCCAAACAAATTACTCCTCACAGAGCAGTGGACGCTCTTGGATCATAAATGTGTGTATCTTATAGTGAACATATGGGAAACTGGTTCCTCGCACAGAAACGGCAGCAACAGCGTCCAATTTTAACTAGGTGTAAAAGGAGAGAAAATCTCAACTCTTATTTCACAAACATTAAAACGAGACCATCTTTATCTTGTTATTGCACTAAAGTGTGAGTAATTTTGCCCCCCCCCCCCCATTCCCCCTCGTCCCGTCTTGCTTTTTCCACACCGCAATGGCTCAAAAGAAGTGTTGCATCGATAGACAATTTGCCGTTCTCGTCCCATGTGGTTCACCTTTGATTGCCGGCTCAAAAGGATTTCACGTGCATTTGATGGCTGTGGATGTTGTGCGTTGAGCGCACGTGTGCACAGACGGTCTGTACCCTGGCTGTAAAATAAGCATAAGTGAGAGAGAGAGATGAGGTTTGGGTGTTAACATCTCAATGTTTAGAGAGGCTGGAGGAGATCTGTCAATACTCATTTGACGTGTTAAAGAGAAGCGTGCTGGCTCGCTGGGACTCAGCACGCCATCCACCAGCAATGGGAGGAATCAATTAAAACACTATTAGGCCCAGGGTTTGACATGGTCCAACACAGCAGGGGGTCGCGCTGGGCAGAAACGTGTGGGTGTTTTTGTAAGCAGGTTTTCCATACAGACGTAGCTCAGCATATTTTCAATCACTGAGAAAAGAGAGCGAGGGGAAAAATAATCCTAAAACAGCAATTTTTCGTTCAGCTGCGACTGGTAATGTTAGCTCGATCAGCATAGGTCGATGTGTGTGTACTGTAGCTCAATCACTAAATGAATCCAGGGGGGAAACTTTCTAGTTGCACACATTAAGACACATTGTGACTTCTAACATTGGGCTTGTTTTTTCGCTTCCGCCTCGTGAAACAATCCGTCGGCTTAATGAACGCCCGTGTTATTTAGCACGGATGCCCACACTGAAGTTTTCATCCCTGCCCAGGTGGAGATGTTAAATGCTTCCAGCTCGCCTCTCATCCTCCAACGCATCTTTTTTTTTCTCTCTGTTACTATTCAGCAAAAGACACAGAGGAATTGTTTGTTGCCTCCCTGCTCTTCCTCTCTCGCGCTCTGTCCCCTTGGCTCACCGGGGACAATTATGCCCTTCTTTCAAGCTATTGCCAAGCCCAATTTGCCACACAAATTAATTGGGCTGCATTTGAAGAGCGAGGGGTGGGAGGG
Source organism: Centropyge bicolor (assembly GCA_037975185.1). Lineage (NCBI taxonomy): Eukaryota > Metazoa > Chordata > Actinopteri > Pomacanthidae > Centropyge > Centropyge bicolor. The sequence continues at coordinate 3,852,009 of JBBMOC010000030.1, forward strand.
GTGGGGTGAAGGAGACAACGCGAAAGAGAGCAACAGAGAGAGAGAAGGCCAGAGACAAAACAAAAACAAAGCAACAGAGCAAACAGAGAAACACAGCTCCACAATCCTCTAAGATCAGTTTTGAATGCGTCATGTTGTTTCCAGCTAATTCACTTGGAAACTCTGCAGAAGGAACAAATTTGGTGGCACTCCCATTAACACATTAACTACAGTGTGTGTTTATCAGGGGGGCTGGGTTGGTGTTTTTCTTGAGAGGGGGCTGCAGTGTCCACTGTGTGGGGTGGCAAAGTAGGACTGGCTCCGAGGATGGTGCCATCTGTTGAGCAGGCCGACTCAGCCATTTTCTGCTCTCGCGTGTCTCATATCCTCCACCGTGTCCACAGCCGGAGGCTCGCTCACACCCAAATGGATCCAGAGCGCCAACAGAGGGCAGCTTTCCCTTCGGAAATGCAGCCGGATTTTCGGCGCTGGGGGTTAGTCTGGAGCAGGCTAAATTGAACGGAGGTCTTTTTGGTCCTCGGTGCACAGCACAGATGGGGGAGAGAGCCCCAGAGTGTCTGTGCTGGTTCTGCATGTGCAGGAAATTAAGGAGCTTCTCAGTGGCTGGAAGTGGGCTGCTGCACCGCTTCCAAGCAGCGAGGGGAGAAGGTAGGGAGAAGACAAAGACGCAGGCGGAAAAACAGTAGAAATGAAAAAAAGCAAATAAGAAATGAGGAGCAAATTGGCAAGAGAGCGATTAGGAAGAAAAACAATAGAGGGGAGTTTGGGAAGGGAGGAACAAAACGGTGCATGTGGGAGATCAGGCGGTGCAGGAGGAGAATGGAGCAAATATAAATCCCAGGGCTAATATGAACTGGTTCTGCTTGTGAACAGACACACGCTCTCTTACCTCGGTCGTAGACAGGACAAACACCTCATCCCCGTGACCTCCCTGACTCCCGTACACTCCCCCTCAGTCATTAACAGACAGCCACTGTGGCTACCTCCCCATCAGTTTGTTTTGGCTTTGAAATGATGACCCAGCACAGCTGTCTAAGTAGGGTAAGGGGGTAGCAGCAGCTGCTGCTCGCAGCCAGACAGCTAAAGGAAGGAAATGAACGGGGAGGGTTTTGGAGGGGGGGTGGTGAGCACACAGGCGTCAGGATTTGGAGGCTGCCGACTGCACTCGAGCAGGTCTCTGTTACATTCGTGCTCAAATGCGACTGTGGAATGTCTGGACGCGCGAGAGTGGAAGTTTCGTCAAGACAGTTGTCTGAGGGAAGGTTTTGGCAAGAGCGCTCTTTTTCCCATCAAATGCTGTTATGTAAATTCACACTAGACTGTGGAAGATGGGAGTTTCTGAAAAGATAACTACTAAAGAGCCCCCTCGATGGCAACGTTTATCGACTGTTAATGCCGTTTTGGGAAGGTCCCGTAATTAAATTGTGTCAATAAATCCTGGAGCTGCACATAAAACGGGGGCATAAACGGAGAAAACATTTCTCCATTTGCCTCTCCCCTGCTGCGAGACATATGTGGCGAGAGGCAGAGAAGAAAAATAAAACACATTTGAACAGATTGCAGGGAACATTTCTCGAGCACAAAGTTGAAAATCTCACCCATCAATTTCACTTTGCGTGGCTCCGTTGTATATGACCTTGGGTGAATGATCCCTTCATTCAGAGATATTCAGCTGAACTGAGGGGATTTCAGTCGGTGCAAAGGGAGCCATAAAACTTTTATTCATCCCTCTGTGACTCCAGAAGCTAATGATTCATGGATCTTAGTGTAAAAAAAGAGAGAGGGTGGGAGAGAGGGGGGGTGCTGTGGTGCAGGACCAGAGCTCAATGAGGTTTGAAAACTGTTGTCACACATCAATGGGCAGGTGTCTGATGTCAAGTAACTCAATTCCAATGACTTCTCATCATGAGATTCTCGGCTGAGGCCTGAGCATTTCTGGTTCACATGATGAGTTTTTCTGCAGCAGAAAAAGGTAGTTGGAAAATAGGGACTTGAACACGTTTTGATAGTTGGGTGAGATGAAGAGATGGATCATTGTGAAATATAGCTGTGTGTGTGAGGGAGGGGGGAGCACAATACGACACTGAGATCACTACTTACCAATAGCCACGCTAGAGTTTGACTCTTACAGGATTTTGAAGGTGATTAATATTTGAAGACATTTTTTGGGGGGTCATTTTACTTCATATCTTACAAGATTCACCTCATATGTGTTGATATAAATAATGAACCCTACTTGTAATAATATCAGTGTATTATATAATCCCCCCCCCCCCCCCCACACACACACACACACACAAAAGTTGTCTTCTTTGAAATTACAAAATTATATCTATTTCCCCTGAAAAATGAAAAATCCTATTAATATTCAGATATTGTTAATTTCAGTAATTTACAATGCATATTCAGTGTGTGTGTGCACTGGAGGCTTTGAGTTTCCAAATTGAACATCTGTAAGTTGCACACTGGATCACAACTGGCTTCTAAACAAGTTGTGATGTTACAAAATCGTCTCTCCCGTACATGTCTAAAACTCATACTTGAGGTGAGAACAGAGAGGTTTTTCCCCTTCAGCTGAGGATACTGAAAACAACCTTTGAGTTTCAAACTCTCCAAATAAATCATTCTGCACAGTGAAGGTCAAACATCCAGGTAACAAAGAGCAAAACACATTTTGAAGTGGAAGGGAAACTTTAGATTTGATCTTTTTTTTCATACCATAACTGATACAGATTCTCTATTTCTTCCAGAAATGTCTTTCTTCACTAAGTGGCCTTCATTTAATTACACCCTACTGAATAAATTTTTTTCTGTGAATTTTCTTAAATTTAAATTAAGAGGCTAACATCTCATAGTGGTAGTGGTAACACCATGCCAGTATATGAGCAGTCTCATCATAATACATCTCAACATGTGTGTTTCATGCACTTGATGAAGTCTTTATTTAAGTTCCATGTGTGTTGCATTGAGTATTTATTTGTTTGATGATCAATGTAAAAGAAAAAAGAAACAAAACCCAGTCCATCATTGCCACCCCGCCCCCAACCCAGCAGGACACAACACTTGAGGCCCACGTGAAAGCCAACGGTCCACTTACTTTGAGCGTCGGCGAGGTGGAGGAACAGACCCAGGACAAGCAGCAGCGGCAGCAGCAGCGTGGGTCTGGCTCTGTGCATGGTGGGACAGCTTGGCACCAGCATGCTTTGGCAGCCTCGGTGGCGCTGGCTCACAGAGCCCTGTGAGTCAGTCTGGTCTGATTTCTCAGATGCAGGGTATTCACAGCCTATGCAAGGCAAGGAGGGATAGGGAGAGGGAGTAAGGAGGGAGGAAAAAAAGAGAGAGAAAGAGAGAGGAACTGAATGAAACAAAGCTGTTTGGCTCCACGGGTTTTATCTATCCCTGCACATTTCTGACATACCCCCACACAGCCTCGGCTGGAGCTGACAGAGGATAGGAAGAGGCTGATGTGCTCACAGGGTATGTTCTGACAGTTCTCTAAATGGAATAGTCACTTCACACAATGCGTGTGCACGTGTGCATGAGAGGGAGCGCGGTGGAGAGTGCGAGAGCGAGAGAGGGAGAAACCACGCAGATGAAAGGGCGGACTAATAAGATTTTGCCTTCACAGCTTTGGTGGCGAACACCAATTAAACACGCTGCATAATAAGAGTACATTTTAAGTCCTCCTAAGATCAGTGCTGATATCTGTTTCACATAAAGAGCGCCACTGTTGCATGTAAGAATAGTCAGGAAATGTAGGAAATACTCATAAATGCTGAGAGGATTTTCATAGATCTTCAGTTAGGAGTTGAAGCTAATTTGACCACTGAGAGGCTGCTGACTTATTGTGCAGTTCAAACTACAAATGCTGTCTTTCTGTTACATTACGATCTACGCGTCTGGTAAACTAATTCATCAGAAGCATAAACCTATTCATGCTTCTTACACCACATTTAATCCATATTCAATGCTTTAATAGCTCTAAGTGCCTATACAAAGTGATGGAGTAGGTTAGCTTTANGCACACACACACGCTGATAGAGGCAAACAAAACCATCTGTATGTTGTGTAACCACCAGTGAGACAACCAAGAGGCTGCGCTATGTGAGTAAATACAAGGAGAAGCTAATGTAAGCACAGCTAGAACACCCCCACCCCCTTGATTTGAACCTTGATTTACACCAAAAATGAAAGCAATTATATTTCATGTTGATTCGGAGTGACAATTTTTTACAAGTGAGCTGCACTGCAGATTCTTTCCTAATGTGCTAAAGGTGGATGAGCCACCTGCCAGACCTGGCAGAGGGGCAACAACCCAACCTACATTGTTACATTGTTATCTGACGATGGATTGAGCTTAAATGCTGCAGCTCCTTTGTATGAAAGCTTGTGCCCGTGGATTTGTAATTACACGTATGAGCATGCACATGAGTTCAAATGATCCTTTCCATTTCCATTAGTTGATATGAAAAGACGGCGGGCCCCACCTGTGCCCATTTTATCCTCAACATGGCCATTTTGCCTTGCACTCTGCACCTTCACTTTCATACATTTGGTGGCACTGATGCTTTCCATTGAGCGTTTATTACAATAGAAAGGGGGAAAAAAAACAATCTTGTCTTTCTTCCTGAGCCCCTGGTGGTATTATTATGTTCCCATTCAGTGGTGCTTCATTCAAAGGATTTTGCTGCTGATAGCAATCATGCATTATTAAACAAAGCCTGACAACATGCACAATGTTAATTAGAAAAGGGGGGAGTGTGTGGTAAGAAAAAGAAAGGGGCTGTTGAGCTGTCTACTCTCTCTCCTTCCCCATGATCCTTATCAGAAATGTGAAAGAGAAGGAGGGTGGGATGTTTATATTCTCCATAATGGCTGGTCTCTATTCTCATTTGAGCCTGTGTGTTTGGTGTTCTGGTCTATTTAGATGCGCAGTATTATTAAGGGGGGGAAAAAAACAAAAGAATCAGTCATATTTATCTTATATTCCAGCCATGCTGCAATAAACTTGTTATGAGAAAGAATGCAGACAGAAAAGTTATGAGCTCCCCAAAGTAGCAGGTTCACAACATCAGCTTAGAGCCAATTGTGTCTTTCCATATTCTCGCGCATGCTGTAATATTTTGGCAAGCCGAGCACAAACCAGTGGGAAACAAATGCTGACATGAGAATGCTACTGACAGTGCCATTTTTAACAAATTCAACATGTGTTTGAGCGTAGCAGTTGCATCACATCACGCCCCGTTCCTTCGTGCAAGCTGACTGATTTCACTTTGGCCGGCTCCGGGGAATTTTTTTTTTTTTTTTTTCACAGGGTGTTTTTAATTTCAGGCTCATGCACAAACTGAATTGAACTTCAAGGAAATAGTTGATTCATGGTATGTTATCCTAACGGACCAAAGCAGCCACAAAAATGCCACCAAATCTATTAAGGCCAATCCCTCTGTAATTAGCCCAACACATGCAAGGACAAAGCACCGCAAAAGTACCGAGGATGCGATCCATGCTGCATTGTGTTATAAAAAGTTACAGAGTATCATGCCCAGCCAGGCACAGCAAATAACAATCCGTTTCATTTTATGAGGCAGGGCTTTCTATTTCCCTCCAGACCGGCGGAGTTAAAGAATGCAGTAATTACCCCCCACATGCACACTTTCAAACAACAGTGCTATGCAGGGCTGTGCTATCGTGATGAGCACACGGGGGTAGGCGGCTGCAGCGATGTCTGTGATGTGTCTTTGACTCTTTTTGACCTGACGCTGAGACAGACAGCGCCCGGGCTTCAGACACAGGGCTGCAGCAGATGCAGACTCCACCACCTTCCTTTCTCTGTTGACATAATGCGTAATTTAACTATTCTCCACCATCTGACGGAGGCACAATGGTCGATGATTAGGGGATAAAGATCTGTATGTAGAAGAGCTGTAGCACATATTTAATTTTGATCTGCCTCTGTGTGTGTGTGTGTGTGTGTGGCTTCCAACAAAAACAGTACTGCATTAGAGCTGTGTAACAATTCCTTATTATTTTGTCTAAATTAGAATTTAAATTATCATAATGTTTTATTTCTTATAATGTTTTTTTCTGGTTGCACATTGTTGTTTTAATATAAATTTACTTATTTGATACAAATGCAAAATACGACATAAAAAAAAACACTTTACCTCTATTATTGAGTTAGTTCATAGCTACCAGGAAGAGAAAACAAATACATCCCAGCCATTAATATTATTGTATCATATATCATTACACACACTATATAGATAATACCAACAGGGATATATTGTCGTACATGCTGCTGTATTATTTAACATATTTGTATAGCAAATGTAGCACATAAGCAGCCATTTAAACACAGCGTTTGATGCTCATGAATGTTATACTTGGGGGGATAAGATCCGACTACTTAAGGACTAAGTGTTGCTTAAATTAAAGCCTCAAGGTCATATAAAAGAGAACAGGTTGCTGCGCACAAGCACTACACGTCGTTCAACAGCTTCGCTAACAGGGAAACACGGCTGCTTGTGACAGGCACCCACTCATGGTGCCCCTAGGGGTTTTTTTTTTTTTTTAACATCATATGACCAGATTTATAAAATAAGCTCATCAAAGGCACAGCTACCCACCCTCATCCACCCATTTCCTCTGCCAATCCCTATTTCCTCATCAAGAGGGGTTAAGTTTGGGTTAAGTCACAATGTGTTTTACATGCTGGCTGCAGCCATCTTTTATCTTTTTCCTCTAGTTCTTGCTTTAATGCCTCAGTGTAAAGGCTGTCAGTCTCTCTCGTCCCTTTCTGACTTCTTCCCTTTCTTAACTTCTCTTTCTTAACCGCTCTTCCCTTTTTTTATTTTTTCCCCTAGTCTGTGTTTTTCTCTCGTTTTTTTTTTTTCATCCGCCGCTACTTTCTGCTGCCCGCGATCGTATGATTTAAGACCGAGTGACAAGGCCGTTTCTCACACATCGCTCCCGATCAGCCGGCATGTGTAATAACATCCCTCAAGCTAAGCTAAGCTATGCCCTCGAGTGCAGCCTCCACATGAAAGACCCTGACAACCGCACATCAGAGGAGTTTATTTGCTTTGCTTATTTATTTACTTTTTCCCCCCGCCCTCCTCGCCTCCCCCCGACCTGCCTCAAACAAGCCTCCCACGGTCATAAACTATCCTTTGGGTGGTACCGCCTGACTTTCTGTTTGAGAAAGCCAGGGTTTACGCTGACGCCTGGAAGCCTGACTAATTTCTGACAGGCGAAAGCTGCCAATGCTGCAACTGATGTCTGCGGTTATATCTTGTTTTCTTATGAATGAATCACCCAACATGAAACGCACAGCGGGAAGCTAATTGGGTCTGATGACATTTGTCTGTCTAATAATTGGTTTAAAAGCACCTGCTGCGGCGGTGGGACAAGGAAGCTATCACAATCCCATCTCAGTTGCGGGTCTGTTGCAAATTAGCGCCGGGAGATTTCAAAGCCGTCCCCTCTTTTTTGTCTGTAAACTGATCTGGACTTTGAAATGTCACACCGCAAACAATGCAAAATAACATTTATTCTCCGAACTCGGGAACACTGTTATTAATCAAATGATATTGTTGGGGCCTTTTCTGCGACGGTTACCCCCCCTTTTACGCAAATACTAGCCACTGAAAGTAGAGGTTGCACGACTTCATTGAGCACAGATGTCTGTAAAAACAACCTTGCGTTGGAAAACACAGGTCAAGGAGAGGCTGCTGCAATTTGAAAACCGTTACCTTGTTTGGGTGCAAAGAGCAAGGTTGTGTCCTCATGAGAATTCAGCCCACCCAAACTGACCTTGAGCATACACTTTAGTAACTCAAATGACCACGTAGCATCAGCTCGCAAATACTCCTCCTCCTCCCACTCGTTCTGTGTGTGCTCTTTTTGTTTTCAACAGCCTCTCCTTGACTTTTCTCTCTACCTGATCTACACTTTTTTTCCCCACTCTCTCTCTCTGTTTCTCACTTCACCTCCTCTCGTCTCTCGTCTCATTCCTCCCGCCACGTTTCCCAGCAGCTGTTGGGTTCAGATGGATGGTCCCCACAGTGCAAGACCCTGACCTGCACTCTAGTGACTGATTATCCCGCTGCCCTGTTGTGCTGCTCCCTGAAAGCATACCAACACACAGCACACACATTGGCAGTCGCAAACAAACACACACGCACAAGGTTACGGAGCTGTTGGGTAAGCTTTCGGGACACCGAAGAGTTTAGAGAGCAAATAAACCAAAGCCACATATTTCATCTTTGCACGTTTGGATCACCTCCTCTGGCCTTGATGCCACTGGTAAACACACTTCCTATTGAACTCTAATGGGCGCCACTAATGCCTTTTCAATGGGCAGCAGATAAAACCGCAGCCGTGTACAATCTCGCCTTTGGGTGAGCGTGCGAGCTTTGTAAACTATCCTCGCCTGCTCGTTGGGAGGCCTTTCTCTTGTGCTACCTTTGCTTGTCACAGTGTGGGCGGCTTCTATAGTACGAGCATGTGCCACTTGGGCCGTGCTTGACCTTGCGCATCAGCATTTAGTGTAGGGAAAGAACTTGTTATCATGCAAACATGCTGAGATCTTGAGAGGTCTATTGTTTCGGGAACAGAGAGTGTGGCAGGATGGGGGGGGGGTGAGGAAAAATGGTAGACGCAGCAACAGCAGCAGCAGCCAACCTGGAATGGCTGGGATTAAATTTATGCCGCATGAACAGGGGAGGGCAAAATCATGTTACATATTATGAACCAGAAAAAAAGAAGGGGGAGTGAGAGGAGGGCGGAGCAGAGGGGTGGAAAAATAATGGATAAGGGGAGCAACGAGGCAGAGAGGGAGAGGTGGCGAGAGAGAGGAGAGGAGGACAGGGGAAAGTAATGTGAAGGGGAAGAGGAAGAAAGGAGGCGAGGAAGGAAGGAGGGAGGGAGGGAGAGGAGAGCGCGCTGTAGGGTACAGAGGAGGAGAGGTGGAGGCAGAGGGAGGGAAGCAAGGGAATGTGCCTCACTGCCAGCTTTTCTCACGCTCCGTCTGTGCTTGTACGCCTAACAGAGGCGAGAGAGAGAGAGATGGAAGAGAGGAATGAAGGATAGAGGGAGAAAAAGCGGGCACTGCTGAAGGGGAGATGATAGTTGCGAGGCTGGGCTGACAGTCTAAAGGTATTGTTTCCTGAAAGGAGGAAAGTGGAAAGATGACAGCAGGTGGAAAAAAAAAGAGAGAGAATGAGAAAGGTGGTGCAGGTAAACTCATCAAAAGCCACGTACTCAGGCTCATGTCCGCATCCAATCGGATAGACGCAGCGTAAAAACACACGACTCCTACACATACATGTAAACTCAGGCATCGGTGTGCACAAATAGACACATATGAGCCGAGCGCAGGCACGCATACCCTTTGCACCACATGCTCCTGGCACTTTGACATCTACCCCCAACACAGCAACGATCTGTGGGAGGATGAATAATCTCACTTCCGTGAGGCAGAGAAAATGAGAGAGAGGAAGGAGGGTGAGAGGGAGGTTGTTCCCAGCCTGAGCTCATGTCGTTTTATGGAAAGTACAGAGCCCTCGAACAGACAAAACAGCATTCCACTGCCACTCGCCGACATGGCAGAAAACATCAGAACAGAGCTCTATTGAAAATAACTGAATAACACGGCACTGGGAATTGTGTTGCCCCCTAATACATATGGCATAAGTCAACAACAGTATGCCTCCTTATCTTTTGGAAACAATTGAACACCAAGGTACATTGTGCTGCGGTGACATTTTCGTGGCTTTTGTACACAAGCCAAGCCGTTTGCTATGTAAATGCACTACTTAGGCGTACATGAAGGATGTAAGGAGGCGCTTGGGGCATACACGCTACACTCATAGGGCAGCAAAATAATTAAAATGCCAAGTGTCTCCCATTATCTAAATGCTAATTTGCCTCGATATACCCTGAGCTAAAATGTAACGCCACATTATGGTTGCTGTAGTGCAGTAAGGCAACGGCGGGTGAATTTCCCTTCAATTAGCCTAGCACACTGTTTACTATCTTGACCTAAGGTGATGCGGCGGATGTTTTCATAAGTGCACGGCCTTAACGTCAGTCTGTGTGGATTTCTTAAGCAGCTCTCGCCCCTCTGTTTCACAGGCAGCTGATCTTTACATGTCTAATTGAAGCTAAATTGAAAGATGAAACATGCAGCTGTATTAATATAAATCCAGTGTGTTATGTCTGTTTCATCATCAGGATTATAAATATAGCATGTGGAAATGTTATTCTGTCTCACTCCAGTCTGAGTATTTGCAGAGTTTGTCAAACTGGTCTTCATGAGGATGCTGACAGCAGTTCCTCGTTTTTCAGTGTATTATGGGCACTGGTGTTTTTGCCATGACTCAGATTTGATAAGAAAGCCTGAGTCAACAACTGAAAGAACAGACAGGCGGCATTAGAACCGGCAGCTTATCAAAGCTTTTTGCATGAAAATACATCAGTGCCAACAGGGAGGGCAACGGGACAAAAAAATATTATCACAGATAGGAGATGTTTTTGCTGAATACACAGATAGAGGTGAAATTGTGTTGTTTCTGCTTTTCCATCTTTATCCTGATAAGACTGTCAAAGGACATGCAGGGTGGGGGTGAACAGCATTTTAGAAAGCTGTTTCAATATTTCCCTACTTCAGGTATCCTTACGAAAGTTTACTGAGCACTTTGATGTGGCCGTAGCTGATTAATAGATTTGAAAAGCCAAACTTCTTTTTCGTTCTTGGACGCCCTTGAAAGGTGTTTTAGCAAAGCTAAGCTATTGTTCTCATGAAAGTCAGTGCAGGGTGCAAGTCGGTCGAGGGAAAGCAATGGTTCACCCCAAGGCAAAAGCAACAATTCCCCCTTTGTCGTTTCACTAAGACAAATGCTTGCCATTGCTACGTTAGCAACCAAACAAGAGCAGTTCCCCGTCAGTGATGGTATATTGTAGCACTCAAACAAGACATTTTATTATGCTGCTGAAAGCGAATGAATAGGTCCTTTTCTCCAGCCACAGTTTGGAGATTGAAATTCAAATCAAATGCCACCTTCAAACAAATGTCAGTACAGGAAATCAAAACCGCTCTGTCAATGCCTGGCATCAAGCAAAATACACAGTTTGACATTTGGAAATGATTTTCTCTGCCTCTGTCGTTGTTTCATATAAAATTAACTTGGCAGTCGTCGGGGAAAAAATGCATATAAACCCACATCACACAGACAGTCTTTGCTGCTCTCGCTCTACGTCTAACACCCTCTCAGAAACCTTTATACAAGCTCCCCCAACCCAATGCGATCCACCCCCGAACACTCACAAACATGATTAAGACACTGTCAAGCCTGACATTGCCATCTCCCATGCTGTCAGTGGCCCTCACTGGGAGTCGCTGTTGACTGACTGCCTGGATGTGCCTTATCATTAACGGGGCCGCCTGTGCCACCACGGAGGGGCTTTGATGACAGAAACTAAGGCCCCAGTGCCTGCCCCTCCCATTTTGTCTGCCCAAGTGTCATCTAAATGAGATAGGGCCCAGGAGCTAAGGGATTAGGCACTGCATAATTACCTATTTAAAGACCCTAATTGAGCATTTCATTAAGAGACTGGCACTGAGATTTTGCCAAGGAGGGTACTACAGGGAGAGAGACATATTTGCCTGTGCATGCATTCGTGTGTGCATGTGTCACCTTGAATTCAAGGGTTACCTTGTTAGCATGGATGTCTCATGCTTTTTTTTTTGTTGACTTTGCACTTTTTGGCACATGATTGTGCAAGTAAATCCGATAGACATTCACCTTTAGAAATTGATTGACAGTCAAGACTATAACACATTGTTAAGTTACATCTTTAGGTAAAGGTGGTGGCTTCTGTGTTTGCATTCATGGGGGTTGTTCAGTTCAGACGGCCCTGGCTGCCCTCAATTATCTGATAGTATTGGTCAGCCCACCTGATTCTCATGACATTTCTGCTGTTGAATCAAAACAAAACAGTTATCTTATTCTATAACATTCATAATTAAATTACTCTATCTGCAGTCTGAGTTAGCTGAGTGGACATTTCCTCGCTCTCCAACAGTGACCAAATGCAAATTGAATGAGTTTTTCATTCTGTGGTGCTGATATTTCATATTTTAATGCATGCTTTTATCATTCTGCTTTATTTACTTAATAAAAACTGTTGTTGCAGACGTTGGACTAAGACATTCACCCCTTGCTTTTGCCAAAGAAAAACTTGTTGGGCAGATAGATACAGTTTTTGTGTTAATGTGATGCAAATTCTGCTCCAGTTGTTCCAACTGCTATTTTTGGGTAACATTGTCAATGCCAGACAAATAAAGCTACAAACTAAAGTGGAACATTTGAGAGTACAGTGGGCACTGCTACGCGTGATAAAAGAAAAACACTACAAAGCTAAAACATTTCCTATCTCAGTGAAGCTAATTGAATGCAATAGAAGGGAAATTTGTGTGCACACATTACTGTTAAGTTTCCTCTCACCCAAACGACAAAAGACAGCAAGTGAGTTAATGCCTCTAACACTTCCAGTCGTCAAGCTCATTCTTTCATTGACGCCACAGAGTGTCAGCCCCAAGGTTTCCAGTGCCACATCTAAAGCAGTTTTTGTCAGACAAGAGATGAGATACAAGATGATATGTATCTATTTATCTGCCTTACAGAAACTAGGATAATACAATTATTCATTCTGATGTTTACCACTGAAATTGAATTTCTGATGTGGAGCTTAGATAGTTTGAAAAGGAAAATTTTACATTTACTTCAAAAGGAGCTTTTATTTGTGCAGTCTTAAAGATCTTCAAAGCTATTGTGAGAAAAAGTACCACCAGTAAAGTGCAGAGAATGTTATTCATTTGCCTTCCCAACATTTTACATTTTTGGGTGGCCACAGACTCCTTTTCAATTACACGGCATGACTGTCTAACTGCTCATTACTCACATATTTCAGCGCTGCGACATTTGTGAAAGATTCTCTGTTCAGATCATAATTCTGAGATTGTTATGAGCTGCACAATCCTACATTGGCCGGATGACAGGGGTTGAAATCAATGAACAGAGGTGGACTCTGGACGACACCAGGGGCCCGCAATCTTTTCTCATTACAAACAATTTCAACAGCGACAGTCATTGGAGCAGAATGCTAGACCCAGATATTTTACTGATGACCAATTTGACCTGATTTCCATGACCCAGCAGGCTGTGACTCTTCTTTGCCCCCTCGTCTCTGTATCTGGGGACGTTGGCAAGTTGCTGGCAGTTGCCTCGCGCATGATTGACTTGTTTGCTAAATGACTATCATCTGAAGTGGCAACGCTAGCTGGGGGCTATTGGAGTCTTTGGGGCAGACACCAGCTGCTAACTGCTACAGATAAACTGTCCATCCCTCTGGGGGATTCATATGAGCACTATGGTGGGGAGTGGTGCTGAAGTCTGGCCAGAGATGCTCAGGGCTATAATGACACTGAAACATCAACTGAGTCAGTCAGTGCTGTTCTAGGACCAGACCTATTATTCTCCTTTGACATGATGGAGGTTGAAAAGGTTCCTGCACGAGCAAGTAAATGAACCTGGGATCTCATACGTGACAGGTGAGAAATCTGTCCCTGAGCCACCAATGGGACCAAGTTAAAAGTGAATTCAATGTCTGATTCAATTAGTTCATAGTTGGACTGCTGTAAAGGCCTTGGGAAATTATACTATCTTTCAGTGTCACATTGTGAAATGAGTATCTAGACACTTCATGGATCTCCAGGAAAGGTGAAGCAAAGCCACATTAGCAACCGTTGATTAGCATGATTTGAGGATGTGACCATCAAGAATGGAAGACATACTAAGTCGCATCAATGTAATATTAGAGCAAATACAACAACTCAAGCTGCTGTCAAGCTGCTCCCTGTCTTGTTGAGTTTGGATCAGGTCTGCAAGGAGCTGCTGCCGCTGTGCTGTCTTGAATGCAAGCATAGGTAGGTGGGCAGGTTAGTTAGTGGGTAGGATGCATTATCCAAATCACTCGCTTGAAAAGTCATCATCGAACTCCCTCTCTCCCTTTGTTACCTCACAATGAACTTGAACAATGAAGCGCGAGGTAAGCTCCAGAGTCTGAAGCATATTCGCTTGCATAAATGGCAGATTGGCAAATGGTACACAAGAAAGCTAAACACATAATCTCCCGGAGAGAACCTCTTTGTACGAGAAAGCCTGCACATGTGTGTGCTCCCTTCCAGCAGAACATTTCGACGGCCTCGTCACTGCTGTGATTGTTGACAAGAACAGGAGCCTGTATGCTTGATTTTAATGCCTCAGATGGAGATTCATGAGAGAACAAAGACCAATGCTGTACCTTGTGACTGATTGTAATTAGCTATGGACTCTGGGCCAGTATCTGTTCAATTGTTCTATGTTGTCACTGAATTTTGCAAATCCTTTCAACCCATGACCAGAGCTATCTTGGTAGACACGACCAAGTTTTGACCCCTTAATCAAGACCAACCACCTGAATAGATTCAGAAAATGTATGCAAAACAGATTTTATAATAGACTTTATTAGAAAGCCAAATTATTGCATAACTTAACATTTGTGTGTGGTCTTGCGCATGCCAGAGTGTGGACAAACTACCTACTCAACTCGCGAGTTCCCTATCTGAAAACACCCACGGCAGAATATCCTTAAAACCAGGTAGTTTGTGCTCCAAAGTTCCTCAATAGTTCTGGCAGCCCTTGTGACAGTCGAGCCAATCTAACGGGCGGCCCGATGTGGGCCCCTATCAGGTCCCATCTTGGCCCCTGCGCATTCCATATCTCCTCATCTCTGTTGGGGAGACATCCATCTTGATTTCTGCTGAGTGCCAAAAAGAAGCAGCAGGAGAATGAGAGGGAGAGATGGAGAGGAGGATGGAAGGAGGGTGTTCACCTGATAAGGCGGCTGAGAATCAGAGGAGAGGATCTCGGGGAGCGTGGCCCCAACGTGCTGGAAAGAGGAACTTCATCTTTATCTAATTACCACAGGGTCGTTTTGCCAGGCTAGATAGCGTGAGCGTTTTATGGTGGCTGCTTGGTATCACAGTACTCTCATGCTTTCACGAGCACACGCGTCCGCATGCACAAACTTATGCAGATATGATTAACATTCAGATACACTTCCAGTGACGCACAGAGGCGCAAGCACACACACACACACGCACACATACATGGGGCCCAGGGCTGAGTGCCATAACAGCCCAATGAAATATATTCAGATTAGAAAGGTGTCGCATTACTCTCCAGCCGGATGATAAATACGCGGTTAGCACCATCATTAATCTTGTACCCCTCCCCACCTTCCGCCTCCAGACGCGGTGATGTAAGGGGAGGCGAGCCAGCATACACTGGATGGAGCTCGTGCCTCAGCGAGGGCTGCAGCGGTGCGGCTGGTGCACGCGTTGAGCAGTGGCGCTGCCCTGTTCTACTAGGTCTCGCAAGCACAAGAGGTCAGGGCATTCTGACTCATTGGGCTCGCTTGTAATGTCACTGTTCAGAAAGGCAGGTTATTGGGTTGAACAGAGGTCTTGCTGATGCTTTATTCAGGGATTGCTGAGGTGAAAATGTATTAAACCCTTCCTCATTTGTTGCACAGAGTGCCTCTTTTGTTCTCAAGCTGTCCGCGTACATTCGCTGTCATACCTTTTACATTCACCCCCCTTTCCTTTTTGCTCCAGCCTCGTCTTTCTTTCTAAGCACACCGCTGCCGCCCTCCCTTCTTTCATCCCAAGGGTTTGGTGACATATTGCCCTGAACGGCATTTCATCGTAAGTGGCCATTGTCTGGCTAATGAGCAGCATGCATAAAACACTGGAGGGCTGAGAAGACAATGATAGACATGCAGAGAGAGACAGAAACACATGCTGGGCACAAGGGTGGATTCACCAGCAGTGGCTTTAGCAGCATATTTCTCCTGCAAACACTGCTGTGTTCCTCGAGGGAGGCTTCAGACAGACAGCTCAGACAGTGGCACGTTGCCCTCAATACAAACACAGCCCTAGAGAGGGGTCACAGGTCAAGAGCTGAGGAAATTACGTGTGATAAATTGGCGATGGTGCCAGTAGTGTTGTGTATATGTGAGTGGGGTCATCCTCCCCTTCCCCTTCTCCTTCACTGGTGTGTTTGATGAAGTGTATAGTCTTTGAAAGTACAGCCTGTGTCTCCAGCTTGTTGAAAGTCAGAGTTTGAGCGGGATCCTCCCACATATCCTCATTCAAGTGGTGCCTCTTGGGAAAAACGAGGGGGAGCACTTTCATTGGATTTGGTCCAAAAAAACGGCTAAAAAAATGTAACCAGTAAATATGCTAAAGTAGCATTATGTCCTTTTTTTATCTTTACGAGTAACATCTGCTCAGAAGTTGATATAGGGGAAGTCTGTCTGGTGTACTGTAAATCTCCATTATGAGAAACTTAAAAGAAGACCTCTCATTGACTAGATTCATTATGTAATTATCAGCGTGCCATTATCTTGGCAAAACAGTCCAACCCTACACCAAACTATTCTACATTACAACAGCTTAATTTGAGCTTAACAAAAATACTGGCACAGGCTAGTATATTTATCTTAATCATACATTTTCAACAGAAAACAGATCCAACCCATTGAAGCACTGCAAACTGTGTCCCTGAAAAGTGGTTAGACATCATATTTACAAGATGTTTTGCTGATTCAGAAGTCTCGCAGAAGGGAAGTCGAGTTGATTGAAAATTCACGGCTGATCTCACATTCCAAGGGCAATTTTTTTTTTCTTTGTGTGAAGCATTTTCCTGTCGTTGTGAGAAACTTCTGTCCGCAGTCCAAAAATACTTTGGAGCTAATTTTTGCCCCCTCAGATTATGGGCTTTATTGTCTCCTGTCTGCATGCAGTAACCAACAAGACAGCAACAGGATTCATTCTTGTCGAGACCTTTGAGCTCAACAACAAGCTTACACTGGGACTATTGTGTGAGAAGGGCCCATATAAACTCTAGTGTTTCATTGCAAGATGGCTGATTAGCTCTTAAGGGGGCTGTAAAGAATTTGGTGCCTTCGTTCGGGGCTTCAGTCAGGAGGCGCTTGTTAAATTAGGGCGATGAAAAGTATAGCGCACATGCATCGCATACACTGGTATATAAAATGATGCTATAATCGAGCAAAAATTCCACACAGAAATTGTCAGGCTCGCACAGTTTCTTTGTGTTGAGCCAATTGTGTTACCACTTTTTTATTGAATCTCTCAGTCGCCCCCAATCATTCTGTGCTCCATAAAATGCTGGCAAGCGGATTGGGGCTACTATAATGGTGGCTCAATGCAGAAATAAACTTGTTTTACTGCTGCAAACAAAGTGATGTGACCTGGAAAGGTTGTATTTTTTGCTGGGATAATGACTGTATTTTAGAGTCAGGTCTCAGTGTGAACTCTAATTACTTGTCTGGGGCCACTGAGCTACATTGGTCTCAAGCACTTAGTAATGAAGTCCATATTGGTTCCATGTTTATTAAACACAACATGAATGTCTGGTGAAAATATCCTTCCTGACTGTTCATGCCCTTGATTTATCTTCGCTTCAGTTCTTTTCTTCGTACGAGACAACTTTGATTGGCGTCCTGAAACTTGATATTTAGGCTTAAATAATTATTTTGCCTGAAGTTCAAGTGCTTGTCCACCTCTTTGACTGTGCAAAAGTTTACTATTACGGGCATTTTTACCATCTTCCAACAATCATGGAAGCGAGCTTTAACCTGATTCATCATGAAGAATCAGTGTCCACCATCTTGCCAAAGTCAGATCCTGAACCAAACTTCACCAACTCTGCAACAAGGTTGAAAGAGATATTTCTTAAGAAAATGTCCTTTGACTTTCACATTTTATATGATTTCATTATCCACACTCTGCAGAACTGGCTTCCAGTTAACTTAATCACTGTGACACCCATTTCTCATAAATATGCAAATACAATACAGACATCTTGAGTACTTCGAGAGCAAAAGGGACTTTAGGCAAAGACTTGCTGAAGACCCTTTCTGAAATCTCAAGTCTAGTCTTTTGAAAACCTGCACACTTTTTTTTTTTTTTTGGAAATAAGTTTCTGGGTTCCCACAGCAACATGTTTTGCCAAAACACAGCATGCTTGCTTGTCACAGTAAATTTAATCATACAAAATGGGAGCACTCTGTGCTGCTCTCATCACTGCCACTTCTTTTGAGTGGTTTTGTTTCCACTGTGGTTAGAATTGAAGCAGATAGAGGGGAGGCACAACAAAGACAGAAAACCATCCCTGCAATCTTAATGAAAATAATATCGTAAAAATGGCACAATGGAGGTCTGGTTATATAGCTAGAAATATAATTTTACACTCAGGTCCTTTGTGTCCCTCTAGACAACTGGCTCACTAGTAAAACAGCCGTCCACAGACTGAAAGGCGACATGGGTGTGTGGGATGGTAGGGGAAAATAAAAGGGACGCGTTGCAAGGGAAGGGGATTTGAGGGGTTTTAAGGCACTGCACGCCTTCTGGCTTGTGCCTTTTCCCACTGTACATTCCAGTGGTGTGCACAAGTTTACAGTCCTCAACCAACAGAAAAGTTCGAGTTTGGTCGTCTGTTTGCTCTCCCTCTTGAGCAGGACTATCGAAACCCATCTTCTGTCAGCTGTCTTTTCTCTGCTTTGTGTACGCGCTTGCGTTCCCGCTGATCTATGCTACTTAATCTCTGACAGGAGGGCAGAGCTTTTGGACTAACAGCTGGGAAATCTGTGCCCCCCCACCGCTCTTGCGCTCCTCCTCCTGCCACCCACCCTCTCTCCCTCCCACTGCCCTACCAGGTCGGCCTACTGACGGCTAATAAAAGAAAGCGGCCCTTGACTGTGAACAGCTGGGTTCCTGTGATCTAACTCGGCAAGTGGCTCGCCGGGGCTTTTTCTTCTGCCAGCGTAACGGTAAAACACATAAGAATAGCACGAGAATGAGGATGACAAATACGGTACACAGAGAGGGATTGGGATAAATGGGGGAAAAAAAGCACAGAAAAATGGGAGCATAAAAGAGATAAAAGTGGGAGAAGAGTCATACCAGCATGTGGAGGTAAGCCAGAGGAAGGGAGCTCAGAGACTGTCTTGTCCCTGGCTTTTCATGGCCTAACCAGCTAATCAATAGCACAGAGAAACACTATTTCAGCTGGCTCACTGAGCTCACTGTACAGGAGAAATACTGAGAGTGCCAACTCAGTCTGTTTTTGTTTTTTCATCCCTATAGTGTGTGACAGCAGTATTTCTTTTAATATATTTCTTTGATGCACAGGAAGTGATGTATCTCGTGCAGTGGTGAGCGTGCATCTACGCAGCAACCTGAGTTGGACACCGGAGTGAGTGGGAGCAGCTGAAGTATGTCATTGACGTGAACACGGGAAAGCTCTGCTGTTTATACAGCAGGGACTGCGGCGTTTTAAGGCTTTGGCAAATAGAAGAAGTGGGTTTAAGATAAATAAAATAATCAACATGCTGACCATAAAAAGAGCAGCCAAAACAGCCATCTCATCTACCATGAATAAAAACAAACAGAGACGGCAGAGTGATTGCGAGAGGCCTTGGGGATTATTTTAGATATTGACCCCGCTTTGAAACTAAATTCTTCTGGTCCCTCGAGACAGCTTTGATGCGTTTTTGAGAGCGTAGAAGCTTTGGGGAATGGATGAGGTCCTCCCCTCTCTGCTGCTGGCATTCCAGTCTTGAGAGAGAGAGAGAGAGACGAGAGAGTGGCACCGTTACTCTAAAACAAGGACTCCAGACGGGGGCATGGGCGGGGGCTGCCATGCGAGGGGGGCTTAAAATGTGGCAGACCTAAATAGCTGCGCATATGACCCGTCATGCCTGACCTACGCTCTCTTATCACTGCGGTTCCATAGATATCTTTTCTAATTTTGTGTGTGTGCGTGGACATGTATGTGTGTAGTGGGGAAGTTGGTGAGTATGAAAGACGACTCCAGATGCTCCCAGCTGGCTGCTGCCCAGCGAGGCTAATACACTTCTGCCTGCCTAATTAGAGTGCCCACTCACGCACACATGCACAGTCGACCCCTCCTCACCACTCCTGTCCCGCTGTTTCAATGGCTTTATGGTAGGAAGAACATATGCCCCCCCTGTGTTTTATACAGGACACACATGCAGACAGCTAAACAAACAACCAGGGGCTTAATTACCTCATAAGGGAGGCCAGGGGTGAGGGCTGCTGGTGAGTCACAGTAACATAATGTAAAAGGATGTGCTATGTATCATGGGAAAATGCGACGCTCCACTGTAAATGCAACCAATTTGTGGATTTTGATTAAAGTGGTGAATCTGTAGCAGAAATGATCTACGATGGAAAGTGTGGGAATCTAACTAGCTCTCTTTATGTCTCAGCTGCTTCGTGCAAACACAAGCTCACAGGACCATTGACTCGATAAGTACAGGGGGTTTGTGTCGGTTTTCGTAGACAGAAACGAGCCTTCAAACTGATGAGTCCCTCAACATATGCAAAAACCGATCGACATATTTATTTTTTTTTCAACTGTAACACAGATTGCCACAGGATGCTTATACAGACATATGTATGTGTGTGTGTGTGTGTGTGTGTGTGTGTGTGTGTGTGTGTGGATGTGCTTGCCACACTGACCCTTTCTTTCGGCTGGCGAACAGCAACATGGCACTCTAGCAGCAGCAGCAGCAGCACTCCATCACAACACATCGTGTCAGACATTTCCTGCCAGCCTGTCAACGCCGGCCTGTGGGTGGCAGCTTGTCCTTTTTTTTTCTCCTTTTTTTTTTGTCTTGTTGGTGATAACACATAAAACAGCAATATAAAGCAACCCATACTCTCTGCAGGCAGAAATCAGTTTAGTGTTAAACCGTGGTTTACACGATCATCTTTAAAAATCACAAACTGTAATATATCAAATATATTTCTAAAATCAATCAATCTGCAATAAACAAACTGTATTGCCCAGATTTATTAGGCAAGGTAGAATTACAATTTAGGCATCGACTACAACTACTCAATATTGCATAGAGGCAGGAATCCAAATAAAGCGGGGTGGGGGCTTGTCAGTGCGTGAACATCGGTTTGCAAGTCATGTCTGACCACAAAGCAAGGTCTGAAAGGGTAAATGATAGCCTCAAAACAACACACACGCAAGCAGTGCCAAATGAGGACAGGGAAGGAGGGGGAGGGAGGTTTAGGGCAGTGGAGTAACAGAGAAAGAGATCCCAAGGTCAGTGTTCTGGGGCCCGCTACAGACGAGGGAGGAGAGATGGCGTGGACAGATGTCAAAAGTGATAAGCGTCAGGCCTGACAAGCTCCAGCTTGGCTATCAGTTACTACTCCAGGCCCGGGGTCGGTCCGGTGCCAAGACAATGCCAACGCCTCTCTGTGACGATCAGTGCCTCCGGAGGTTGTGCAAAATGGCTGCCGCCATGCCAACGCATTATTACGAGTCACTGGCTCTGCAATTTTTTTTTCTCAAAGGAAGTGCCATCTGTGAGTGACAGCGGGGCCTCAGCCATTTATTTTGAATGCAGTAAACAAAGCTGCCATTTTTGCATTTTGAGGGTCTAGATGCTTGCATATTACCACCGGCAAGGCTGTTCGTTGTCATGAGAGATATTAAGTGCGGTGTGATGTATATCCTTGCTCCATCTCCATTTATCTAGTCGAATCCATGCTCTCTTATAAGCATCACTCAGGTAGCAGGACAAAATAAATCCTCATTTTCACATTTGAAAGCAGGGTGGACAAAAATCCAATACTCAGGAGAGTGCTTGCTCGTGCTTTAAGCATAACAGCTCGCGAGAAGAGAAGGGGGGGCATTGGGAAATAAATCAATATCAGGCCATTTACTATCATATTCTGTGGTCATTGATGATCTGTCAAACCATTTATTTTAGAGTCCGAACGGCTCACCAGAATCATTTTCCAGAGAACTTTCTCTACATCCAAAACAAATAATGAATAACTCGCAAATCGATACAGTCTGCTTTATTGAGCTCACATGCTTGACTTGATCCTGGCACCTGGCCCAATTGTTTTTCATTTGCCAGATATCCTCTTCTCTCCCTCCTTTGTTCTGCTTTGTATCAGGCTAAACAGTAAGAAAAAGGCGCAGAGCATGAATGATGTGCATATACAATGCGTTTGGCATGAACCATCGCACAAAGGCTATATCTTTCTTAGGAACACACAAACTCAATTTCAACAGACTGATTTGACTGTTGAATACATAAAGGCTCAGCAGTGTGAATCCAAAACATCCGGCACCCTTGATCAGCGCCTCTCAAAGGGCCTTGGCTTTCTCAATGGAATCAGCCTTGGCAGTGCCACGTCGACCCGGGTCACACCCCGCTGTTCTACTGAGTGGGGCTGAATAAAATCATTGCAGTCAGACTGAGAGCTCGCCAGGGTAGGGTCAACTGCTCTGACCCCCACCGGGAGGCCAGGCCCCATCTTCCTGAAAAAACACTCCCCCCCAAAAAAGTGGCCATTTCAGCAGGATGCTAACTGAATCAGAGGAGAGGTTCCGCTAAGAGGTTTTGACTGACAGGCAAACTGGCATTTTGTGCAGTATTTGACAGGGACGCAGCTCTTTGGGGAGGTCCACTTTCAAAGAGAACTGGTCGCAAGCCAAGTCTGTTAGCATGTGCTGCAGAGTGTATAAAACATGCAACGCCTTGGTATAAGTGAGGGACATGAGAGAACAACATAAGAAAGGCAGTCGAAGAGCGAAAGCAGTGGGTTAAGTGCGGAGATGAAGCCTCTTTCATTTCCTGCCTTCGTCTCACCTAGGTGAAACTGGGGCATTCCTGTCTGCCTGAGCACGAACAAGCGGCTACCAATCCTCCCTGACCCACTCAGCTCCACCGTCTAAGGGTCCCTCCTGGGTCGCGGCCTCGGTGTCACATGCCAGTGGATGAGAGGGGGGTATTGATTACCAATAAACTCATTAAGAACTAAGAGGACGACTTTCTGCGCGGACACAACAATTTGTTTCTGTCAAAACTGGAGCTTAGCAGTCCGATTGCATTCACTGATTCAGTTTACTCCTTTGCCCTTTTGAACTCATTGTTTTGAGAGCAGAAGATCCCGCACACTGCTCTTGGCCATCAATAAATTGTGGTGCTGCACCTGTATCTGAGATAGCTGGACGTGTGAATAGCTGCTTGTGTCCATGCATTATCAATGATTTTACCATCAGCTGTCCCTCAGTATATCTAAACCTCAAGCGAGACAATTAGGCCAATGTTTATAATGTAATGGCTTAACAATACAATGAGGATAATGATATGACAATAATTGTGATAGCGCTGAAATTCTGGCAATGGTTTCTTGCTTTGGGACACAGGCCATTATTTGAAAGAAGGAGCAGTTGATAATAATGCCATATATCTGCTCCTCTTGTGTTGTGCATCTGCTTTCCCTGATGTTAGCTGGCTGTTTTCATCCTATCCGATCGGTATATTTAATATGATATGAAGCTTTCAAGGTTGTCGAATCTGGCAAATGAAAATGCACTGCCAATGTTTATATGAACACATACAATAGGATCTATAAATGTGTTAAAGTGATTTCATTGTCTTTCACCTTATTTCCCACTGATTTCCCCTCAGAATGTTTAAAATGACGCCACCCTGCAGCAACACGATGATCACTGTTTTAAGACAGTTCACATCTTTTAAAAGAAAGTTCAAATTGCATTTATGACCCCAGACAGCCAATTTGCCTTTGAACCACTGGTTGGGGAATCCAGTTTGCTGTAGTTGGGATGCGGGGAATTAAACCTTCCCAGCATATCAATGATAAACGGTCAAGTCGCTGCCCCTTTGCACCCGCTATGACGCCTCTGCTCTTCAGGCCCTGCAAAGGATGTGCCTGAAGATCGAGATACCGACTGAGGACGTAGATGGCTACTGTTATCGCACCTCTGCCATTAATAAGATCGCCTGGTGGCTTGTGTCCCAACGTTTGCTGGTCTGTGTTATCATGCTTGGGGACAATCTAAATGAAACGGTGCTGGAAATATGGCGCCACTGTGACAGGGGTAAAAATGGGAAGAAATGTCATGAGCCATGGTGTCAGTGTGGTTAATCGAAAATAATGGCCAGCAATTTATAGTTGCCTTCCTGACCAGCACTGGATGTACTGATGCAGGAGATCGAATTTTAATGTGTACATTCCATCACTTCATACCGGTCACTGATGTTTAGGGCCCCAGCCAGACGGCACGCAAATCTATGGACGGAGGTTATCATAGAGCAGTAATAAACAGGGAAACACTCTCTGGCTTTGGGTGCACATGTTATAGAACCTTAGGTTGATTTGACAGTCATCTGATTTCCACCTGCGGCCGGTGTAATAAATAAACTCAAAAGGGAGAGGGAGGAGGCGAGCTCATGGGAGATGCAAATGAAGGCCACCTGCTGTGCTGTTGAGACCACAGGGAACCATGAGACCAATCAGTATTTTTCCTCATATGACAAGAGTCCATCTAATCTCCCTTCCTCCCTCGCTCCTCTAACTGTGCTCCCCTGGTGTTAAACACTTGAAATGGATCCTGGGAAAAAAAATAAGTCCAGATGCTGCGCGGTCCCATGGTGCTTAGTTATGCAGCACTGGTTCATGCTGTCATTTATGCTGCAATAGTTCCTGGAATAATCAGAATAACTACAGCGTTTGTCAGTTTTGTCAAGAACAGATCACTGCATTGCCATCACTTTTTATGGGTTTAGGACATGCAAATATTCTGTCTACTGCAGTTGCAAAGCTTATGTAAATCTTTGTAAACTGGCCAAACTGCGACCTGGCAAATGAGCATCAGCAATACTTCCAGACAAACACAGTGCCCTGGGCTGAACCTGCTGTGGATGTCAATTTTTAAAAAAACTTGACTTTGCTTTGTGACCCAGGCAACAGTTTTGGCAGTTTTACTTTTGTAAGGTTGTGAAAACAATGATAATCAAGTTGAATACTTGCAGTCATTAAACTGTTAAAAAACTTTCATTTTAATTACATGTCCCTCAATAAATGGCAAACAAAGCACTGTAAATCTATTGTGCACTAGTTCGTTGTAAAAGGAGCAGGCTACACACACTTTCTGTTGCAGTCCAGGCTGTTAGCTGACTCCAGCAACACTTAACCAAGACATTACAGCCTTTTGCTTTTCGTGACAATGTCTACCTGGAAGGGACTCGAGCAGTGGCAGACCAGTGATTTCTGGTCTGGACATAGGATGGATGGGGATTTTCATCATGGTCTGTGGGAAGCGGTGTTGTAGGGATGGTAAGAGTCATGCAGAAGTAAGCACAGCTTGACTAATCTTAAAAGTGGCTTGCTGTGAATGTCTTTCAAAAGAGCTTCTGATCAGGAGGTCTGCATTGAAATACAGAAATTATAGATCAGCTGTGACTCACGCTCCTCAGTCTTAGGTTAACACGCTCATTAAGCTCAGACTGTATTGTCAGTTCCCTCGGCTCAGAGCACAAACACCAAATAACCTCCTATAGGGCATAAGAGGCAGAAATCAGCTGCATACAATTTTCCTTTTACACAGAGTCATTTTCTGCATTTCACTCCTGACGTCAGAAGCTCTTAATGAAGACAGCGTAGCTCACCGCCGCCGAGTTCTGCACAGCCAGTCTAAAGATTTTATTTCACTGCTTCCACAGCTTGCCTTATTTCACTATGGCTTAATGAGAGTCGTTTGGAATAATAGGCTTCCATTGAACGGAGGCATCTGCATCCACACAGCTCTAAATGAGTGAGCTAATTTCCAAAGATAATCACCTCTCCTGCTGTGTTTTTATGCAGAGATGCTGTAGATTTTTAGCCTCGTATTTAATGAAGTCAAAAATTACCTCCAGTCCTCCGGTGAGGTCGACGGAAGCCGAGTGTGGCACTAATATTTGTCTTTAAATCGTGAAAAGAAAGGGTGTTATTTTCACAAACATGGCAGTCTATGGAATGACTAATGTCACCATCCAGGAAAAATGAATATAGAATATTCAAATTCGGAATACTATATCGCATTTCCTATGAGTTAAAAATTTTAAAAGTTTGTTGTTTTTTGAGTTAGCACTTTCTTACCTGGAAGGTGAACGAGTCAGTCTATCATTGAGTGTCCATTAGTATTACTGAATTATAGACAAATCAAAAGGATGTGAATGATTTGTCATCCAATAATTCAATATGTTAAGCAACTATTTATTTCAGTTAAATAAAAAGTGTCCTTCAGTTCTGCTGCTGTAAAAGATATTAGTATTAAGGGCCTGCTGAGGGCAGCCATCAGATCCATTAGCTCAGCACATAATCATCAAAACTTTCTTACTGCAAAGAAATCCTTGGCTTTAGTGACTGCTTGAAATATGCCTCGATCTGCGCTACAGAGACATTTTGACTAGCCCAACTGAAGCACTTCACGCTGCTGTAGAGACATAAAAAGAACTACAAACGCTTTTTATATGTTTCCAAGAGCAAACAAGTGAGATTTCTTAGGATGCCTGGGTAATGAAGTCCACTGGGACATTCAGAGACACAATTAAAGGATGAAGTGAGCTCTCTTTTTCACTGTCTCTTCTGTCTCCCCCTTTCTTCCTCTCCGCGCTCTCTTGTCTAGTCCCTGTGTGTGTGTGAGCGTTGTCACTGATGACACAGAAGCTGTGGCGTCACGCAGTCACTGCAGATGGCAGATATGAAAAAAAAATGGGGGGGGACAGGAAGGGAGGAATCGCTTACAAACGGCGTAGGCCATTTTGACAGAGAGAAACCCTGGCTTGTCTGAACAAATAGGAAAGGTCACAAACTGTGACAATGTAGTAATGTCCCATTCACTGAACTACACTCTCCTTTATTTAACTTCCCACTTTCACATCAACTAACTTGTCTTTAAAAAAAAATGTCATGCCCTTTCATTTCTGTAAAGGTTGCACTGGAGGCAGCCACAAGCAAGGGAGACTGAGCTGTTTATCACATTCACTGTGTATTTATGCAGTCAGGCTAGAGAGAAGCTGTCAGTAATTTGGCAACATTTACAGTACTTTTCCCCTCGCGGCTCCGTTGGAGTGGCCGATGCAAAAATTTATACAATATGAAAGAAACAGCAGCAGAGGTTAATTCCCTGGTGCAGTGTTATGCAGGCTGGCAGTCCAAGCGGAGGAGCAAGACAACAATATGGCTAGCAGCTAGCGCAGGACATCCTCCTCACAGCTTTGTGTTTAGCTTATCACAATAGACGGTCGGGAAGGTTTCCAAATAACGGCAGAGGGTGGGAAGACAGGAGAGAGAGCAGAAGGAGGGGGAAGGAAGGGATTGCATTGTAATGTGTTTTCATGGCTACCAAATGAACCTTTCTATAGACTGTGACACAAAGAGCCCAGTACTGTAAAACACATACACAGACACACAGACACATACATTCTTCCTGGACTGTCACAGGAATGAAAATCAGCTGTGGCAAAAGGAAAATCCATTTGCAACATTTAAAGCTTCAGGGGTGACGGTCAGCATCAACGGCTAAATTGCCATCCATCCACATCCATTTTTTTTTTCAAAAAATGCATATTAGCTTTCTTTATGAGTTAATACTTTAATTACTGTAATTGACACCTTTTTCCTTGTCTGGACCTGAGGCAAGCCACTGAATGTGAATGACACTTGTGCCATTTCACAGTAAGTCTAAAACTCAATTACAGTCACAGTGGTAAGGTGTCAGTATTTCTCATGAGTTGCTCTCAAACCATTAATTTGTATATCTAAGTTACTTTATTAGGATCTCTCTTTATTGTGAGTAAGCCCATAGAAGTTGTTTCCTTCCTAAAAACCTTTCATATATCCTAATCTCAACTCCTACTCCAGCTAATCTCACATATGCATACATGTCTGTTTGCATCCCCTCTAATTCCACCACCTCTCTTTGCAAACTCATACCTATGTTCCCCATGGTCACACAAGCCCAACATGTTGTCCTCCCATCTTAAGTCTGACCTCTTATTAGCCTCTGCTATCTAGTGACCTGACCTCAGGCCTATTTATTGCCTTACATCATGTAACCCAAGCAGCATGTTGTGTTAAACTTTCACTGATTGGGAACAAAAAAGAGAAGGCCGTACCCAAACATTCCAATTCCCACGTACAAACTCTCCCTTTGGTGTCCGGTTGCAGCGATGCTAAAACTCTCCTGGAATGTTTCTTTAGGGTAGATCGACGGGAGAACACATGCAAGGACAAAGTAGGGGTAGGTGGAGGATTATGTGTGGCAGCTTGGGTTACACTGCCCTACACCTGACATGGACTTGCCTTGAACAGCATGAGAAATTCCGTGGAAAATCTTTATTAAAGGTCAAGGAAATTCTAGTTTGCTTTGCTATGGATGGCTGATGGTATTCTCCAAAGTTTGAACCTGTGAATATATGTGACTGTGAGATGTGTCATTGAAAATGCATCGGACCAGTGAATGGAATGCTTTCATCAATGCTTACATTCCAAGTGTTTCTGGACTATGGTACGTCTGACAGTGTGTCACGGCCAATTTCTCTTACTGTAGCTCACATGACTTGATGAGTCGCTAGGCTCCTTTCTTGGTCACATGGCCGATTTCACGCTTTGGCAAATATCGACATTGAATTATCGCAATGCTGATGTGTGGTACGTGCGGAGTCACGAATAACGCAGTGACTTCATGGGCTTCGGTATGTGCAGCTCATTTATGCCGTCTATAACTCTGAGCTATCTGTGGTATCTTGTGCCATTCTGCATGAACTTCATTTAAGAGTAACCTAAGTCTGCTAAACAGCTCCGGCTAAAACTGCCTTTCTATGTTTAACTGTTGCCATCTCATCTCCCAGTGGATTTGCGTATACACAGGTCCAAATATAGTTAATTGCCAAGTGGGTTCATGGGGCTGTAAAAGTTAGTGGATGCTATCGCCTCATTGCCTTATTTGCTGATTTCGTGACTGGTACCAGGCCAGTGTAGTTCTCTAGTGTTTTGATGCTTAATGTAAATGAGTAGGACTGTTGAGAAAAGCATGTTTTAAAAGACTTCCATAGCAGCCCCTGGTACCTAAAGAAGTAAAAACACTGGTATTATTCTATAAATACTTTTGTGGGGTCCTGTGCGCCATAGTTTTCTAGCCCGACTAAATATAAACAAGTCCTGTCTGCGCAGTGTTATCTATAACAGCGTGATGCAACTCTCCGAAACCCCTCTGAAATAGTTCCTAAAATATACATGAAAAGGGAACGGAATGATATACCCGTTCTTCTATGTCGGCTGTTTGAAGACGCAAGCGCAACCTTCATCTGTCATCCATAAAATATCACAATGAGGAAAGAAATAAAGGAAGGAAGGAAGAAGGGGGAAAAGTACTGAATGAAAAAGACAAAGAAGGCTCATGCATTGGATGGAGTTGTCAGCATTGCTAGTGTCGCTGAGGCGTATGAGCAGCATTCCTTTTCTAGTATGATGAAAAAAATGACAAAATACCCAAAAGTTTCCTTTCAGGTCTTGGCAGGTTTGAAATAGGAAGGACAAGGAAACACTGCAACTCACATTAATGTCTAATACTCGCTCTTTTTTTTTCCCACACAGAGCTATGTATTCCCCCCGGGCTACCATTTGCTTTGCAAAATGCATGCATGAAATTCTTGAGACCAGCCTCCCCACGAGAGTCTAAATAATAGATTACCAACACAGCATCCAGCCTGCGCTATAACTTCAGCCCCAACTGTCTGGCCTCATTAGCGAGTGAAGTGTAAAAGATAGCCAGCTGCTTGCCCAGGTGACGGCACTCAGCTCTGGCCTTTGGCAGCAGTGGCCCACCCTAAAGAGAATATACGGCGCCTCGCTCAGTGCAATTCATCTTGTAATCCGCTTTAAAGCTGCTTAGCTTCCGTTGATGGTAAATGAATGGAGACCAATGGCAGGAAAGATGGAGACGGAGGGAGAAGAGGGCGAAAGTTTCAGTGAGCAGCCCAGGGAGGGAAGAAAAGGATCAAAATGTGGTAGATTCGCTTGTGAGGAATGACGAGGGAAAGGCGGCTGGTTCGGGCCGTCTGGTCAGAACCAGAGGTGACCTAAGCCATTTTCATCCACTGATTGTCCCCCTTTCTCTCTCCTTCTGCCCCTCCCTCCATCCCTTTTCACTCTCTCTTCTGTTGCTCCATCTCTCTCGCCCTCTCTCTCTCTCCATGTCTGCTTCCAAATGGCAGTCATTATACCGGACATGAAAAGTCATTTTAGTTCCGCCTGGCTTCTTCAAAGCAGCTAGCTATAATTGCAGATTGAGTAGAGAGTGAATGCCGGGGTTACACAGAATTTAAACATTGACTCCTAACCTTGCACTGATGCCGGAATTTAAATTGGAATTCAAAAAAAAAAAGAAGTTGAGGATAAATGAAGAATAATAAAGAACAGATATTTACATATTGTGGGTGTTAATCAGTTTGAAATTCCCCGTCTTTTTTGGCGTAATATTTCCCACTTTGCTTGCGAGGTATCCGCACTCGTTTAAACATCTCCCAGTGGACATGTGGGTGCCAGACGCTGTGAGCGGATTGGAGGCACTGGATCCCATTACAACACGTGTCACTTCAAGAATTATGGCACAAATTGGGGAAACACTTCCAAATTATGAAAAATCCATCCACTATTAAATGCATTCCTCATTCGTGAAATTGCTATGTGGCAATGTCACTGCACTTTTTAATGGAATTTTCTCCTCTTTGCCAGTTCCAGTGGGAGTCTGGGAAATGCAAATGGCCAACAAATACAAATCTCAATCACCTTTGTTCTTAAGCTTCATCTTAAGTAAAAGTTAGGTCTTTAGGTTTATTTTCCTGCAAATAATTTCATACCAGGCTACTGCAGCAACAAACACTGCATGTGTCTATTCTTAGGGTTAGAACTTCTGTTTATATACAGTCTCTCTGTGTGCATCTGCCCATATGTGATGTGTGTGTGTATGTATGTGCACAAATGTTTGCGAGCTTGCGTGGGTTACAAATTCAGCCCCCGAAACTGTTTACAGTCCCTGAGGGTCATATATACGTTGCTCTTTCCCAGTTTACGAGTTAGCCACCAGTCTGAGCCGAGCACCCCTCCCTTGCACTTATCTCTTGCAACCTTCTATTTGGCACAGCAGGTAGCGTAATTGTTCTTGGAAAGAGCCTATCAACCAAAGGCTCCATTTTTGACTTCTCATCGCAAAGGCCTTTATCATAACACCCCATTTTTGCCCGGCTCCAGGCTCTAACCGCAGAGTGCCTCTGAACAAAAAGTGTTTCTGCTAAGTCATTCCCTTTTGATGGCGGATGGGGGAGAGGGCGGGAGAGTAGGGAGGTGGATAGATGGAGAATATAGACTGGAAAATATGTCTCCTGTATGAGACCCTCCCTGCCGTCCACTCCCCCCCCATCCCAACCCATGAAACACAACCCTGACTAGCTCTCTTTGGAGCAGAAACAAATTCTAAAACTGTCATACTTTAATTGAAATTCCATCACTTGTGTGGCTGCTATTGTGGAATAATTTGATAAAGCTGTGTGACATGAATGCACAGAGCCGACCGCCACTTCTATTTCTTCCTCCAGCTTTTATTTCCTCATTCCGCCGGTTATTCAAATGAACCTCAGTGGATTCTGCTCTCAGCCTTTCCAAAAGTTAAGATAAGAGAAAATGAGACAATGGGAAGGGCATAAAAAGAAATAATGGTTTGGGTTGCAACACAATCAGACTGAAGTCTTTAAAAAATATCACCCAGCCACCTTTTTATACCCCATCGCTTTCAGCCTGGCAATATTTGAAACCAGAATTATTACGTTTCACTTGAGGTCTTCAGTTTGTGTCTAATTAGCCCGAGCTCTCTCAAAGTGCTAATAGTGACAGGCCGTTAGTGGCTAGATGGGGCCTGATCCAAAATGGAGGTCAAGGGCAGAATTCCAATCCTCTGCCAGTGCCACTGACCCTGATCCAAATCCATACCAGCACACCCCCCCCTCCTCCCCCCTCCATGTCTTCACAACTGGCTACAGGCGTTTGGCATCCATCACATCTCCTGAAACCCAATCTGCAAGCAAAGGACAGCTGCGGCGAGAGAGAGGCAGCCCTCCTTGTTTCTGACACACCGGCGCTCCCCCCTGTACGCACAAAGCCCGGAGGCAGAGCCCGTAGGCGAAGCTTTTCCGTGCTGCACCCGACACCACGTTGAACCGCGTTGGAAGTGACACCGCGCTTTGTGTGTTGGAACACATGCGAGTAAATTTCACCGAGGGAGATTCATGTCGTGAAATCGGGGATGAAAGGATGGAAAAAAAAGGCAGGGGACTTTTTTTTTTTTTTTTTTACCCCCGCCTTTTGATGAGATGCATCACAGACAGAGAGATCGACAGAAGAATATAAGAAAGGGCAGAGGGAAAACAAGAGGAACTAAAAGAGTAAACGGGAAAGAACAAGCTCAGCTGTAGCCCCGTGCTCCCTCCACTGCCAAATAATATTTACGCCTCAGCTTTCTGCCCTGACAGGGTGATGGACAGTAGAGGTGATTTTGCCTGGGCGTGAAAATAGGCTTCTTATTATTCCAACCCAGTGGCAACTTGAATATCAATAAAAACTGCTAGCGTTCCCCTATGTGTAAAACCAATGCCCCGTAGCGGTGGTTTTTATCAAGCAACCCACCCTTGACGCTAGTTATGCAGTACTAGAGGTTACGGGAGGAAATGCTTGCCAAGTAAATAAGTGAGTGAAGCGATTGAATAGAGGGGAAAAACACAACGGGACCGGGGCCAAAGTGAACCAAGGGTAAAGTCATGATCACTTCATTATGCCGGAGTGCAGCTCAGTGTTGTGCGAAATCAAACTGCTTTCTCATTTGTCACAATGCATCAAGCCGGACTGTGTGAAGTGGGTTTGTGGTCGACTGGAGGGCCCCTGGACGCACACGCACCGCTTGATGAACATGAGGAAACTAAACTGCTACATCTACAAAACGCTCACAAAGCACGCGCGTATATCCACATATAGAGTACAGTGCACACACAGCAACACTGAAACTTACACCTCCCGCCTTTCTTTTCTTTTCCTCCGATATGACCTCTACCAGTCAAACTTCTCCTGCACCCGCCAACCACCCACCCTGCCAGCTAGCCAGCCGGCCTGCCAGTCAGTGGGTAGTTGTTAATGGTCGTCTCTGGCACAAAATAAGCTAGAATACACCCACTGGATTACAGAGGGCAGGCAGCGAGGGGGGTGATTGCTAACAGACCTATTGGCACTCCATCTCCTCCAGTTCCAACACCACGGCGCCTGATAATTGTGGCCTCGATGTTTACGTATCCATTTTTGTAATGTAAGTGTTGATTTCTCATTCCACACTGGTAATAGGGGCCCTGGCCTTGGAATTCCTGAAGTAGTGCTCACACACAGGCATAGGCACACGTGTGCATGCACACCGATAGAAAACAAACTTTTTTTCCTCGTTTTTTTTTTTTTTTTTCATGTCTGCTCTTGAAAATAAACCAGTGAGTCAGAGCTACTTGGCTGTGCTAAGACAATGGGACTGAGGTGCAAGCACACTTGTTTCTAAGAGGGCTTGGCTTCGTGCCAAAGAGGGACTTGGATAAAGAAATGTTGAAAGCTCCTGCGGTCCTTCAGGATGCCTGAGTTTACATTAAATATACTGATGTGACTGAGCCTATACCTGTGAGCTTTACATTTAACCCGCAGCACTTGTAAAAACACTTAGCCAGGTGAGCGTACATTTGAGAAATACAAGAAACAGAAAGGACATCTGAAAGACATCGCTGACTTCTCTCTGACATTCATTCTTTAAAATACCACCTTGTCCCCTCTAGACACTGTCAGAAATGTGGGATATGATTTGAGAATGAGCTCCAGGCAGGAAAACACTACAGAAAAAGGTAGATCGGCAGACACGCAAAAATGGCCTCACTCCCTTATAGGCACTTTCTAAACCTTTATATCATTTTTCAATTTAATGGCTTGCATGCCATGAACTGTTTGTATCCTTCACTGACACACACACACACGCTGGCAAGTGGCAGAGAAAAGCTTGACTGATTTCTCCCTCCATTTCCTTTACACTATATAATATGGATTTTTTTTTAACAATTCACAAGATTTTTCACAAAAAGCTACATATTGTTTTGGAGGATTTAAAAACGACCCCAGGTGAAGACTGAGGGTTTGAGAGAAGATGGCCGCGTCAGTGCCGCTTTTCCACGCCTGAGACACTTTGCTCCCCTCAGCGACTTTGGATAGCAGCACTTTAAGCGAGCACCACCTTTAGTGCATATCCATTTTGTCTCCTCTTTTGAGCGCCGCTGTCGCAACAGCAAAATTGGAAATCGAACGTGTGGTGACAGCGTTAATTGCGCTGTGTCAAAATTGGGCGAGCGCTAATTGTTTGAGCTGGGAACTGTAAAACATGTAAGACAGTGGAGGTGCTGGGGTGAGCTCTCCCAGAGTGCTTACTGGCTGTAAACTGGGAATTGCTTGAGCAAACACACACATGCACGCTCATT
This sequence comes from Centropyge bicolor, assembly GCA_037975185.1. Classification (NCBI taxonomy): domain Eukaryota; kingdom Metazoa; phylum Chordata; class Actinopteri; family Pomacanthidae; genus Centropyge; species Centropyge bicolor. Next base: position 3,886,587 of record JBBMOC010000030.1, read on the forward strand.
TGCATGCCTGAACACGAACACACACACACACATTTAGTGGCCCCTTCGAACACCTCACTAGCTTACTCCGCCTTCAATCACTACCTTCTCATTCGACTCTGACAGCAATATATTACAACGCATATGCTTTTTTTTAAAGACTGCACATGCAAAATGCTCTCATCCATAATTTTACACCTCAGTGCCTCCGAACATGAAATGCAGATTACAAATTCTTCATTTTCAACAAGCTGATGGATACATAACCAGCTCTTTTCTAAGCTTTGGAAAACCACAAGGTCTATTTATGTTAAAATTCTAAAATCTGGTGGAGGGGGTCTTGGCATGGTCCCTAAAATCCCTTCTTCATGGCTTGTGGCCCCTCTCCCCTGCATTCCTCTCACTGACTGGAGAGAATGAGTCCCCTAGTGGCCCAACTGGCACACTGAGCACAGGTGGTGTGTGCACAGCTCTACTGGAAATAAAGGTTCACTTTCACCTGATTGACAGAGCGGTTTGCGTGACTGACTGACTGACTGACTCTCCCGCCTCATATTTAGCTTTTTTGTGTGTGAGCTCTTTTAAAAGCCCAGTCAACTTTAAACCCAAAATGAAAAAACACGTTCTAAAAATAAGACAGATGAGATGAGGGATCTCTGGAGAGTTGCAGGAATGCACTTTGAAAAATCCTTCACAATATATTCACATGGAAAGGCTTCCACAACTCTGAAAGGGGTCCAGTGAATGAACTGCATTGACATGACAGCACCACAGCTTAAAGTGAGCTTAAAATAACATGTTAGAGCTGGTGGCTTTTGTTGGCTTTCTCAACATAAAGGAGGAGGGGAGGGGGGGCAAATCAACTGCAGCCTGCTCAACATTAAGGCATTGGATTTTATTTATAAAGATGTATGGGGTCGATTTATTCAAAATTAAACCTCAAGCCAAACGCACACTAGGACAAAAATACACATTGACTGATTTTGAGCAGGTACATATTTAAATTAAAGCAGTTAATGAAGCTATTTGAAGGCACTTTTTAATACTATAAGGTGGCTCTAAACGCGCTTCTCTCTCCAAGGTTGCGCGCCCTCATCATAATAAACCGTGCGTAAAAGCCATAATTGGCACATCAATATCAGCAGCCAGCTCGTAGCCTGTCTGCATCAGGACGTAAAGCCAGAACACATAGGTGTAAGTGCTTCCATATAGTATGTTGGGATCAACTTCCCGAGGCTCTGCGCACACCTGAAATCACTGCGGCAGCCACTTCAGCTCCAAAACTCCCCGGCTCGTCCGACAGTCTTACCTTATCACCATGGTGCGGCCACTTTGAAACTCAGTCTCTCCTTTTATTCTGCAAGTCGAGAGATAGTTTGTTTCTTTTCTTTTCTTTTTTTTTACATCCAGTAATGAGTCCTAGAAGGTGGAGGAAAGAAATCCGTCCTCAGGTTCTTCTTCTTCTTGTTGTCCCCCCCCACTCCTCACCCGGTTTGTTCGCTCTTATTTTCGCGTCTTTCCTCGAGTTGTCCGTCACCGACGCGTCAACGATGTGCGGGAGGAGAGCGCGAGCCACACGCGCGCGGAGCGGGGATTGTAATATTCTCTGCTCTGGGCTCTGTCTGCGTGCTGCTCGTCAGATCTTCATTGAATTGAACGTGGCGAGACTGTGGTTGTGTTTGAAGAGTGCGGTGTGGCTGGGACACACAGCCCCCTCGCTCGCTCCCTCTCTCTCTCTCTCTCTCGCCCTCTCTCTCTCCTTCTCTCACTCACTCTCTCTCTCTGTGTCAGTCAGTCAGTCTGTTTCTTCTCTCTAGCCGAGACCCGTGCGTGGACTAAAACCCCAGGCAGAGAAAAACAGAGTGAGAGAGGGAGAGAGAGAGAGAGGTGTGTGTGGGAGGGGTGACGTCACTCCGCGAGGTCCCACTTTCCCAACTCTTTTGGACACCCCCCCAACCCAAGTCCACTGCAGGAATGTGCACTTGGACATGGCTATTTTAGTGAGAATATTTGGGTTAAAGAGAGACGTGGGAATGCGTGTGCGTGCGTGGGTGAGTGTTTGGGTGTGTGTGTGTTATTTATGATACAGTTTCAGTTATGGGATCATGAAGGGGAGGGTGCAAAGAATATTACAAACAATATGTAAAATATTAAAATGTCCCATTACAAATTATATATATTATACAAAACTGCATTCAAAATATTTACTTAAGTCAAAGTATTGAATTATCTGCAAAATATACTTAAAGCATAAATTGACATACAAAATTCTTACTTTGCATGCGAAATGGCTTTTTTTTTTTAATTTTTGCATTATTCGGCTATACATTGTGTTATGCATGATTATTACTGATGCTTCAACATGTAAGCAGCATCTCCCCATTTTAAATCCTAATAGGCTGTTTACTGTATTAAAAATGCACCATATTTTACATGCTTATCATAGGTCTTTAACATTTTTCAAATCTGGAAATTATCTTCTTCGGCTGTCAGATATAATAGAGTAAAAACATTCCCTCTGACTATTAAGTACAGTAAATTAAAATACTGAAAGTACCTCAGAACTGTAGAGTAAAGCACTTGAATAAATGTATCCAGTTGCTTTCTCCCACTGGTTGTGGGTGAGAGGTGACACCAGGGACACATGGACGCTTTGTGTTTGGGCTAATGTCAGAGATAATGCCATTAAAAAATGGCATGTACAATAAGGTCACTACAGACTCATCAGGAAGAGCCACAGACACATTAGAAATCCCTGTAGGGATATTATATTGATTTTGTTGTCAGACTTGTGCTCGAACGTCTGCATGCGCATGTCTGTTAGAGAAGCATATCATCTGCCATTTTGTTTATTTTTCTATCGAAGGCGTTGCTTCTCTGGGTGGGAAAGCTGCATTATGTGCTCCAAGGTCAGCCTGGTGAAGCAGCCAAGTTGAACAGTAACCTCTGCAACCCCACGTGTATGATCACACATTTCACGTAATGATTCCGAGACGCCGTTCACTCTCATCCACTCGCCACCGCAGCAGACATAATCGTGCACAACAATGCATAAAGGGACAATATTGCCCCTGATAACACACTCAAGTGCGCAGTCTCTGTGATGTAGGGCTACAGAAAAATAACAGCAATGGCCCGGGGAGACAGATGACTATGACCAATTGTGTTTTGAGAAAAGTTGCTTTTGTGGCAGCAACCCAAACCTTCTGATGAACAACCTAGCCCTGCAGACACAAACATCTAGCATCCAACAATAGTGCTCTTAGAGGCACAGAGACAGATTACTGCAGTCAGCAGATCTGTTTTCTTACCTGCACTCAGACATGTCATGTATCTGATTGAGTAACAGTGACGGTGATTTATACCTGCGAATTATACAGAGCTCCATTTTCCGAGGGCAAAATTTGATACAGCCTCCGCATGTATTTATAGGCCAAAAAGAAAGTGTTGGTTTTCTGACAATGAACAATAGAGAAATTTGATGAAATTACTGTTATGTGAACTATTGCCCTCGACTGCTGGCTGTCAGAATGCATTGTGGGAGTGATAGCTACTTGTGTCTAGAGGCGCAATGTACTGTAGATCACAAATGTCTGATTATCTGACTTTCACCAAAGCAATTATTTGGAAAATATTATTTGTCAGGAGTAAGGCTGAAGGTTGGAATACTGTCTTGGTTCCCAGCACACCCAAACATCTTGAAAAAGATTTCAGTCCATCAGCTAAAGCCTGCTGACATTCACCTTCAATACTTAACTATAGGGAGCACCTCTTTTTTTTTTTTTCCAAATCCTTCGCCTGCATTCATGATCTTTGAATATAATTGGATGACACTAGTTATTAGATTTACAATTGTGCTCCGTGTCTAACCTTGTGCTTTCATATTCTTGGCACCTGCTATAGCAGCAATACAGCGGCACTTGTTGATAAATGGGGGCGAGGGTGGGATTTATCAAGAGCCTGCCTTGCTGGCCTATCACAGCTGAACTCTGTCGCCTAACAGGACACGGTAGTCTATAAACCAGCCGTCCTTCAATGAGAAAGATCCGAGACGGTGAAAACCTGAGTGCCGGCCTGACGTACAGTGTTACCACATGGCGCGAGTTTGCCTATTAATACTTTTGACAGTTGGAGGGCCATTTAAATGAATAATAAAATCACAGTTGGCAAATGTTTTCTTTGCTGTAGGACAATGACAACACATGACTATTATGCAAGCCAAGAGTGTTTGATAAACCGCCACGGGCATGTTTACATTCATACATGTGTGGGGTCATGCAAAGTGTAGCACTGATTGACATTTATTATGTAAATACAATGCAAATGCGGCGATGGATGCTAAAGGTTATAGTGTATCAATATGCATTTGGTTTGGATGAATAATGTAAACAAATCTTTTGATGTATGTGTTTCTCTGTGTACCTTCCCACACAGTAAATCTGTGGGGACTATTCAGAATTTACAAAACTAATGAGCATTGAATATTCTCGTACTTTTTCATATTTTTTTTTCCTTTTCATTACTGAACAATGGTGATGGGTTTCCCTAGAGGCGGCCAAAGAATCATTTGAATGCCATACTAAAGTTTAGTTTGGGTTTAGTATTTGTTACTAGCTAAATATCGCTATCACTAAAGGTAAAATATTATGATGTTGTTGGACTTGTATATATTGACAGCTATTAGATTGGCATGAAAAAATGTACAGACATTCATGGTCCCCAGAGGATGAATCCCTCTGACTCTTGACTTTTCCACCTGGCAGCACAGCACAGTTGAAATTTCATTTTTTTTTCGTGAAAGGTCTCAACTATTGAATGGATTCCCATGAAATCTGCTTCAGACATTCATGGTCCCCTCAGGGTGAATTGGAATAACTTTGGTGATCCCATGAGTTCTCTCCATCATCAGGTCAAAATCTCAATTTGTCCAATACTTTGGATTATGACCAAATGCCTGCAAAACTAATGACATCCTCATCAGCCTCAAGGTGCACTCTGTGTGGCAATTAGCAAATGGTACCACACTGAATGAAGATGGTGAACATGGTAAATATCATGCATGCTCACATTAGCCTTTAGCTGCTGTGCCTCAGTGCAGCCTCAGCGAGCAACTAGCATGACTGTAGCCTGGTTAAAAAAAAAAAATGTTAAAATCTTTTCCACACAAGCTCAGTCCTTGAGAGCCCCTTTGTGTTACGGTGCTAGAGTTGGTGGATCCCTTGAACTTAAATTATAAATTTTATCTCAGCGCTGTCTTTAGTGGTAGCCTTGTGGACTATGCCAGTTACTGAATAAAGCAAATCAAGTTATAGATTTGGTAGGATTTCATTTTGCAGGGTGCAGTGTTTATCTCAGTGGGGATAAAACTACATCTGTAAGTCATACTTGTCTGTCGTGTATCAGCTTGAAACTGTCTGGCTCAGAAACACAGGCAACTCAGGTAGAAAATCAATCAACGTGTTCTTTAAGTTGCAAGAAAACAGGTTTGCTTTTAGTCTTCTAAAAGAAGTATACAAGTAATGCTTGTCAGATGAATTCAGATGATGAACTGGGCTCAGACCGGGTGTTGTTGCTGAGGTCAGTTTCACTGTAACTCAATCCAATAACAGCCCTATCAGTTCAACACTTTAGATTTGGGAGGGCTGACAGCTATTTTCGAAGGATTATTCTCCTCCATGGGCAGCATGTCAGTTCTGGATAAGTTGCACTGTATTTCTAATCAGGCAGCCTGTTTATAATTCTGCTGAAAATGACCTGTTTGAATTTCACATTTAATGTCAGACAGATGTGAAAATACACAATCTTTCACTCTTAGTCTTCCTATAGCTGGAAGTGCAGGCCTTTGACAAGTTGCTTGCACTTTACAAATGACTGTCAGTCAAGTCATTACTTTAGTTTATGTGACCCAAAGACAACACCATGTATAATAGTGCGGAGAAGAGAGGCAACTTATCTGAATCAAAAACAAGGACTGTTGTTTTCAGGTCCTCACTCCCTGGAGTTGATACATTTAGAGTCCCCACCTCCCCCACAACCCTGATCAAGTAAACCAGCCATCGTAAAATTAGTTTCCCCATCAAGCGAGACTCACGCTCTTTGGGATAACAATCTATCTTAAGCGGATAAATCTAATCCAATGTGTTGAGATTGACTTGTTTATGGCCGCTGCCCAAGCAGTCAAGAGAGGGAGAGAAGGGTGGGTGAGTGGGGGGGCTAAGAGCGACAAATGCCAAGGTGATATTACACACATCTCCAAGGCACGAAAACTGTAAACCAACACCCAACTGTAGTCCTTGGCCGAGACATCTAATACTTCTCTCCTTCTTAGAATCTGTCAGACATGATAGACGGTGAAGCACACAGTCATGCATTCACAAGCAATTAACATTTGGTCGAAATCGGAGGACTTAATAGTCGCAA